>CM062820.1:1277737182-1278337182 GCA_031772625.1 Pinus tabuliformis
TTCAAATAGGCCTAATGCCCATGGGTTATGAACTTCTTACACCGGGAAATTCATAGTTATGACAACCAGTCAATGGATTTTGAGTAAAATCCACACATAGGGTAGAAGAAAAATGAAAATGTCCTTAACAGGCAGAAGATTCTGCATTTCTCAAGGTAAGCCTATGAGAAAAAATGAGGAGATGGGTTCTGGATTTCCTGTACCAAGAATCCATAAATCCAACTGCAAGATGTTGGTTGACTTTATAGGGCCAGAACACCTCGTATACTAATAAAACTTCTTATCCAAATGAAACTACAACAAAGGTGAGAACAGAGTTACCAGTACCAATCCCTCTCCGAAAATGCATTCTGTGTTGAATTTGTACTTTGGAAAGGCATAAGAGACTGAGGAGCTCCTGCAACCTCATTGGGTAAAGTCAAATAGTTACCTGCAGAACTATTATTAGTCAACCTGCTAGAGAAATTTCTTAAGCTATTTGCATAAGCCATGATATCTCATGGGAAGGAAATCAAGTGAAATTACATGGGCCAAGGCTACTTGGCTCCTACTGAATATTGCCGTATGGAAAAAATAAAACTAGTAGCAGTATACAGTATAGATGCATATGCCAAATGGCAGTCAAATTTTAAATCAATATTTTTAATAATCGTATCAATTTATTACAATCTCTTCCAACAAATTACAAATAGCCATGAAGGCAAGAACAATACATAAGCTTGGGAATCGAACTCACCCCAGGAACTTTACTGGTGGCCGAGTTAAATGGGTAAGATTTCCAAACTCTGTTGTTTTTATTTTGATCGCGAATTATATACTGTTACCTATGTTGGGATATAATAATAACAAGAAATCTGGAGTCCTAAATGCCTAGCTTCACCCATTTTAATAAGTATTTTGTCTGCAAAACAAGAAGATATTTTTCCCAGATTAGTAGATTAGATCGGGTAAAAAGGCTATTTATAAACTACATTTTAATATCAGCAACATAACCCTCCTTTAGATCTAAGATTCCAAAAGGAAAATCCCATCACAAACGAGCAAAACCGTGATGAAATATGTGTTCTTACATCGAGGTGTCAAATTCTCTCCAAGTTCGAACATGTAGTTGCCATTCTTTTCGTCGTTGCCACGGTGGTGAGCCAGTGCGAGAGCCCTCTTCCTCGGGCTTTATATTGGAAGACGTAGACTGACTATTGTCTGAACCAGAGGTGGATCTCTCTGTCGTACTTCTAATACCAAAATCTTTCTCAGTAAATACCACTGTTGGCTGGACCTACAGGCAAACCGGTTTCTCCATTTCCTAGAAGGATGCAAAACCCTTTAAACATATTGCAGGAAAGCTTGAATCCCAGGGTAGTGGAAACCTAGTGCTCTAAATGCTAACAAGTGGATCTAGAAAAAAACCGGTTACAGATCAAGATATTCAAAAATAGAAAACTAACCTGAAACTGTGATGGAAGGACGTCCCACGATGACATCAAATTGCGGCGCTTCTTGGGGTTTGTATGCCCTTCCATTCTTTGCTTTAGGTATGGCAGCATCAAACCGCTCACGTGAACCCTCAGGAGAAAACAAAGAATAGTTACAGACCTAGAACAAATACCCAATGCAGTGAATCAGAAGGTCCTAAAATACTAGTAATGTTGGCTCAATATCGGGGCAAACGCTGCATAAATTGAGAGATTGAATGCACCGTACCGAATTGGGCATTAGATCACAGATCTCTGGTACATCATAATTACAGACCATAGGTGACAACAACCCTTTGGGCCTACACCATGAATCCATGAAAACAGGGAGCCATATACACGATGAATACGTGAAAACAAGGGGCTGCCTTACATTTGAAAACAAATTAACCTCCGCCTTCCATTTTAAAACAAATCTAATCTCCCAGGGCCACATCGACCCTCACAAACCACTCCCAAACAAGAAAAATCAAACTGTAAATCAGAAATATGGCGATTTTAATCTCCGGAACCAGGGGCAAATATCAAAATCGACGAAAGTTTGGTTAGTTTCTCCGCCCATTTTTTTATTTTGGGCTAAAATAAAAAAATTAATTATTTTTTAAATAAAATTGGGGCTAACTATATGAAAAGGGTTTTTAATAAAAAATTCGCTCTCTTAAAATTTAAAAATCCTCAAATTTCGCCTTTGGGCTATAATTTGCCCCTAAAATTTACCATGTTTTCGTGTATCACGGGCTTTCCCTGTATCCACTTGAGACATTATGCGAGAATTTGGTCATTCGCTGTTGATAGTTACACTAGGCATAGGCTTGTCATCAACGCTTAACAAATGCAATGGGATTGTTTCGAGCCTCTAACTTCTGAATTTTTGAAAATTTTCAAAATTTTCAGGACTCAAGTTGGCTTGGGCTTCAGGACTCAAGTTGGCTTGCGCCCAATTGAATGCTTGTTCGAATGATTCAGCGGACTGTAAAATATTTTCGGAATCATTAGCCTCATGATTAAAGGGCTTAATATTTACTGCAATAATAATATTGTGTGCCATCTTGTCTAGGTCGAATTGCCTCTTTGGCACAGTATGGAGCCTGAGGCTCTCTAGGCTTAATGATTCCTTGGTTGCATGGTTGAAATTTTCCAATGAAAAAGAACCACAACGAATGGGAAAGGATGGTCACAATGACTTTTTGTTATCTTTTACGGTCTTGGTTAAGCCTTTACCCACAGTTTGGTGAGCTATTTCTCTTGCTACTAGCTTGTTGGAGACATAGAAAGGGAGTACATGTGAGTTTGTTGTACTGCCAAAAACTCTGATATATGTAAACCATTTTTCAACAAAATACTTGCCTACTACGAGAAGGCGTATAGCGGTTTCTCTAGAAACCCTGGGGGCTTTCTTATTAAAAATAAATAGATGCAATAGTAAAATAACATCGTGGCATATTTTATAAAAAAAGGGGTATATAATGGGATTCCCAAATCTGTTTGTGGCTCAGATGGGGTCTTGGAAAGTTCATTTCCATCCCATGATTGGAAATTTAGTACATAAACATATGGCATCCATGATATAGGCATTGAAATAAAATGGAGGAAGGTTCTGTGTGGAGGTGGATCTCTTTTGACGATACTCGGAAATGGCAGTGGCTAGATTATCAGATAAGATAGTGGTCCAATTCGTTATATGGGAATTGACACAAACATCAATTAACAGAATCCATTCTATAGAGAACTTGGTATTATTAGGCAATCCATATAACCTACATAACATAGAAGCTGCATAGTTATAGGGATTTTCCAAAGAAGCTATGGGATACATACCTATTTTATCATATTTCAATTTGTTCTCTAGGACCCTCCAGCCTTGGATCATCTTGAAGGGTTCTTCATTCTTCTATGCGAACTTGGCTAGGTATGGTTTGTTATATATATCCAGAGGTTCAAGAATATGATACATTTTCTTCAAGTCTTCAGCGTTGAATGACCCCATTAGCTCCATCTTTGAGTTCCTAAATTGCTTGTCTTCAATACTGAGATTTTCCACCACCCATCTAATCATATCAGTGTATGGGAGTATTTTCGCTCTTGCTCCTATTATGTGAAGGAAGGAGCAAGCAACATCTTTGAATTGGACCCTCGAAGGTTTTATTAAGTTAGTGGTTGCCTTTGTGACAATAAATTTAGGCCGCTCATCTTCAAGTATGTTATATGACTTTTCATGCTGTCGCTCTTCCATCGGTACTGCAAACTGTATCAGCGAATATAGGCGACATCTCTGATATCTCAGACTCTATAATGCTCTGCTTCATCTGCTTTTGCATTACCTTTCACAATGAAATCCCTTTTGAAGCTTTCCTAAAATGAAAGAGATATATCAGTGCACACAATGGAGGGAAATTAAGGCAGAGAGTTCTTTGAAATGACTTTGAATCGTGGGAAGATTTTGCATGAGATTTCTGTGTTAACTAGCCATAACTTGAAAACATCAATTCCTCTCCTCGAGCTGCTAAACATTAATTACTCTGTCAAACCACTTAATATTTCATTAAAACTCAGTAACTTCCCACGCTTCACACTTTATTTGCGCATCGCAACTTTCAAACGTTGCCATATAACATTATTCGGAGTTAATGCAAAATGCGATTGCGAAAATCACAATATCGCATTTCGCAAATTCTTAAGGGGTGACACAATGGCATGCTTTATCAATTTGCGATTTGTGAAGTGCGATCGCGTGTTATTCAAGTGTTGTGATTGGAAAATCGCAGCGAGGACCTCATCGCATATCGCATTTCAGGATTTTTGATGGAATGTTAACAATTATTACATGGAAAACTGCGAGATATGATTTTCGATAAGAGCTTTAAGCATGAGTTCTTTTTGAAGGTTTTTAAAGAAAATTTATAGAGTGAGCATTTAATTTCAAAGGCTAAAAATTTAAAAGGGTCTCCATTTATATGTCAAATATTAACTATTACTTGTATAAATGGGGGGGTTGTTACATAGTACAACAATTGACAATTCACTTAGGAGAACCAGCTATCTTTGATTGATCTTTTGAAATTTATAAAACTTTCAAAATTAGAAGATTTATAGGGATAATAATTACACGAGTCATAAACTAAACAACATTTCTCTGAAATCATAATCACTCACTCAATCTATCTATTCAACTACTTTACTCTTGTAGTGATAAAAATACAAATGTTTGCATCAGTAAATACTAAGATTTAAAGAGATATAGCAGGTGTATTCTACATATTAGTTTTTATTGTTTACTCATTTATCACAGATAGAGCTTCTACGGCCAGCAGAGGTTCATAACCTCGACAGGGTTATATTTTAACCAACAATGATTCATTGTCCCATCCGAAGGAATTTTTCAGAATTCAAAATGATATTCATTTGCTTTTATTTCAGATTCGGACCTTGTTTTTTTCTTTTGATGTAATTTTTCTTTTCCAGTTTCTTAAAAGACATTGTCTAGGCTTGGTAACCCAATAATGACAATTCCATTCACTAGTTGTAACTAAACTGAAAAAACCTGGCTCTTGATGAGACCCTTTGTCCTTTGATTGATTAGATCATTGGCTATTACCTTGTTTTGATATGCAATTTTGGTAGTATTAGTTTAATTATTCACCGACGGTCATGGTAAACAAGTTCGTAATGATATTTATTATCTTTTAAGTTTAATATATTTTAAAATTACACTTTGAAAAAGAAAATTTTATCAGATGGGGTGAATCATTGGCCCTTTTTAAGAGTTTTGGATGATAATAATAGAGTTTTGAGATACTCATCTGTAGAAAGTCCTTACTAGGTTAAAGATTATTTTCTTGACTGATAACAAAACATTTATACCTTATAAAGGTAAGAGCTTGCTCATGGAATAAGTGTTTTTAGCGAGGTCAAGCTTTTTCAAAGAAATAAGGTTGACTTTGATACTCAAATGCTTTAATTATTTCTTTAACTTTTCTTACTTATAGAAGCGAAAAATCAAAATATTATCAGAGACTTTATTTTGAGAAGCCAAAAGTAAATACTACCATAACCTTTATTTTCCTAAAGATCTTAAAGACAATATGATACAAAATTAGAAGAGGTTGTCTTCTAGGAAAAATATTTTTTCATAATTTGCCCATTAACGGGCAAGGAATCCATCTTACTTGACAAGTCTTGTAAAATAAATGTTGATTGACCAATTTTCTCAATGATTTGGAATGGGCCACTTGGTATGCTTACTTTTTTCTTCATGTGCTTTGTCTCATTTCAAAACCAGATCACCTACTTCAAAAGTTTTATGACTGGCAGAGGTTGTATCAAAAGAGGCTTTGATCAATTGCTGATGATGGGAATGGGTAGCTTTAGCCTTTTCTCTTTCTTCTTAAAGCTTATGGATTTGAAATTGTCTTGCTTGAAGAGAAAAGGAAGGATTTTCATTAATAAATTGCACTAGGGCGAGAGATGGGATTGTTATGTTTGTGGGGAGACCTGCTTCTTTTCCATAAACTAAAGCAAAAGGAGAAGAACCAATTGAGGCCTTCTATGTTATTCTATCTGCCCAAAGAGCAAATGTCAATGCTTTGTGCCAATCCCTATGATTTTGGTCTTTAGTCCTCTTAATGATTCTGATAAGGTTTTTTTTGTTCATTCGGCTAATCCATTACCTTGTGAATAATAGTTCGCTGAATATTTCAATTTGGAACCTCTTTTCAAAGCAAATTATACCATAGTATTTCCAGAAAAATAAGATGCATTATCAAATATTAAAGCTATGGGTAGGCCAAACCTGCTGATTATGTACTGATCAATAAAGTTTGTAATATTTTCTGTATTAGCTACTTTTAGTGGGATAGCTTCTACCCATTTTGTGAAATAATTAGTAGCTGTAAGGATGTACTTGTGCTGCTTGGGAGAGTTAGGAACAATCTCACCAATTATATTGAATCCCCATTGTTAAAATGGTTATTGGATATTCACTAGCTGCAAAGGGAATGCTGGTTTCTTTTCTCATCCAACTGCAGTTTGACAAGTTTCACATTTTCTTGCATAGTCATGTGCATCTTTAAATAGTGTTGGCCAATAATAACCTGCATGCAAGATTTTGTGAGTTGTGGTGTTTCCTCCGAAATGACCTCCAGCTGGTCCATCATGTAACTCTTGCATAACCTCTTCAACTTCAAATTTTTCTAGGCATCTTAATAATACTAAATCATAATTTTTTTTAAAATAATAAATCATCAATTAATTCATACTGATTTGATTTCAACTTTAAAGCACGTTTTTCTTTGTAATTGAGATTCACATGAGCATATCCATTTTTTAAATAAAACTTCAAATCAACATATTATGATTGTGCATCATTGAGGCTTACCTCTGATATTTGCACTTCATTACCTTGTTCTTCTTCTGTTGATAAATGGGAAGCTCCAGTTAGCATCTTGCAAAAACCTTGGCCCCTAACAATTTTAGCTGGCCCGATTTCTACATCGTACTCTTGAAGTGCAGTGACTCAATTGGCTCTTTTTTCCCCCACTTCTCTTTGAATCAATAATTGCTTTACTACATGGTAAGGTACTATTATTTTTGTATGGGTCTTGAGGAGAAAAGGTCTGAAATGTTTCAAGGTTTTAAAGACAACAAAAGTTTGTTTCTCAACAGCTGAGTAGTTTAACTCGACACCTTGTAAATTGGAACTAAAAAAAGAGATAGGTGCTTCTATGTTTTGATCGTTTAGCTGTGTTAAAACTGTTGCATATGATGTATCAGATGAAAATGTGTATAATCCAAAAGGTTTAAGAAAGTCTAGAGTTGTTAAAGAAGGAGCGTTGATAATGGTTTTTTTTATTAACTCAAATGACTCTTTTTCATCTTTACCCCATTTGAAGACTGCATTCTTTCTTATCACTGATTGAAGGGGTAGAATAACCTGTGAGAAATCTAGAACAAATCTTTTTACAAAATTGCTCTGGCCTAGGAATGATTGCACGATCTCTTTTTTATATATGGGAGAAGAATCTTTTTGATTTCTTGGATTCTATGAGGATCAATATAAATTCTTTTCTTGGACACTATGAATCTGAGAAGCTTGCCTTCTGCTAAAGCAAAATATGACTTTTTAGGATTCAAAGAAATGCCATATTTCTTGCATCTTTCAAAAATATGCTTTAGGTCATTGAAATGATTGTTTTTGTTCCTAGAGTAGATTGTAATTTCATCTAGGTAAATAACAATTGATTTATTAAGCAGACCTTTAAAAGAAATATCCATGACGCGTTGGAATGTAGCACCTGCATTGATGAGTTCAATTCAAATAAATGCCATATTTCTTGCATCTTTCAAAAATATGCTTTAGGTCATTCAAATGAGTGTTTTTGTTCCTAGAGTAAATTGTAATTTCATCTAGGTAAATAACAACTGATTTATTAATCAGACCTTTAAAAGAAATATCCATGATGCGTTGGAATGTAGCACCTGCATTGATGAGTCCACAAGGCATCTTTTGATAAGCATATGTCTCCCACTTGGTCCTGAATGTTGTATTCAATCTGTCATCTGGACGTACAAGAATCTAATTGTATCCTAAAAATCCATCTAGAAAAGACATTAGCTCAGAACCTGCAATTGATTGCAAAATTTGCCCATGGTAGCCAAAGGAAAGTTATCATTTTGACAAGCTCTGTTCCTAAAATCAATACAAATCCTAATGTCTCCATTCTTTTTCATGACAGGAACCATATTTGATACCCATTTTGAGTGTCTAACGGGAAAGATTATTTTTGCTTTCAGAAGTTTGTTTAACTCAGATGTGATTTGACTTTTAAGGTTTGGATGAATCTTTCTGAGCTTCAGTTGAATTAATTTCTCAGTAGAGGTCATCGGTATATTATGTTGAATTACAGAGGTATCATAGGTCTTGAGATTTGAATAATCTTAGGCAAATACACCTTTATATGTTTTCAACAACTTAATGAATTATATCCTTTCTTCGGATGATAAACCAAGACCTAGGTTGACATTTTGAGGTTTTTCGGTTGTACCTAGGTTTACCACTTCAAATCTCAAAGTAGAACTTTGAGTCTTGGGGTTGGTAATCTTCTTAAATATGTACTTCAAATCATAAAGATCTTCCATTTTGACTACAGACTTTGGAATTGGATTTTGATCTTGTTTATGGATGATTTGCAAGTTATGTTCATGTTCATCTATGACTTGTTCCTCATAAGATCCTTCTGATGTAAGGAAATCGATTATATTAGCATCATTATTAAACACTCTCCAATTTGTTACATTATCAGGAATGGATGGTTTGAAAACTAACTCTATGGAAAATCTATCTGGACTAAATTCTTCTAAAGGTATAAACTTAGATGCTACATTGGCAAGTAAGTTAGCACTTGCATTTTGTAATCTCTAGACTGAAGAAATGTTGAAAGCAGTGAAGAGAGAAGTAAGATTCTGGGCTAAATATTGATAATGTTTGAGATGCCCAGACACACAATGGATTGTGTTTCTTACCTGTTTAATAACTATTTCAGAGTCTCCATATACTTGCAAATACTTGACATCAATACCAATGGCTCCGTACAACCCTTGAATCAACGCTTCATATTATGCAGTATTCTTAGTGCATTGAAATTCAAGCCTATAGGCTAACATGGTTTTTCTCCTTGCGGGTTGATTAGGATATATCTAGCACTTGCACCATCTTCAGACTTGGAACCATCAAAATAAAGAGTCCAAAATAATGAATTAGCTACAAATTTATCAACTAGATCTATACACTTGGAAGCAACAGTTTGCGAATTTTTTTCTATCTGAGATACTACAACATTATCTAGGAAGGGAGATATTTGTGCATTGAAGGATCCCAAAAATGATTCAGCGGAGTAGTTTTTGATGATGTAATTGGTGAAAGCTACTAGCTCATTGCTTCCCTCAAGATCAGTGACTGTATACTTCATGAATTTCTCTTGGTCTACTCTGATTTGGTTAGGTTTACCATTGTGTGGCAACCACATGTGAGACCAATCAGTTGCAAAGTATACATGTAACTTTTTGGACCAATCCCTATTTAGAATTAAACCATAAAATTTAGGGATATCAACCACTATAATATCGATTATCTGTGAAACTTTTGGGTTGGAGGAAAGCCTTATTGAAATTGATATCATTTCTCCAAGTACCTCTACTTTTGTTCTGTCTAGTTGAACTATGTGTACAACAGATTTTTGAGGTGTAATATTCAATTTGGTGCACACAGTCCTTGGAATGATGTTTGAAGAGGCTCCTGAATCAACAAGGAAATTATGGACGTTTCTGTTGAAAATCTCATAATTAAGAAGAAATGGAGGTGTATGATAAATAGACCTATCACCTATCAGAACTAGATCTGTGGGATTTACATTGTTTGAAGATGAAGGAGGTTTTCCCATATCATAAGCAGCTTGAGTGACTACAGGGGATGGTAAAGGAGCTATAGGGATTGCTTTTAATTCTTTGAGTGAGATTTTCTGTTGTTGTTTGAGTTTAGTCAGTTCATGTAATGAAATATTTTCTCTTGTCTTTCTCATATCTTTGACTATGTTATATTCCACTGTATCTGGGATTACTAAAGTTTTGGAAGCAATTGGAGGATCTAATGGAATAACATTAGTTTGAGTACTAGTCTTAGATTTCTTACTTATTGTCTTCTCCTTTACAGAAGTAGCAACTTTCTGTTTTTTGAACTGTTGTAGATGTATCAGGAGAGTTTTTACTTCTTGTACTCACTGGCATAGCTTGTGCTTCTCTTCAGTTGGAAAAATGAAGTCCCACATTCCATTTAACTCAACTTCTTCTTCAGTTTTGGCTTCTTTTTCGGTTGGTGAGTCTTCTTCCAGTTCTTGATCGGATTCAACATTTGAAATAGTATTCGGTGGCTGAGATGTGGAAGAAGGATTTATTTTAAATGAGCGAAAAAGGTTTCTTGGGAGCAAATGATTCTGTGACTTGTTTCTTGATTTTGACCATTTCATTTGACATGGACTTTAACACCTTCTGAAGGCTATCAAGGTCGAAAGGGTCCTTTGGAGCTTTCTTTTTTGAATCATCCTTGAATGTTACTTTCTTTCATTTAATTTCTTCTATCTGTGATCTCTTTTGCAAGGCAATAATTCTTCTTTCTACAGACAAAGCTTCTTTCATGTTTTCTACAAGGGTAGCCTTATTGGCTCTATCTACAAAAATTGTGATATTTGAGGGAAGGGAAGATATGTACCACTCTATTTGTACATCTACTGCATATTTAAAGGCAATTGGGATTTTGTTCAGTAGCTTGTTAAATTTGGAGTTGAAGTCTTTGATCCTTTTGTCTGAACCTGCTTTTAGGTTGGAAAGATCAGTGATTAAATATGTTATAGTCCTATCATTACCAAATTTTGCAAGAAATATTTCTTGAAACATATCACAGTTTCTTATTGAGCCTGCTGGAAGGGAAAAATACCAAGATCCTGCAGATCCCTGGAAAGTATAAGGAAACAGTCTGATTACAACATCTTCATGTGCAACTCCATTAAGATTCATGGCTAACATAAAGTTATTTAGATGTTCTTCAGCAGGAAGACCATCATCAGGATTATACTTAGGTAACCATTTTTCTGGGTTTGCTGGGAGAGCATTTGGATTAGCAACCAATACAACACTAGGATTTGTCCAAGGTTGAGCGGGTTGATTGGCCATAACTTGAGTTGGAGACTGGGAAAATGGGAAGGCCGGTCCAGAAGTAGGTATGGATGGTGAAGAACTTACTACTGGATTAGTACTACTAGTAGCAGTACTAGTTGAAGAAATGGATAGTTGAGAAGAGGTGGATTGAGTAGAAGTGAATGGGGAAGTAAATGGAGGAAAAGGTGAGGTGATCTCGTTGGTATCTGATTTAGATCTTAATGTGGAAACTTTCTTATGTCGCAAATGAATGGGAAACTCAAAAGGAGTTAATCCGAGCCTTTCACTTTGTAATAAAGTTAATACACCAGTTTCTCATAATAAGGAAGTGACAATTTCTTCAGAGGCTTCGGGTCTCTTAGATTTTTCGACAGAAATGGATATCTGTTCCAATTTCTGTATCAAGGAGTGAACTTCGAGAGACTCGGGAGTGTAATCTGAAGAAGGTGGATGTCTTAATACTTCAGGAGATGAGGGAGATGTTTCTACAACTTCAGATTTCTGATCCAGAGATTTTGAATAAGATCTAGAAGAAGTAGAAGTTGTGGAGGAATTTTGACTCTTATGAATATTTTTCAATTGATCTTTAGATTTATATGCCATTAATAGTTGGATGGCCCTCGTTCTAGCACCAAAATGTTGAAGCCTCATATTTCTGCCGCTCCAACATGGGGGATAACCACCTGGTCCGGACTTAAAAAAACTCTTTTTCCGTTGGAAGTGGTGGCTCCAATTGGGGATGATGGGACCAATTTTCTAATGTGGTTTTAAAATGAGAATGGGTGGTTTTGAGGCGATTGCAGTAAGAATAATGATAACTAAATCGCCTATTCTATCATGCAAATCTCTAGCTAACTTAATCTAATATAAACCTATGTATTCTGTGTGATATGCGATCTAAAAAGATATACGTTTGACATGTGATAATAAAGATCATTCACATATTGAACAAAGATGATAACGTGAAAATATAATTTCTTTGACTAAATATTTAGTCAAATAAATGTATAAGAAATGTATAAATATATCGCATATATTAATGATCATATATGAAAATAAATACTTTCAGCTAAGCATCATACAATAGTGCAATTAACACATAATAGAAAGAACGTATTCGATATATAATTCATGAAAACGAAATGTTATCACTAATTAAACAAAAAACTAATCATACAAGATAAAAGTACCATATGTGTGAGGTTCTGCTCATTTGACTAATGACATAAATCAACTCTTTTCTTCAAATCAAATTATTCTCCAAGTATACAATAGTGCATCAACAAAGGAAAGTAGCCTGATATTCAAAAGAAATGACCATGTTTCATAATTTCATCAAGGCCTTCACAAACTTACGGAAGTTCATTCTTTGCAAATGTTTTTGATAAAATTCTCGACCCTTCTCTAAATGCATGAGAAGGGTATAAATACTATCTAACTAAAGTTCAAAAATAGATTATACAAAATGTTTGAGGAGGTTTCAAACAACCTTCTTGTTAACTAGCAACTAACTCTAAAAATAAAAGTGATTTGATGAGCAGAGGTTATAAAGATGACTTGCTCTTTGCCAGCTTCTCCTTTAGATCACATATATACGACATCAGTTTCACTTGAGGAGGTTCCCCAAATTGTGTTATGACCTGTCCTGCGAAGATAACATCTGTGAGAGGTGGAAACATCCTTTGCGTTGAATGGAGTGAACAATTGAGCGTTATTATTTGGCTATGAGGTTTGACAAGGAATTGCCAATATGCCTCCCAATCAGTCTTTGATAACTTTATGATCACTTCCCTCTGGGTTTTCACCTTTGCCTTCCAGTTTTTATCCAAGTCATTCAAATCTGGCAACGTCTTTGGATTACCTTCTTTCATCAAGTTGGTAGTGTGCAAAGTGTGATTTACTGCTTTTACTATGTTCTTTTCCACTCTTGCTGCTCTTGCCACTACTAATTTAGCCTACTTGATCCGTGCATCCCAATCTGTGAATAAAATGTCCTTATGTGTCTCCTTAATCTCGGGCAGATTAGCTCTCCTTCCTTCTTTAGTTTCTTTCCATTCAATGAATTCAGAGATCTTTGTATTTAAATCATTAAATTCGGTTTTCTGATCAATCGCCTTATTCGTTAACTGATCACTAGAAATCAGAGAAGGAGTGAAATGCGACATTCTTTGGCAAAATAAATCTTGTTGTTTTGATCGAATGGAATTTAGCTCTAATGCCTCTTTGATGAATTCATTGACAATAGGGAAATCTTTATATTTTTCCATGGCTTCTTCAATTCTTGTATTTGCATGTTCTTCGCGGAGATGTATGTTTCATGGCTTATTTTTAATATCTCCATATTCTGCTGCAATTGGGTTAGTTGTTCAGTGGTTTGCTTGTTCACACATGCCTTCTCAATTTCAAGTTGTTGCTCGAGTTGCGGTATCTTTTCTTCCTTTTCCCTTAACAAAATAGATACCTTCGTAGCTTTATCCATGGTGGCAGTTGCATATGCCCCTGTAAACTGCGACAGTCTGGTCAAATTTTCAACATGATTGGAAGGAATATCCTTCGAGACTATGTCCATCGGCTCATTCCTTGGTGGGATCTCGGGTGTCTCCACCCTCTTTATTTTCCTCTGTCTTCTCAATACACCCTTATGCAGTGGGATATAGAACACATCTAAAGGAGGAATTTTAGTCACCTTTAGGATAATTTCTGATGTGGGCAAAGTAGGAATTCTTTCTGTATGTTGCGAACTTGTATCTTGCTCATCCATCGGCTCAGACTCTAAAGTTTTATGAGTTTGCAGAGGAGTGTGATATTGCGTGGTTTCTTGGCTATCTGTTGTCTTAGGAGTATCTTGTAGCCTTTTATTAAATTGGTCCCATTCTTGTTCCAATTGCTTCTTTTGACTTCGGGTCCGATATATTTAGTTAGGTCACTTATGACCTTTTTTTCAGATGACCTTTTGCTAGATTCCACTATATTCTGTGTATCCTGTGTTTTTCCTATATCTTGGGCTTTCCCTGTATCCACTTGAGACTTTATGCGAGAATTTGGTCTTTCGCTGTTGATAGTTATAGTGGGCGTAGGCTTGTCATTATCTCTTAACAAATGCAATGGGGTTGTTTCAAGCCTCTCATTTATGTATACCTGAAAGTTTTCAAAATCTTCAAGACTCAAATTGGCCTTTGCCCAATCGAATGCTTGTTCGAATGATTCAGCTGATTGTAAAAGATCTTTGGAATCATTAGCCTCATGATTAAAGGGCTTAATCTTTACTGCAGTAGTAATATTATGTGCTATCTTGTCTGGGTCGAATTGCCTCTTTGGCAGAGTATGGAGCCTGAGGCTCTCTAGGCTTAGTGATTCCTTGGTTGCATGGTTGAAATTTGCCAACGAAAAAGAACCACACCGAATGGGAAAGGATGGCCACAATGACTTTTTATTATCTTTTAGGGTCTTGGTTAAGCCTTTACCCATAGTCTAGTGAGCTATTTCTCTTGCTAGTAGCTTGTCGGAGACATACAAAGGGAGTACATGCAGGTCCGCTATACTGCCAAAAACTCTGATATATGTAAACCATTCTTTAGCAAAATACTTGCCTACTACGAGAAGGTCTGTAGCAGTTTCTCTAGAAAACTTGGGGGCTTTCTTATTAAAAATAAATTGATGTAATGGTAAAATAACACCGTGGCATATTTTATAAAAATGGGGTATATAATGGGATTCCCAAATTTGTTTGTGGCTCAAATGGATGGGGTAGGGGTCTTGCAAAGTCCATTTCCAACCCATGATTGGAAATTTAGTACAGAAACATATGGCATCCATGATATAGGCGTTGAAATAAAATGGAGGAAGGTTCTGTGTGGAGGTGGATCTCTTTTGACGATACTCGGAAATGGCAATGGCTAGATTATCAGATAAGATAGTGGCCCAATTCGTTATATGGGAATTGACACAAGCATCAATTAAAGGAATCCATTCTATAAAGAAGTTGGTATTATTAGGCAATCCATATAACCTACATACATAGAAGTTGCATAGTTATAGGGATTTTCCAAAGAAGCTACGGGATACATACCCGTTTTATCATATTTCAATTTGTTCTCTAGGACCCTCCAGCGCTGGATCATCTTGAAGGGTTCTTCATTCTTCTTTGTGAACTTGGCTAGGTATGATTTGTCATATATATCTTGAGGGTCAGGAATATGATACATTTGCTTCAGGTCTTCAGCTTTGAATGACCCCATTAGCTCCATCTTTGAGTTCCTAAATTGCATGTCTTCAATACTGAGATTTTCCACCACCCATCTAATCATATCAGTGTATGGGAGTATTTTCGCTCTTGCTCCTATTCTGTGAAGGAAGGAGCAAGAAGCATCTTTGAATTGGACCCCCGAAGGTTTTATTGAGTCAGTTGTTGCCTTTGTGACAATAATTTTAGGCCGCTCATCTTCAAGTCTGTTATATATGACTTCCCATGCTGTCGCTCCTCCATCGGCACTGCAAACTGTATCAGCGAATATAGGCGACATCTTTGATACCTCAGACTCTGTAATGCTTTTCTTCTTCTTCTTTTGCATTACCTTTCGCAATGACATCTCTTTTGAATCTTGCTTGAAACGAAAGAGATATATCAGCACACACAATGGAGGGAAATTAAGGCAGAGAGTTCTTTGAAATGACTTTGAATTGTGGGAAGATTTTGCATGAGATTTCTGTGTTAACTAGCCATAACTTGAAAACATAAATTCTTCTCCTCGAGCTGCTAAACATTAATTACTCTGTCAAAACACTTAATATTTCATTAAAACTTAGTAACTTCCCACGCTCCACGCTTTATTTGCGCATCACAACTTTCAAACGTTGCCATATAGCATTATTCAGAGTTAATGTGAAATGCGATTGCGAAAATCGCAATATCGTATTTCGAAAATTCTTAAGGGGTGACACAATGGCATGCTTTATCAATTTACGAATTGCGAAGTGCAATTGCATGTTATTCAAGTGTTGTGATTAGAAAATCGCAGCGGGGACCTCATCGCATATCGCATTTCGGGATTTTTGATGGAATGTTAACAATTATTAGATGGAAAATTGCGAGATGCGATTTGCGATAAGAGTTTTAAGCATGGGTTCCTTTTTGAAGGTTTTTAAGGAAAATTTGTAAAGTTAGCATTTATTTTCAAAGGCTAAAAATTTAAAAGGGTCCCCATTTATATATCAAATATTAACTATTACTCGTATAAATGGGTGGGTTGTTACATAGTACAACACTTTCCTAATTCTGATAACTCATGAACACACAATTTGTTGGCTAATTTATCAACAATTACATAACATAACATAATTAAGCATTATCCTAAACACTCCCCCTTAATGCTTAATGAGGTGATTCCAAGAATATCCCTCATGTATTGAAACTTCCCTTTTGGTAGTGCTTTGGTAAATATATCCACAAGTTTATCATTTTTTGTACTAAACTTTATTTCAATTTCTCCTTTTGCCACATAGTGTCTTATGAAATGACATTGGGTATCAATGTGTTTGGTGCAATTATGAAACACATGATTTTTAGTTATGGAAATGGTAGACAAGTTATCACAGTGAATAGTTGTGGATTTTTGTTCTTGTTATAGATATCATAAGACTTTATTGAACCAAATTGCTTCGCATGTTCTTGTTGTTGTTGTAATATACTCTGCCTCTGTAGAAGACAATGAAATAGTTGGTTGATTCTTTGAACACCGTAATACTGCGCTTGATCCAAGGCTGAAGACATAACTTGAAGTGATTTTTCTATCATCAAGAGATCCAGCCCAATCATTATCTGTAACCCAAAATTATTTGATGAAGTATACCAAATGCCATAATTACTTGTTCCATGGAGATACCTCGAAATTATTTTTGCTGCTCCAAATTGAATCTTACTTGGAGTTTGCATGAATTTGGAAATCAAACCTACTGCATGCATAATATTAGGTTTAGTGGTATTAAGATACAAAATGATTCATACCAGAATCCTATAGGATTGAACATCTACCTTTTCAGCTCCATCTTTTACAGAAAATTTTTCATTTGTATTCACGGGTTTGCTCATGGGTTTACAGTTTCCCATTTTCCATTTGTGAAGAAGATTTGAAACATATTTTTCTTGTGAAATAAAAATTCCATCATTCGTTTGTCTCCTCTATGCCAATAAAATAATGCAGCAAAATCAAATCAGTGATTTCAAATTTAGTGATCATAGCCTGCCTGAACTCTTCCACTAACAAATCACTTGAAGATGTGTATATCAAGTCATCTACATATAAGAAAACAATTAGTATATCCTTACCATTTTACTTGATATATAATGTGTGTTCATTTTCATTTTTGTTAAACCACTTTCTCAAAAGATAAGTGTCAATTCTATTATATCATGCTCTTGGAGCTTGTTTAAGCCCATAAAGAGCCTTTTTCAGTTTGTAGAATTTGTGTTAATTTCCTACTTCTTCATATCCTTGGGGCTCCTCAATATATACATCTTGTTTCAACTCACAATTTAGAAAGGATGATTTAACATCAAATTGATAAACTAACCATTTATATTGTGTTGCTAATGCCAAAACAGTTCTGATTGTATCAAATCCGGCAATAAGAGCATATGTTTCGTTGTAGTCAATACTTGGTTGTCAAGCATATCCTTTTGCTACTAAAATTTCTTTGTGCCTTTGTATTGATCCATCATCTGCATACTTTGTTTTATACAACCATTTCACCCCAGTGACTTCTTTTGCATTAAGAGGATCCACAAGCTCCCATGTTTCATTATTTTTAATTGTTGCCATCTCTTCATCCATTGCTTTGCACCAAATTGACTCTTTTACTGCATCTTCAAAATATCTTGTCTTTGCTTCAATCCGAGACATCAAAGAAAAATTAGTATAACCATAAATTTCATTTAAATATTTTGTCTTTTTTGGAGGAGGACTTGGACTTGAAATAGGACTTGAAGTTGCAGAAGATGATAAAGTGGATGTGTCCTGTGAAGTATTTTGATTACTAGATGGATTTGCAAAAACAAAATATTCTTTTTCTTGTACAATAATATTTAGAGTTTGTTGTTGTGCATCTTGATTCCATTGTCATTCTTCTTTCTCATCAAAGAACACATCACGACTAATCATTAGTTTTTCAGTTTGTGGATTGTACAATCTATAACCTTTGGTTTCCTCACAATATCCAATAAAAATGCATTTCACACTTTTATCATCAAGCTTTCTTCTCTTTTTAGTAGGAACATGAGCATAAGCAATGCAACCAAAGACTCTTAAATGAGAAACATTGGGTTTTCTTCCACACCATGCTTGATAAGGGGTAATATTTTGCACACTTCTTGTTGGGCATCTATTAAGAAAATAAACAGATGTAGCTACAACTTCAACCCAAAAAATGTTTGGAAGGTTTTTACCTTTCAGCATGCTCCTAACCATCTCAACAATTGTTCTATTCTTACGTTTAGCAATGTCATTCTGTTGGGGATTATAACTAGTTGTCAATTACTTTTGAATGCCATTAATTTTACAATAAGAATCAGACTTATTAGAAGCGAATTATCCCCCTCTATCCGTGCATAATGTTTTTAGAGAATAACCACTTTTCTATTCCATAACAACTTTAAATTATTGAAATATGACAAATGCGTCAGATTTTTCTTTAATGAAATATACCCATGTTCTTCTACTAAAATCGTTCAAAAAAATAATAAAAAACTTAGTTTTATTGAGAGACAAAGTTTGCATAGGACCACATATATTTGCAGACACTATCTCCAGTGGTTTACCTGCTCTCCAGTGGTTTACTGGAAATGAATCTCTATGTTTCTTACCAAGGATACACCATTCACAGACTTTATCAATAGAACCAATAAGGGGTAACCCTTTGACCATTTTCTTATTATATAACATTTTCAAGCCTTTCATATTCAAATGTCCATACCTTGTGTGCCATATCCAGGAACTATCATCATAAGCAACGTTTAATGTTGTACTTGATTGAGAAGGGAGATTGAAATAAAAAATTCTATTTTGTAGCATATTAGTCTTAGCAATGATTTTACCATGATCATCTTTATCATAGATTATGCATTGTTTATTCTTAAAAGATAATTAAATATCCCTTTTGAAGGAGCTTCCCCACATATCATTAATGTGCTTTGGTTTTCCTTGTTTGTCTTCATAGCAATTGTTCCCTTACCTTCAGCTTCAATTGGCTTCTCATCTCCCAAGAGTAAATCAGATTTTTTAGATTCATCTATCTTCCCAAAACCATCTTTGTTTCCTGTCATGTGATTGATGCAACCATTATTCATAAGCCACACCTCCTTGGAAACATTATTAGTTGAATCGCAAGCCAAGAATAAAGTGCCAACCTCTTCTTTTTTCTTTAGAAAAATGAGCTTTTTTTTTTTTTGTTCTTCTTTCTCCAACAATTCCGCTCATAATAGCCAAATATTTTACAATAAAAACATGAACTTGGGAGTTATTAAATATTTTACCCCCATCACTGTCATCATTACCTCTTCCTTTTTTGTTTGCAGAAAAAATTCTTCCTCGACCTTCGCCTCCTCTTCATGTGAGTCCTCTTCCTCTTCTTCTTCTTCCATGAGTGTCCTATATTCCCTCGTGGGAGGAATTATCACGTGCATGACTTTTGTGTTTTGCAACATTTCCTTTTGTTTGAAAATCTTGCTCAATATATTTTTCAGAAGATCTATTGAATCTTTGCTCGTGACTTTGAAGAGACCCCATTAGCTTATTGACAGACAACTGAGTTAGATCCTTGGACTCCTCAATAGCAACAACAACCCTATCAATTTTTTCAAACAAACTTCTTAAAATCTTCTCAACAAATTTTTTATCTTTTAAATCTTCTCCATAAGACCTAATTTCATTCACTATTCCCATAACTCTAGTGAAAAAATCTTGAATAGATTCAGAGTTTTGAATGCACAAAGTTTCAAATTTTCTTCTTAAGGATTGCAATTTAATAACTTTTACCTTCCCAGTTCCTTGATATGCTTGTTGCAACACATCACATGCCTCCTTTGATTTTGTCACTCCAGTTAGCCTTGAAAAAAATAGAATCATGCACTGCTTGATGGATTAGGAAGAGAGCTTTTGAATCCTTTACAAGATTTTACTTTAGTTGTGTTTTTTTTTCGAGTCCAGCGGGCAAGTGTTTGAGTATCTGGTTATGTACAGCCATTTTCTACGAAATCCCACAAATCTTGTGAGAGAAACAATGTTTTCATTTTAATGCTCCAAAAACTAAAGTTCTCACCTTTAAACACTGACATTTGTAGCTGAGAAATATTCATACTGTTGTTGTTGTTGGCCATTGCTACTAACTGCTGAACGCTCCCACCAATAACTTGAATGTGCACAAGCTTCACAAAATTATGAAAACTCTTGCCTATGGCTTTCACAAACTTTTCAATCCTCCTGCCAACAACACACACATTACATATAAATCAACTCTCTTCACATAGCTCTGATACCACATGTTAAATCTATCAAGAGCATACATATGAAAACATAAAAAAAAATCAATGAACAAAAACTAGAGAAGTTTGGTTCTCAATCCATGAACTCAACTCTCATTTGAATCTCATATATTCATGGGAGCAATGAATACATTATTATATAGCCAACATATTTGTAATTGGATTATCAATTATCTTACTAACCTGTGATTCTAATCTACTGCCTCCAATAATTTGCGTAATAATAAATTTCAATACTCACTACATCTATTAATTTGTTGCCCTAATGCTGATAACTCACAAACATACAATTTGCTGGTTAATTTGTCAGCGATTACATAACATAACATAATTAAGCATTATATAGCCAACATATTTCTAATTAGATTATCAATTATCTTGCTAACTTCCGATTCTAATCTATTGCCTCTAATATTTTTCTTAATAATAACTTTCAATATTGACTACATCCTATTAATTTGCTGCCCTAATTCGAATAACTCACCAACACACAATTTGCTAGTTAATTTGTCAACCATTACATAACCTAACCTAATTAAGCATGATCCTCAACAATCACCAACACCCATAACTGCAACAAAAAAACACCTTAAACATTCCAGGGAAATGCTAGCACTCATCACCTACGACAAAACAACTACTAAGGAAACTACTCTGCACAACGACTAAGGAAACTACTCTGCCACAACCTCAAACACAATTTCAATTCCAGTATGTATTACGATCATTGATTATTTCGTTGTGACTATTTTTCTCTCAGGCACCTGTCGCATTAGTCTGTTTATCTAATTTAATCATCGCTCCGTTTGTTTTGTTAAACTTATTTTTTTTTTATCTGTACGCAGTTGTTGTATGGGACTCGGATTTATCTGTATGTAGTTGTTTGGTTGAACTTAGACTCGTTTGTATGTAATATTTCACAGCGATAAAGTTAGCCTTCTATCAAATATTTGTTTCAAAGTTCTATAGCTTGTTTTGATTTGGTAGGCTCTCACCATGCTAAAAGCGGGCAGGATTGGGAATCATGAGATGAGAAATATTAATCACTGGTTTTTTTTTCGTACTTAAAAAAAAAATAATATGAGATTCCAGATTGAACGGCAATGCAATCACTATCTTGAAATTCAATCCTCTGTTTGGGAATCATGGGATGTGTACTTCAATCCTCTGTTTGGGAATCATGGGATGTGTACTTCTTGAAAATTATAATATAATATTTCTGCTGGAATGGAAATGCATTCACTATCTCGAAATTCAATCCTCTGTTATTGTATGGGCACTGGAAACACTGCACGTACATCCTTTGTGCTCCAACGATGCCAATGTCTCTCATAGCAAAAATTTGAGTGTGGATAACTTTTGCGCCAAGCCTATGTCTCCACAGATATTTTCACCTATGCTTTTATATAAATGTTTTACTTTTTAATTAACACGTTACTCTTCCCTATAATCATTTTTCTTATATGCTAGGGTCCCCTCCATGTTGTGCTAAACTGTTAACTTTCTCGTCTTTAGAACAACTAAGCTATCATCCCGTTCAAATTTCGGAAGTGTTTACTTTGTTTTGTTTTTAATGAAAAAAATGAAGTAAAATGGCAAAGGCGGGTTTCACAATTACTTTATTATAAAGAGAATAGAGCAAAGTTAATATTGCACAATGTAGTTAGCAATGATGGCTTGTTAGGAGGTATTTGTAGTAGTTGGAATTCATAAAGTTGGATAAAGTTACTTAGATTAGGGTTTGATGGAGTAATGTTTATAGAATCGAATGGATTTAGTTAGTTAACGAGTTAAGGTATGTGAAGCCTAGGAAATCTCTACTTTGGTGGAGTAAAATTTGTAAATTTGAACGAAGTTAGCAAACTTAGAGTTTTATGGGGTATAATTTGTAGCGTCAACAAAGTTAGCTAAATAATCTAGAATAAAAAAATAGAATTAGTGTTAATAAAAGCTAAAAAAAAAAGTTAACAAACTTAAAAATATTTCATAAAGAAAAACATAAAATGTGATAATAGTTGTGAGAAAATTAAAATCTTTGTAGTATTTTATGTGGAGATTTGAGAATGACATTATGTCAAAGACTACTAGAGGAGAGAAGTGTCAAGATAGTCAACAATATGAAGGAAACTATAAATGAGAGAGGAAGGATACACTGATCAATAATTAGTATAATAAATGCAAATTTATGTTGGGGAACAAGGATGTTTATATTGTAATTGAGCTCAACTTTAATATAATAAGTCAATTACAAGCTTTGGGAAACAATTTGCTAGTTTTTTTTTTTTTTCTTCAGAGCAAAGACATAAAATTTGCTAGTTTAGCTAATCAATATATGAAAATATTTGTATAGTCTAAACATTTGATATTTTTTTAATACTTTTTTGCTACATTTTCGTGATCAATTTTATACAAAATAAATAAAAAATAATTATTAAAATTATAAATATAAATTTTTAGAATTGCACATTTTAAATGGGTTAAAAGTTTTCCAGACTCATTTATACATTTAATACATAATTTAAATAATAAAAAGCTATAATTGTATTAATAATTATTTTTCTAAAATTTTATAATAAATATTTAAATTTTATAACAAAATAATAAATAAATATAAATTAATAAAAAATAATAATTTCAATATTTATTAGGTAACATATCAATTCTTATTCACTAACATATCATTGGATTGTAACTAAAGTGAAAAATCTATAATTAAAATCTAACCTTGTATAAATAATAATACAATTAAATTGGTGATATGGTAAAGAAAAACATCAATTTTCATTATGAATGAGCATGTAACGGTTATGAGAGAATAACAGAGACATAGTATGTATAAAATTGTTTCGGTAACAATATTTGAATATATAAAATAACAAGGCAAGCTGTGAGGCAGCAAGTCCCTGCATTGAATGGAGTAGTTGCTCAAGCAAATGTTCTACTGGGGCAAGGTTTCTCTGTTGTTCATGAAAAAAATATTCGAAACCGAACCACCAGTTTACTCATCAGCTAAAGCAAAGGCATTAAAGGCAATCTTCAAGATGAATTGGAGTTATAAGGGGTGAATATAAGTAGTAATAGAACCGTTGATTTATTAATTCAGGGACTCGGTAGGAAAGCAAGAAATCCATGACTAAAGAGGCAGAGCATATGTTTTGGGAACTACTAGACAGAGGAGGGTGATATGCAACGAAGCTTCAGATATCCAATAGTTGTGGCAATGCCAGTGATAGGCCCTAAAGTGCTGAAACCTTAACAATTTAGCAGTCAAATTATAGATCATTGATTAATGGCAATGATGGAGCCTAAATCTCTTGGTAAGTTAATGTGACAAGCCTTCAACGAAATTTTGTTATGGAGTCGGGAACAAGTGAAATAGTTAGCTGACACTAACAAAGACAACCATTCCACTAGCAGGATTTGAAGACTGGCAATCGACAACATTGATGGCATGTTTCACTTCTGGAAGGGAAATTTGGATTTGTGTCATTCATATCATTTGTCATAAGGATTCCACTTGTTGGCTGGCACAGTTGGGGTGCAGTATTTGCTATGGCCTGGAAAATGAATTGCCATTGTTCAAATGCTTGCAAATTCTTATTAAATGCAGAATTCTAAAACTGAAAACAAACAGTACGTTAGGACACTTTTAGAGTTGTACCTTGCCAGATGGATTGCGATCATTACGCATCCATTTCCAAAGCTTGTGAACAACATTTGGAGAAAAGAGCTAGGACAACAACCCCTGAATTAGTATATATTAATCTGGCTACCTGTAAAACACATGGAACATTATATCTAGTTTTTTATCTCGGCAGTGGTATTTTGAAGTCTAGTATCAAAACTGTGCATTGGCTTTTTCCTTTTGATGACTTTCTTGCTGATTGTGGCCTGATATCTCCTGGCAGTGCTTTTTTTTGAGGTTTGGAAGAAAGGCATTTTCCAAATCTAGCATTTGTTTTCCAGAGATATCATTCATTGAAATTTACTCATACAGGTATGTTTTTTTTTTTAGGTTTGGAAGAAAGGCAATAATGATAAAGACTTTACAAAACAAATAGGCGCCTCAAGAAAATCAGAAATCTACTTATGATGACTTCAATAATGTCTCCAAGGACAGACTTCAAATGGTTCCAAAAATTCTTGATTTGTGCCTAGACCTGCTACCAATGAGATCATATTTGAAGATTGCTTTCACCAGACCTTACCAATGAGATTAGATTTGAAGATTTCTTTCACCAGACCTTAGACAATTGATCCAGATTCTGATTTTTTTTACTGCAAGATAGAGGTTAGAACAAATTTATTGCAAATAGAAACTTCCCTATCCCAAAATCAGTGAGAAAATTCTCCAATGAATGGAGCAATACCCGTGTAGTCACCAACCGTTAGTTCTAAGCAAAGGGCAGTCCCTTAAAATGCTGCGGTTAGGCCTAGAGAAGCTATAACAAGAAACAAAAGCAAAATGAAGCAAAAGAAGGGACAAGCTATAACAAGAAACAACATAATCCACCTGTCTTTTTTTCAAACTACATTTCCATGTGACTGTGAAACACTTACTCCAACAGATTCTGCAACCTTGAAGATGAATTGGAGCTATAAGGCAACGGTAACGCACAACCACTAGAGGGGTGAATATAAGCAGTAATAGAACTTATGATTCTCATCAGTATTAGTTATGCATGTTGATTTATTAATTCAGGGACTCGGCAGGAAATCCATGACTAAGGAGGTAGAGCATGTGTTTTGGGAACTTCACATTGATGGTTGACAAAGGTATCGAATCACAGCTCAAAATTGAGAAAACTAATTCAACAACACGACATTGTGCTTTCAAAGAGAAAGATACAACACGACATTGTGCTTTCGAAGAGAAAGATGTAGCTTATGAAGCCAAGAATTTGAGCTAATACGATAATCACTAGGAGATATCAGGCCACAATCAACAAGAAAGTCATCAAAAGGCAAAATCCAATGCACAGTTTTGATACCAGACTTAAAAATACCACTACTAAGATAAAAAAGAACCTGCTGTACGTTAGGATCAGTCATTGTCAATATATATCAATCCACTAATCAGTCACAAACAACTTAAAATTAATCACTGAAATCAAGAGATTAGATACTTGTATGAGTTTTCTCGTTATTATGTGTGACAAATTTAGTGCACTCAAGCTTGTTATTATGATTTTAAGTGTGGCTAGGTTCTGCAATAATGATAAAGACTTTACAAAACAAATAGCTGCCTCAAGAAAAGCAGAAATCTACTTATGATTGATGGCATGTTTCACTTCTGGAAGCGTTATAAATAGCAAGTTGGCTCTCATGCACGACCAACAAGTGGACTTGATCATTATGGAACAATACTCTAGTATCTCCAACAACTAGTGATGGTCTTGACGCCTGCAACTGAATCTATTTTGACTTTTGCTTATCCCATCCATCTATACCCCATACACAAAGCTGCACACAGAGATTGATATGAGAAATTACTTATTTCAACGAGTGACTCAAATGAAAATAAGAAAACATAATGTGGACATTGTATATCTGAATTGTTGAATCCTCCATTCCAATAGCAATGATATTATTATCTTGAGGATGGAAAGCAAGAAAAGATGCTGCAGGTGGGGATGGCATAAATGTTGTCATGACCTGCAAAGAAGTAGGTGTCAGTGGCCTGAAAATCTCTCATGAAGCTAATTAAAATAAAATGAATTTCAAACACAAAACTGCTTTATATCAAAGGAGATGTTCAAAGCCTCAAGAAGGAACTAGAGTTTAAATCCATGCTTTAACAAGACCATGGCAACCTATATGGATGAATATCTTATTCAATATGTGATAAATGTGAAATCATACACAATAAAATTATAGTTTAAACAAAGTAAGATGAAGCAAATAAACCCAAGAATCAAGATAACAGATGCTTGTTTACACTCTACAAAATTGTTTCACCTTAAATGTCATCATGTTGAATAGGGACACCTTCCCACCATAAGCGGACATAACATAAGAATCATTCTTTGACAAGGCTATGCATGAGACTGCTTCTTCTAGATTTGTGTCACTCATATCATTTGTCATAAGGATTCCACTCACTGGCTGCCACAGTTGGGGTGCAGTATTTGCTGTGGCCTGGAAAACGAATTACCATCGTTCAAATGCTTGAAAATTCTTATTAAATGAAGAAGTCTAAAACTGAAAACAAACAATACATTAGGACACTTTTAGAGTTGTACCTTGCCAGATGGATTTCGATCATTACGCATCCATTTCCAAAGCTTGTGAACAACATTTGGAGAAAAGAGCTAGGACAACAACCCCTGAATTAGTATATATTAATTTGGCTACCTGTAAAACACATGGAACATTATATCTAGTTCAAGCACAAAAAACTTTCTAGGATACGGAAAATACGGTCCAACAACTATGGTATGCGAGAAATTCTTGGTTTTGGGGGTATAAATGAGATCACTAGCAACTTGCCTTTCCAGCAGGTAGCGTATCTGGCAACCTAAGAGACCTACACTGGGTGATATCAATTTATTATTGAAAGGTCACCATATAGATATTTTCAGATGTGATAGATTGGTCTCAGGAGTGTTCAGTGACTTGAGCAGGTATGGGATGCTGTAACTGGCACCAAGCAGTACACATTCGAAGGCCATGAAGCTCCTGTATATTCAGTGTACCCTCATCATAAGGAGAATATCCAGGTTAGTTATGATCCCAGTACCATAATAAAAAAAAACTATCGATAATTTTTTTGAGAAGCCTCTCTCTAATTTTGAAGGGTTTCTTTAATTGGGTACTAGTTCATGCTTGTATAGGGACAAGCTATAACAAGAAACAGAGCATGTTGATTTATTAATTCAGGGACTCGGCAGGAAATCCATGACTAAGGAGGCAGAGCATGTGTTTTGGGAACTATTGGACAAAGGAGGGTGATATGCAACGAAGCTTGTAGTTGCGGGATGAGTGCAACAAAAAGGTGATTGTGCACATTGTGCTCATGGATAGGCTTAAATGGAGAAGGACAGAGCTAACAGTTTCTTCACATTGATGGTTGACAAAGGTATCGAATCACAGCTCAAAATTGGGAAAACTAAAGTCATCAAAAGGCAAAAGCCAATGCACAGTTTTGATACCAGACTTCAAAATACCACTACCAAGATAAAAAAGAACCTACTGTAGGTTAGGATCAGTCATTGTAAATGTATATCAATCCACTAATCAGTCATAGACAGCTTAAAATTAATCACTGAAATCAAGAGATTAGATACTTGTATGAGTTTTCTCGTTATTATGTGTGACAAATTTAGTGCACTCAGGCTTGTTATTATGATTTTAAGTGTGGCTAGGTTCTGCAATAATGATAAAGACTTTACAAAACAAATAGTTGCCTCAAGAAAAGCAGAAATCTACTTATGATGACTTCAATAATCCTCTTGGTCTAGGAGATTATAGGCCACTGATCAGTGAATCGACCACATCCACTCCATTGACATGTCACCACACACTTTTGTTATTTGAAGAATATTTATCAACCCGGACAAAGCACTGCACTTCGCCAACAGAAAAACTTTTACAAGATAAAGTTGCGAATAACTCACCTGGAGAAAAGCTTCAAAATATATCTCTTCTTCCGTATCTGCATAATATTCTTCAAGAATCACCTTTACTTCTTTCTCTATTAATAATTCCTGAAAAGCTTTAAGTTTTGTCATCCCCGACGCCAAATCCGCAACTCTGACAGTCCCCGTGTCGGTTTTCATATGGATAAACTGCACATTGATAAAGTTCATATGATCAGGGCAAAGCCTCAACATGATCGATTACACAATTGATCTAATTATATACCAGATCCATTTGGTTTCCTTGGAACAATACCTCTCAGAAAAAATTTGCTTTCTAAAATATTGCATTTTCGGATTGCAGAATATGAATGAACCCACGAGATTTGAAACCGTTACCATTGACTGCCAATTGAAAAAAGATCTTAAATTCGTTTGAAAAAATTACACGAGATTTCAAATCCGTGAGTTGGACTTGTGTGAATTGACTTTGGAGCTATGGATCCAAGACCAAGACGCCTACAAACCCCGCCATCTTCGATAAATTGGTCAGCAATCCACTGCCCCCGAGCCTTCAAAGCTCTATCTGCTTTGCCTCTGAGCCTTCAAAGCTTTATATGCTCTGCTTTGCTCTGCTCTACTCTGCACTAGTAGGGAATGAATGGCGGAAACAAAAGAAAATAGATCTCGTTGCTCCGTACAAGAAATCCACAAAAGAAAAAACCCACCTATAGTTTGCAGAAGAGAAAGTTGAACTTGCAATGCAAGGGGTAGCATTAGAATGCTCAAACAATCAAAATATATGAAAAAGGGGAAAACAAAATTTTATAAACCCTTAACAGAGATAAAGGGACAAAAGGATAAAGAACAAAAATTAAAGGAGAAACTCACCTTTTTCAAAGGGAATGAGATTGCCATTTATTCTTGAAGCTAAAGTAAAATTTCAAAGTCAGAGAGACGGCATGCAAATTAAAAAGCAAAGCAAAAAAAAATTCTTACAATTAGCCATTGTGCCACTTGAAATACCCTTTGTCCACTGTATGCACTTCAAAGAAAAGAAACTATGAAATTTGATGAGCCCAAAAAGATATACAGAGTTGAGCATCACTAAGGTAAAAACATGTTCAGGAGCATAATAGAGAAATTAAAGTTGCAGAGAAAAAGTTTGAATCGTTAAAAGCAAAGGTTGAATGTAACAAAAGTTTGAATCGTTAAAAGCAAAGGTTGAACATAACAAGAGACGTGGTTGAACATAACACATCATAATGCATGATTGAAACGTGGCTGAAGAGCAGGACAATGGTGACAGGTACCAGTGGTTTCGGGATTTGGTGAGCTTGTATCATACACCTCCACCGATTGATCCCATCGTAGGAGTTGTCCGTCTCATCGGAGGAGCTTGTGTCGTGTCAGATAGGTTATAAACATTTCTTTAGTGGTGTGTTTATGGGCGCTCAACCATATCGAGGGAGGAAAACTCCATGGGCCTCATGCAAGCGATTCAATCTGAGTTTTCCCTAAGCGAGTTGTAGTGCCAGTCCATTGTGATGGAGGAAAACTCCATGGGCCTCATGCAAGCGATTCAATCCGAGTTTTCCCTAAGCAAGTTGCAGTGCCACTCCATTGCTACCGCAAGAGAAATACTTGTTGGTAGAACAACACCATAATGACACGAGAGGGAGATAGAAACTGGCAAGCATCTGTTCTGTTACTACAGATGGAGTAAGGATTTGTGGTAGAAGACACTGTACCCATGATCAAAGAATCCTCGATCAGCATTCTAGGTAGATTATGAGCGCTAAATAGGATGCAGGTTGGCCATAAAGCGTTTGATTGCTCGAATTGGATGGGTTGAGGGAGCTAATAAAAAATATAGCATAGCATAGTAAGGGCAGAGTAAATAGCGCAGGAGGCCTGCCAATTTGATCCCCGCCCGCCTGCAAGAAACGAATCTTTGGCTTAGCTCCAGGTACGAACTGTTATTTCTTTTAGCTCACGCTCTTGGTATGGCCTGTTATTCTCTTTGGCTAAGCACTTGGTATGCAACTGGGATTTCTTCCTCTGCAGTTAACGCAACTGTAATTCCTTATCTAACTAATTCCTATACAGCTAACAGAACTGATCTAATGTCTCCAACGTCTTTACCTCTAACTATAATGGAGTCTGCTGGGCCTCGATCCCTTTCACTTTGTGCATGGGCTAGACTTCGGGATGGGGTCACCCTTTGGACCTTCTTTAGGAATTTCTTTTGATTATTGCAGTCACGCTTCCGCTCTAGGATTATTGCCGATTCAAAGAATTGCAGGGCTTCCGCTCTAAGATTATTGTCGATTCAGAGAATTGCAGGGCTTCTGCTCTAGGATTATTGCCCATTCAGAGAATTGTAGGGCCTGTAACTAGAAATTCGATGAGAAGGTATGTATTGATCTTACCAATGTTCCTCAGTTGGTTTTGTTCTGGTTTTGGTTTTGTATTAGGCTGGATGGACTTGTGCCAAAGCAACATGTAGAGTAGGCAATATGCAGAGTACACATTGCAACAGGTGGCAACTTCAAAGACTCTTCAGGGACTAATAAATAGACAACAATATCTGGGAGAAGGAGCTAGCATTTCTTCATACGGCTAGATTAATGCTAACATTAATCGATAGCTCCAAAAAGAATGAACAGACAAAGGCAAGATAGTATATGCTTTGAGCCTTTCTACCTCGGGAAGAGGCCAAATAAGACCGCAAATCACTATTCACTTAAAAACTTTGATTATACTCAACAAACAATCGCTAGCAAATAGCTCAACTAATACTAACTACATCATTTTCGATTACTATAGTCCCATGCCATTTCCAGATGGCAGAGACTAATAACAGAGACATGGTACGTATAAAATTGTTTTGGTAACAATGGATTGAATATATAAAATAAAAGCTATTGTAAATGTGTTTTTTTGGAATTGGTTATTATTAAATGTTTTTATTAATAAAATTGGTTTTGAGAAGTTGATAAAAGTTTCAGTTAAATTGATATTTATAAATGTTATGGTTTTGTTTTTACATATTTGCATTTACTTATATTGAATTAGTGTTTATTTATGTTTTTTAATGGAAACAATTTTGTTAACTTTTATGTATATACATTTGCAAATAAAATAAATAATAATCTTTATAATTGGTTTTTAGCTATGTCATTGGGAATTTAGGCTTTTTGTTTTGTTTTTTTTTTTACCATATTTTCGAATGTTAATGAAGAGAGCAAGCAAAGTAAGTTGAGAGAAATTTGACATGCAGGTTGGTAGATTAGTTGGATAGGATATGATTTGGAATCTCCAAGGTTGAATTAGTGAAACTAAACAAACTAATGTAAATTTATGAGAAATAGAGTTAGTTTGAACCTTGAGTTTAGTTAATTTAAGGTCAAACTCCAAGGGCTATTTTTTTCCCTTGTCAATGCACCAAGTAAGTCTGGTTTTTATTTCGAGTTTCAAACAATGGGCATAAAATATAACTATATCTACTAATAGAAGGGTGATAATTGTAAATCCTACTTTTCATTTATGTAATCAAGTGTGGCATGATAATTAATTTTCAAATCTGTTATATGTGGACAAATAGGTTATATATAAAAGAGGGAAAATGCCTTAATAGAGAAGATAATTGAAAATCACTTCAAACACATCATCAATGTTACATGTTTGCAACGAATTAAATTGCAACGTGGATTTTATCATTCAAGATGTTAAAATACAAAAGACATATATGGAAGCGCATATGGCTTTCATGCACACATATACGTGAGTGGTGCATATACAAAAGGTAATTTATGTGTGTGAATTCCATATATGAATGCCCCACATATATGGAAGTTGTCCATATATAGAAGTGTAAGCTCATATACGGAAGCCACACATATAATATGAAAGTTTTACATACAAAGGCCATGCATATATAGAAGTCACACATATATAGTAGTTAAGAATATAAAGACTCACAAATACATAATCCATGCATCTATGGAAGTTCCATATATATATATATAAGTGCATATATAGACACCACAATTAAATGGAAATTGTGTATATATAAAAGCCATGTATATACAAAAACCACGCAAAAAAAAAGTTTGTGCATATTGAGGTTGCGCATGTAGAACACTTGTGAATATGGATGTTAGCTTTTATACATGCACACATATCTGAAAGATATGGGAGTACACATATATGGAAGACATGATATACAACAGATATGGATGCGCACATATATAGACGTCAACATCCATACATGTGCACATATACAAAAACAATTCATATCTAGAAGCACACATTTATGGAAGCACATATAGCTTAAGTGCACACATATACATGAGTGATGCACATATGGAAAGGAGATCTATATAAGTGTCGCTGAAGTGTAAGCAAATATACGAAAGTTGGCTTTTGTATATGTGTTTTCGCTCATGTATATGCACATATATAAGGTAACACACATGTATTGATGTTGGCTTCTATTTATGTCTTCTTTCATATATATGTGCATATACAAAAGACAACTTCCAAACGCATATACAAAATTCATACATATATAGAAGTTGTAGATACATATGTCACACGTGTAAAATATGGAGGTTGCATATATATGTAAGCCATGATATACAAAAGATCCAATATGTGCATATATGGATGTCGAATTTAATATATGCATGAGTATATATAAGCAATATAAGTATGGAAGCATGCATCTATGGAAGAACATATAACTTTCATGAACGCACATATGTGAGTGATGCATATATGGAATCTAACTTCTATATATGCATACCTTCCATCTACAAATTGTACATATATGGAATTTGTTCATATTCATAATTGTATGTACATATATGTCCCCCACGACAGGTGGTGGAGCTCGATGCTTATCGTCATCGTGACAAAGCCACATGGAATAAGAGGCCACCTAGCCCATCATTCATGCCCTCCTATGAACTGGCACACTTCGTTTAATTCCCAAGTGATGGTAGTATTAACTTGGCCCTCGTTGTCATACATAGTCCCTTACCCAACTCACTAGTTCATCATTTCACCTGTATTGTATGGAGAGGATTACCTCAGCAATGGATGGAGGTGGTGTCATGGCTCACTAGTGTCCTCCTTCAAGCACATCTCTGCTCCTGGTGAGAAGTACAACAAAACTATTATTGGTTATTATTAAATGTTTTTATTAATAAAAATGGTTTCGAGAAGTTGATAAAAGTTTAAGTTAAATTTATATTGATGAATGTTATGGTTTTGTTTTCGCACATTTGTGTTTACTCATTTACTTATATTGAATTATTTCTTCTTGATGTTTTTTTAATTGGAAAAATTTTGTTAACTCTTATGTATCTAAATTTGCAAACAAGGGAAAAAACAATCTTTACAGTTGTTCTTTAGCTATGTCGTTGGGAATTTAGTTTTCTTTTTTGGTTTATTTTTGGATGTTAGTGAAGAGAGCAAGAAACGTAAGTTGAGAGACATTTGACATGCAGGTTGGTAGACTAGTTGGATAGGATATGGTTTGGAATCTCTAAAGTTGATTAAGTGAAATTAAATAAACCAATGCAAACCTCTGGAAAATAGAGTTAGTTTGAACCTTGAGTTTAGCTAATTCAAGGTCAAACTCTAAGGGTTACTTCTTTCACCTATCAATGAAGCAGGTAAGTGTGGTTTTTATTTTGAGTTTCAAACAATGGGCATAAAATATAATTATATCTACTTATAGAAGGGTGATAATTGTAAAGCCTACCTTTCATTTATGTAATCAAGTGTGGCATAATAATTAATTTTCAAATCTATTATATGTGGACAAATAGAATATATATAAGAGGGAAAATGCCTTAATAGAGAAGATAATTGAAAATCACTTCAAACACGTCATTAATGTTACACCTTTGCAACAAATTAAATGGAAACATGGATTAAAATACAAAACACATAAATGGAAGCGCATATAGCTTTCATGCACTCATATACGTGAGTGGTGCATATACAAAAGGTAATTTATGTGTATGTATGAATTCCATATATGAAAGCCCCACATACATGGAAGTTTCCTATGTATAGAATTGTAAGCTCATATATGGAAGCCACACATATAATATGAAAGTTTTACATACAAAGGCCATACATATACAGAAGTCGCATATATTGTAGTTATGAATATAAAGACTCACATATACATAATCCATGCGTATGTGAAATTTCCACATATATGGAAGTGCATATATGGAAGCCATGCATATATAGACACCATAATTAAATGTAAATTGTGTATATATGGAAGCCATTCATATATAAAAACCACACAAAAACAAAAGTTGTTCATACTGAGGTTGCGCATGTAGAATATTTGTGAATATGGATGTTAGCTTTTATACATGCACACATATCTGTAAAATATGGGAGTACACATATATGGAAGACATGATATACAAAACATATGGATGTGCATGTATATAGACATCAACGTCCATAGATGTGCAAATATTAAAAAAACAATTCATATCCAGAAGCACACATATATGGAAGCAAATATAGCTTAAGTGCACACATATACATGAGTGATGCATATATGGAAGGGAGCTCTCCATAAGTGTTGTTGAAGTGTAAGCACATATACACAAGTTGGATTTTGTATATGTGTTTTCACTTATGTATATGCACGTATATAAGGTAATGCACATTTATGGATGTTGGCTTCTATATATGTCTTCTTTCATATATATGTGCATATACAAAAGATAGCTTCCATATAGAGAAATGGTACTTGTATGGAAGTGAAAACACATATACAAAAGTCATACATATATATAAGTTGCAGATACATATGTCACACGTGTAAAATAAGGAAGTTGTAGATATATGTAAGCCATCGAATTTAATACATGCATGAGTATATAGAAGCAATATATATATGGAAGCATGCATATATGGAAGAACATAATTTTCATGAACACACATATGTGAGTCATGGAATATAAATAATATACATGCATACCTTCCATCTACAAAAAGTTTACATATATGGAATTTGTGAATATTCATAACTGCATGTACATATATGTCCCCCACGACAGGTGGTGGAGCTCGATGCTTATCGCCACCATGACAAATCCACATAGAATAATAGGCCATGTCACGTGGAATAAGAGGCCACCTGTACCATCATTCATACCCTCCTATGAACTGGCACACTTCGTTTAATTCCCAAGCGATGGTAGTATTAACTTGGCCCTAGTTGTCATACATAGTCCCTTACCGAGCTCACTAGTTCCTCATTTCGCCTCTATTGTATGGAGAGGATTACCTTAGCTATAGATGGAGGTGGCGTCATGGCTCACTAGTGTCCTCCTTCAAGCACATCTATGCTCCTGGTGAGAAATCCTACAAAATTATTATTGGTTATTATTAAATGTTTTTATTAATAAAAGTGGTTTTGAGAAGTTGATAAAAGTTTCTATTAAATTGATATTGATAAATGTTATGGTTTTGTTTTCACACATTTGCGTTTACTCATTTACTTATATTAAATTATTTCTTATTTATATTTTTTTAATTGGAAATTTTTGTTAACTCTTATGTATATAAATTTGCAATTAAAGGAAAGAATACTATTTACAGTTGTTGTTTAGCTATATAGTTGAGAATTTAGTTTTTATTTTTTTGTTCTTTGTATATTTTTGGATGTTAGTGAAGAGAGCAATCAAATTAAGTTGAGATACATTTGAAATGCATGTTGGTAGACTAGTTGGATAGGATATGATTTGGAATCTTCAAGGTTGAACGAGTGAAATTAAACAAACCAATGCAAACCTCTGGAAAATAGAGTTAGTTTGAACCTTGAGTTTAGCTAATTCAAGGTCAAAGTCTAAGGACTACTTCTTTCCCCTGTCAATGCACCAAGTAAGTGTGCTTTTTATTTTGAGTTTCAAACAATTGGCATAAAATTTAACTATATCTAATTAAGGGTGATAATTATAGATCCTACTTTTCATTTATGTAATCAAGTGTGGCATAATAATTAATTTTCAAATCTATTATATGTAGACAAATAGGTTATATCTAAAAGAGGGAAAATGCCTTAATAGAGAAGATAATTGAAAATCACTTCAAACACATCATCAATGTTACATCTTTGCAACGAATTAAATGGAAACATAGATTTTATCCTTCAAGATGTTAAAATACAAAACGCATATATGAAAGCGCATATAACTTTCGTGCATGCATATACGTGAGTGGTGCATATACAAGAAGTAATTTATGTATATGTCTGAATTCCATATATGAAATACCCACATATATGGAAGTTGTCCATACATAGTAGTGTAAGCTCATATATGGAAGCCACACACATAATATGAAAGTTTTACATACAAAGGCCATGCATATACGGAATTTGCACATATATAGTAGTTAAGAATATAAAGACTTACATATACATAATCCATGTATATGTAGAAGTTCCACATATATGGAAGTCATGCATAAATATACACCACAATTAAATGGGAATTGTGCATATATGGAAGACATGCATATACAAAAGCCACACAAAAACAAATTTTGTGCATATTAAGGTTGTGCATGTAGAAAACTTGTGAATATGGATGTTAGATTTTATACATGCACACATATCTGAAAGATATAGGAGTACACATATATGGAAGACATGATATACAAAAGATATGGATTCACACATATATATACGTCAACATCCATACATGTGCACATATAAAAAAAAAAAAAATCATATCCAGAAGCACACATATATGGAAGCACATATAGTTTAACTGCACACATATATGGAAGTGCATATAGCTTAACTGCAAACATATATGGAAGCGCATATAGCTTAACTGCACACATATACATGAGTGATTCCTATATGGAAGGGAGCTCTATATAAGTGTCATTGAAGTGTAATAACATATACACAAGTTGGATTTTCTATATGTGTTTTCACTTATGTATATCCGTGTATATAAGGTAACACACATGTATGGATGTTGGCTTATATATATGTCTTTTTTCATATATATATATATATATATATGCATATACAAAAGAAAGATTCCATATAGAGAATTTGTACTTGTATGGAAGCGCAAACTCATATAAAAAAGTTATACATATATAGAAGTTGCAGATACATATGTCACAAATGTGTAAAATATGGAGGTTGCACATATATGTAAGCCACAATATACAAAATATCCAACGTGTGCATATATGGATGTCAAATTTAATATAGGCATATGCATATATGGAAGAACATAAATTTCATGCACACTGTATGGTGAGGCTTACCTCAGCGATGGCTGGAGGTGGCGTTATGGCTCACTACTGTCCTCCTTCACGCACATCTCTACTCCTGGTGAGCAGTCCCGAAAAAATATTATTGGTTATTATTAAAAAAATATTAATAAAGGTGGTTTTGAGAAGTCGATAAAAGTTTAAGTTAAATGTATATTGATAAATTTTATGCTTTTGTTTTCACACATTTGCATTTACTCATTTACTTATATTGAATTATTGCTTATTTATGTTTTTTTAATTGGAACAATTTGTTAACTCTTATGTATATAAATTTGCAAATAAAGGAAAGAATAATCTTTACAATTGCTCCTTAGCATGTGGTTGGGAATTTAGTTTTTTAGTTTTTTTTTCATATTTTTGGATGTTAGTGAAGGGAGCACAAAAATTAAGTTGAGATACATTTGACATGCATGTTGGTAGACTAGTTGGATAGGATATGATTTGGAATCTCCAAGGTTGAATGAGTGAAAATAAACAAACCAATGCAAACCTCTTGAAGATAGAGTTAGTTTGAACCTTGGTCCTTGAGTTTAGCTAATTCAAGGTCAAAATCTAAGAGCTACTTCTTTCCCTTGTCAATGCACCAAGTAAGTGTGGTTTTTATTTTTCGTTTCAAACAATGGGCATAAAATATAACTACATCTACTTATATAAAGGTGATAATTGTAAATCCTACCTTTTATTTATATAATTAAGTGCATCGTAATAATTAATTTTAAAATCTATTATATGTTGACCAATTAGTTATATATAAAAGAGGAAAAATTCCTTAATATAGAAGATAATTGAAAATCACTTCAAATGCATCATGAATGTTACATATTTTCAACTAATTAATTGGCAACATGGATTTTATCCTTCAAGATTTTAAAATACAAAAGGCATATATGGAAGCGCATATAGCTTTCATGCACGCATATACGTGAGTGGTGCATATACAAAAGGTAATTTATGTGTATGCGTGAATTTCATATATGAAAGCCCCACATATATGGAAGTCGTCCATATAGAAGTGTAAGCTCATATATGGAAGTCACACATATAATATGAAATTTTTACATACAAAGGCCATGCATATACAAAAGTCACATATTTATAGTAGGTATGAATATAAGGAATCACATATAAATAATCCATGCATATGCGGAAGTTCCACATATATGGAAACCATGCATATATATACACCACATTTAAATGGAAATTGTGCATATATGGAAGCCATGCATATAAATAAGCCACACAAAAACAAAAGTTGTGCATATTGAGGTTGCACATGTATAAACCTTGTGAATGTGGATGTTAACTTTTATACATGCACACATATCTAAAAGATATGGGAGTACACATATATGGAAGACATGATATACAAAAGATATGGATGTGCACATATATAGACGTTAACGTCTATACATGTGTACATATAAAAAAACAGTTCATATCTAGAAGCAGACATATATGGAAGCGCATATAGCCTAAGTGCACACATATAAAAGAGTGATGCATATATGGAAGGGAGCTCTATATATGTGTCGTTGAAGTGTAGCAACATATACAAAACTTGGCTTTTGTATATGTGTTTACACTTAGGTATATGCGTGTATATAAGCTAACACACATGTATGGATGTTGGCTTCTATATATGTCTACTTTCATATATATGTGCATATACAAAAGATAGCTTCCATATAGAGAAATGGTACTTGTATGGAAGTGTAAACACATATGCAAAAGTCATACATATATAGGAGCTACAAATACATATGTCACACATGTGTAAAATATGGATGTTGCACATATATGTAAGCCACAATATACAAAAGATCCAATGTGTGCGTATATGGACGTTGAATTTAATATATGCATGAGTATATAGAATAAATATTTATATAGAAGCATGCATATATGGAATAAAATATATTTCATGCATGCACATATGTGAGTGATGGATATATGGAATCTAACTTCTATATGTTCATACCTTCTTTCTACAAAAATTGTACATATATGGAGTTTGTGCATATTCATAGCTATATTTACATATATGTCCCCCACGATAGGTGGTGGAGCTTGATGCTTATCACTGCCATGATAAAGCCACATGGAATAAGAGGCCACTTGGTCCATCATTCATACCCGCATGTGAACTGACACACTTTGTTTAATTCCCAAGCGATGGTAGTATTAACTTGGCCTTGGTTATCATACATAGTCCCTTATCGAGTTCACTAGTTCATCATTTCACCTCTATTATAAGGAGAGTCTTACCTTATCTATGGTTGGAGGTGGTGTCATGGCTCACTAGTGTCCTCCTTCAATCATGTCTCTTCTCTTGGTGAGCAGTCCTGAAAAACTATTATTGGTGTTAGCTATGCCTTATGCTTCCATCTCCCCTGCTCATGACTACCATGCCTACAATTCTGATAGTCTCAACTCATCCTCTAGATGGTTTGTATTGGTTTTCTTAGCGTTAGAGGGTCAACATAACCATTCACCTATTGATTAGAAATCTACAACCTCCCAAGTTTGCATGGTGGCTTTGAGGTCTCAATTGGCCTCCAAGGTTCACATTCATGTTTTGGATTTCATGAAGGGTACTCTATTTCCTAACAATCTGTAGGTTGTATTAATCAAGCTTTAGGCCCAATATAAGTCTCTAGTTGGTATTTAATGGTTCCACTCTTATACTACATAACTTGGCTCAATATCATTGGTTATGAGCATCATAGGGGTCGAAGGCTCATGGGTTGTTATTGCTCAAGGTTCATTAATGATGCTTCTGTTACCCTTTCTATGGACCCTCTAATGGCTCCATCCTCCTAATTTTGGTGTTATTTCCCCCCGTTGGCCATGGGCATCACAGTAGTCGTAGGATTTAGGTGGTGGACAAAGACTCTAGTTGGTGGACATTGGCCTCTAGGCTCCAATTCGGGGGAAAATGCAGTTCGAGGTTCGTAGGATATGCATGCTTGTGCTTCGATGGTGTGGCTCATTAGTGTGGTTCATCCTCTATTGCACTATGCTTGTAACTTCTAGGTTATGAAACAATTCTACTTCATGTATTAGCTGAATATGGGTGGTCTCTTTTTGTTCTAGTTTCTTCTGGATAACTATATAGAATAGAGCTTTTGTGCTTGTAAACTCTTGGAATTCCATGTGGATTTACGATTTTTTTTTTTTAAACATATTAAACGAGACATATATAATCTCAATCTTCTCAATCTATGTTATTGGTAGAGAAAGTTTTAAGGATGAAAATTTGTCTTAAAGCTTAGAAACCTTGACGAATCTTACTAGTCCCCTACTTGAAAATTATAAAATTTTTGTTGATATCTTTGTAAAAACATGCAAATTTCTAATAGTTTTATGTTTAGGATTTATACAATTTTAGCAAATTTTAAGGTAAAAGAATTTTATTGTATAAAATTTGGGCGAATCATCTTCAGAAAAAATGGAAATTGGTGAATCTTTTTTTTTGAAAAGCCATGGAAAATTAGCTCCTAAAATTTTCCATGGTTATTGGCATGGCTTCCCTATGGAAAAGCTAGTAATATAGAGAACCATCTTCTGTAATGCTCTCTTTAGGTAATAAAATAATGAACCTTACAAAAAAACAGAAAGTGCATATATGGAAGTCATGCATATACATTCTTCTGTAAATGGAAGTTGCATATATATGGAATATGTGCATATAAAATATCTACATAAAAATGGAAGTTATATATATAAGAAAGCCACACATAAACATAGGTTGTGCAAACTAGGGTTGCATATATACGAAAGTTGTGGACGTGGATGTTATCTTATGTACATGTTTGCATATATAAAAGATATGGGGACACACATATATGAATTCCATAATTTACAAAATATATGGATGCGTGCATATATGAATAATATCTTTTGTACATGCACACATACATAGAAGCAATGCAAATTCATACATAAGCAAATATAACTTTTATGCATGCATATATATGAGTGGTGCACATAAGAAAGCTAGCTTCCATATATGAAAGTCACAAACATTAGAAATATTTTGAGGTAAAAAATGGGGCTAAAAAAAATGTACAACCAAAATCAACTTTAGTAGAACCAATAGAATTCAATATGATGATGCCAACATGGAGGATGATTCACCATTTTTGAAGTAAAAAAGTAAAAATATTAAAAAAAAAACTACTTTCTCAACTTGTATTTTCAACTTATCTCCTTATGGTTTTACTCAAATTTCAAGTGGGAACAGTCGTTGGATGCACAATTTAATTCATCATCCAAGGAGTGCCCATGTTGCATACTTTCGATGGGCCCTACTACATGAAAAGTGAGAAATACATGAAAAACGTGATTGAAATCAAATTTTCCATGTATTTATCATTTTTTGAGTAGCAGGGTCCATCGAAAGTATGCAACATGGGTACTCAGATGATGAATTAAATTATGCATCCAACGAGTGCTCCTGCTCAAAATTTGAGTAAAACCATAGGAAGGTAAGTTGAAAAAATAAATTTTTTATTTTTCCCCTCTAAAATTTGATGATATAATCTAATTTTATTTTATTATTTCCATTATTATTTTATAATATTCATTAAAAGGCTCATTTTAGACCTCAAAATTTCTCTAATGTATACGATAGTTATGCATATACATAACTACAAGGACATATACTAAAGTTGCACATACAAATACCATGTATATATGAAAGACATGCATATATAAAATTTATGCTTACAAAGGCTCACATATATGGAAGCCACACATATAAGAAAGCTACACATATATGGAAGCCATGCATATATAGAAGCCACACATAAATTGACATTGTGTAGATATCGAATCTTTACATATACATAAGCCACACTTAAACAAAAGCTGTGCATAATGAGGTCACACATATATAGAATTTGTGAACATGGATGTCAGCGTTTGTGCATGTGCACATATATGGAAGATACATGAGCCGACACATACGGAAGCCACAACATATGAAAGATATAGATGCATGCATATATTTACATCAACTTCCATACATGCACACATATATAGAAATACTGCATATCTCGAAGCGCATATAGCTTTAGTGCACACATATACATGAGTGTTGCATATGTAGAAGTTATCTTATGTGCATGTGTATGTGAAGTGAAAGCACATATACATAACCCAAATTTATTATATGTGTTTGCACATATGTATATGTGTGTATATATGGAAACAAACATGTATAGATGTTGCCTTTTGCAGATGCATGCTTTCATATATACAAGCGTATATAGAAGCTAACTTCCATATACATCAATGGTGCATATATATAAGTGGTATATATATGAAAGTGAAAGTGCATATACAAAACCCACACCATATGGCATACGTTGTGCATATGAATGTTACACATATATGGAAGCTATGCATACGAATACTACACATTTTGGTTGTGTTTTTGTTGCTACAAAACCCTCCAAAATTTTGGCTTATGCTAAATTTCAGAGCCTTCTTTATTCTTGTACATTGTCGTCGTAAACTTTGAAACTCATTCCATGTGTTTTCTTGAGGATTTTTTTGTCCCCTTTGCAAGATAGGAAAAATGTCATATTTTTGCATGTCAGCTGTTGCATCATGTATATAACCCTGTTCTGGCGGTTTCCAGAGGTCATCTTTGTGTAAATGAGTTGTTCTAATCATGTAAACACCCTCTCACACATTTCCAAAGTTTTGAGAACTATCGCATAAGTGTCATCACAGTTGTCGCAAAGTGTATCTTAAGTGTCGCACTTGTCGTAAAGTTGTCACATGGAGGGAATGCATTGTCTTGTAACCTGGATGATCTATGTTGTTGTGTCATTAATTATTCTAAGTGTGTGATCACAGTCAAAGTTTTATTACTTTTCACATCAACCTCACTGATTGCGCAGTTAGTCATTCTCTGGAAATCTTCCCAGCCAAGCAACCTAGCTTCACCTGGCCTCCCTAAACTGCACACTGCGCAGTCTAAGTGCTCAGTTGTGACCTTGCCTCTTGTCACTGTGCAATTTGCAATTTTTTGCCTCCCAGGACTGTTGCACTGCGCAGTTTTTGTGCTCAAGCCCTGACCATGACTCCCAAAATTGCGCAATTTCTTCTCCTAGCCAAACCTTGACTATGCATTTCACAATATTTAACCTCAAGCTCATCCTTGAGCTCCCGAATTTTGCAATGGACCAACCTATTTTGTCTCCTAGAACTGCACAATGTGCTCACCCAGTGCTCATCCCTTCATCCCATCACATTGATCTTAGGAATTGCGTAGTTTGTCCCTTCAACCCAGCCTAAATTGTGCAATATCAAGGCTTAAGGATTCCCTTTCCTCCTTGAACTTCACAATTGTGCAATCCTTTTCCCAGCTTTCCATCCGGTTCTTACTGAGTCAATGAATTAACATGCTTAATAATATTAGACTAGGGGGTTTTTAGATTGATGTCGTATTATCATGAGTGAATTGAAAAACAAGTACCTTATTATGCCATCATGGTGAGATGATAAAGAAGGAGATGAAGGATCGAAACACGCTGAAAGACCATCTTTTAGCTGAATATGCAAGTTGATCAATCAAGAGAAGACAAAGGGACACCAGTTTGTGATCATCATTCAAGACTTGAGATCATTGATGATCCCTTATCACCAAGCCATGTGGAGGTGAAAAGAAGAAGACCTATAACACACAGTGGTAGTAGTGGCTTGACATTACCACATCATCAAGCAAGTATATTTCAACAGTTTCATGTCATGTCATGTCATGAGTTATCACATGCCACACCATTGTGGTTCAAGATGTAAATTATGTTTCAAAAATGTATTGTAAAGTGGAAGTCCAAAGGACATGTATGGGATATGAAGAGTCATGTAAAGTTGAAATTCATAGGAATTCAAACATCCATGAGGGTAGATGAAGAGTCATAAGGAAGGTGAAACATCACTTCCTCATTGTTATATATACACCCTCATTATAAGAGCATAGGATTTTTCACCTTGGCTCCTTCCGCAAGACATTAGAAAGACAAGCTAGTTCTTTTGAGGAGTAAGGAGTCACTACAACGCTACACTATTGGGGCTAGTGGTGCTCATTGTATATATGTGTCTTGGAAATTTTACTTAATATAAGGCCCTATGGGCTAGCACGTTCTTCATACATGGATTATGGATATTTTTAAGACTATTCTGTGAATGTTTGTAATTCATGTTTGCTTTCATATGTGCTAAAGTAGTTGAACTATTTCAATTATTTTGGTACTTATCATATTGAGAATGTGTTATAATTTCTATTATCGTTGTCGCATCTATGTGGACTATTCCGCTGGATGTTGTACAAATCCTTCTTGTTTATGTGTGTCTCTTCTAAGGTGGTAATACTGCCTCTCTCTTAGAGGCTCACCTTTCCTCTCCTCCGTAGTGAAATAACTTTGACACATATAATAAAACACTCACCAGGCACACCCCCCTTTCTTTTTGAAGGCACATTTACATTCCTCTCTCTTGCTGATAGTTAGAGCCAAGGCATATCTTTAAGATAACCAACAACCGAGCCATTTTCTGTATGGGGTTGTTATCCCAAACTTTGTTAGGTCTAATTGGGACCACATATCGGGGAGACCCCTTGAATGTTGGTGGGTCCAACACCGTCAACATCTCTGGCGCAGAAGGAGGGAAGCCATATTTTTATGGTTGATAACCTCACCAACCCCAATCTTACTTCTTCCAGTTAAGGCAGTAACATTCCCAACAACTCCCCTGCGCACATTTCTGAAGTTGGCAATTCTTCTCAGCTTGGAACTGCGCAAGCTTACGTGTCTCTTACAATTAGATTCGGGTCATCTTCCCCATCACCTGAAATTTTGCAAGAGTTATTGGATTGATACCAGGAGTAGAAACTCCTCCATATTTCCCAAAGAAGAACCAAACTACCCCCACTAGGATAGTGGTCTCGACATTTGAAGAGCTGGTTCTTGCCACGCTTGAAGAGTTATCAGATTCTGAAGAAAATGAAGAAAAATGAGAAAAGTCGCCAACCTTCAATGGTAGTGAGGGTGTTAATGTTGCTCTCAGATGATACTTTCGGCGGGAATGACGAAGAAGAAGAGGAAGAAAAAAACCAATCAGATTCTGAGGAAGAAGGGGAAGAAAACAATGAAGACATGGCAGAGCAAGATCTGGACTAGATGTCTCAGAGCCCACTTGCACTGCTAGGTGTGTTACACAAGATGCCAAGGCACCCAGAGAAGCTAATGACGAAATATTACCCTGGCAAACAAATAAAGGCAGATGACCATCTAGACAACTTCTACCTACATCCGCAAACAATTGAGGTACGTTATGGCGATATTGCATGTAGACTATTTCCATGTACCTTAGATGATAGAGTAGTTTTATGGTATCATAGCCTTCCTCCAAACGCGATCTAGAATTAGAGGTGTTTTAAGAAATTATTTCTTGGAAAATTCATTGATGATAAAACCCCCACCATGCTTTTGAAAGAGCTAGGAAATCTCAAGATGGAGTAGAAAGAAAAGGTGAAATATTTCAATCAGAGGTTTAACCATATCTTGAACAGATTTTCGCCAAACACAAAATCTCATGACTCCATCACAATTGACTATTTCACATCTTCCTTACCATCAAACATTGCACAGTTCATGAAAATAATTGTGAAACCAACTTTGGATGAAACCTTTGAAGAGGTGATCACAGTCAAGAAGGACTTGCGTGTGATTGGAGTCATCGTAGATGACGAAGTAAAAAAAGACTCCAAAGACATGGGGAAAAGGTCTCATGCCTCCATAAGTAAGGCCAAAGAAAAAGAAGTAATTGATCTTGAAAGCTTGACCCGCACTATCAAGTCCTTGTCCAATGAGTTGGAAGAATTGAAACAAATGTCAAGCAAGACCATCATGAGCAGCAGGCCTCCCAAGTTCAACCTTTTGAGGAGGACTTCCAACTCCGGCAACAATAATAACCAGTCGTCCAAGTCTGCACAAAGTTCAAACATTGTGCTGAATATCGAAAGTATCAGCATGTGATCAATAATGTTAATTTCGTCAAGAATATCACTCAGAGAAAACATGCCCACAGTGGAACCACAACATGAACGCTCTGGCTACGCACTTTATTGAAACAGTGCTTACTGATGAGCAGACTGAGCCTGCAGAAGAAATTGATGTGGCGGAGTGACACTCCAAGCACATGGCATTAAGTGAACACATTCAATTAGGTACTTGCAACTGGAAAACACAATGTCACAAAACAACCACTAAGTAATGACCCAGCGCAGAAACAGACCACCTGATATAACTTAAGAAGCCAAGGGTCAGCTCCTACACAAGAGTTGACAAAGCATAAATTGAAGGAACATTTGTTGAGGAAGATCATTCCACCCATCAACTCAACACAGAATACTCAAAAAAAGTTTGGGAATGAAGTCACAGCGTAAAGAACTTCCGCAAGCAACAAAAGCAAGTCCATCACTTCAGAAGTAGTAGACAAGGCAACCCCCATAGAAACTTCGGAAAATCTCCTGCACTAGATTACAACATTCTCAATGAAATGAAGAAGGCTCGTGTGAATATCTCTGTTTGAATTAACAAAGATCGTGAGCCAGCGAAACATGATCCTACGCGCACTTGGACAGTTTGTCTCAGGTAACGATGCTCCTTAAAAAAAGGGAGCCGAATGTGGTAAGTCCTATAATTCACTGGTGTTCGTACTTAATGCTTTAACTTTCTATGTAAATACTCTCCACCCTCCATTTTTTTTAACATTTGAAATTTTCAATTACAATGTACACAATTGCTTAGTTGATTCTAGTGCATCGGTAAACGTAATTCCCCTATCTGTCGCAAAGACAATCAATGCAAAATGGGATAAAACCGACACATAGATCATTCAACTTGACAAGATTGTTGTCCATGCAATTGGTTAACTCAAAAGTGTGCTTATTCGCTTATCATATGATCATCTATTTCATCGATGTATAAACATAGTAATTGTGGACATTGTAGAAGCATATGGTGTGTTATTGAGCAGAGATTGGTCCAACAAGTTACAGTGGTAATTTGCGACAGACTGGACACATTTGTGGCTTTCATATAAGGGCAGAAACAATCAGATCCGAGTGAACTCAGAGCAGTATATGTGTTGTAGCAGCTACAACCACCCTCCAAAATTTTCCTTTAGCCTGCTTTGGAGCCTCCCTACCAACCTTACACAACACTTTGTCTTTTTTCGTCAAGTACTCAAGCTTTAAGTGTTTTCCTCGCACAAAGGTAGCCTGTCGATCACAATTGATCCATTCCCCTCATAGGATGCTCACCTAGACTTGGTCCAGCTACATGCTGATCATTTTCCCCTTGAAAATTGCACATTTCTGGAGGGCAACCAGCCTTCCCTCCAGGAATTGCGCAATCCTCTCTAACAGCCTGTTGGGCTCCAAATCCTGCCAGCCAACCCTCCCAGTAGGATTTGCGCAAATTTTCCTAGCAGTAGGTTGTTCAGCCCAGGATTTATGCAAATCTGGGCAGCAATCAGCTTCTTTGCCCAGAAATTATGCAAATGTCTCGGGCATCCAGCCCAACTCCTAGCTAGAAATGCACATTTTTCTCTAGCAGTCTAGAAGTCTCTTGCATGTGCAGCGGAGTTGACCGGTTCCCTCCGGGACTGAGCAAAACATACTTGCATGCATGGGCTTCTTCTCCCAAGGCAACATGAAAAGGTATCCCTTGTTTCAGGGATCTATGTTTAGTAGTTGGAGGTTACATGCAAGGAGCAATTCTGAAACGCCCACCAAGTGTTGCTTCCCCTAGATTCGTGGCATGCGCATCACAACTTCGATGTTATCAAAACTCATCAACGAAACACTACAGACCTCATTTCCCACATCAACCTTGCAGCGCTGACATCCCACATCACATCTAGGAGCAGCCAACACATTCAACTCAGCTGTTTTGGGGTAAGCCCGCTTCCCATGGCTTGTGCTGCATTTCTATTGCTTTTTGTGTTTTCACTTGTAGGAGTACTATTTGCTTGATTTCTTTGAACGTTTCTTGTCGTTTACATATATAATAGATTGTCCTAGGTCTATTTCAGTTTTCGTTGCTATCTCACTGTTGTCACATGCATGAAACGGTTTTGAACGGACGTTCGCCCAACCGGTAACTGCCTCACCCACATGCATGTTGATCTGTTTCCTGAATCTTTCATTCATGTTTTGCATGCACTGTCAATCACTTCTGCTATCACTTAGTGTCGCCATGCATTCACTGACTTACTTGCTTTCAGTCGCCCGTCGGTGAGTCGGGCCAACCTTGGCCCGGGCTCTGCCTTCACTAAGGCTGCATTACGCAATATGGGAAAGGAAGGCTCACCTTCCTCTCTAGATTTGTGCATTCCTGCCTGGCATTGGCCTCCAGGACTGTTTTGCGCATTTCTGGAGGACAGTGGTTGCTTGGCCCAAGAAATTGCCAGATATGTCCCTAGGCCAACAATCCTTCCCAGCTGGAATTATGCATTGCGCAATCCCAGTAGTCAGTAGCCAGACTAGACTGTGCATTGCTCAGTTTTAGCAGTCAGTCAGTCTCCCAGCAGCCGAAATTGTGCCTTGAGCAGTCTTGGAATTCACTCTCCCGACCTCCCAGTCCAAATTGTGCAACCTTCATGATCATTCACCCATGTATGTTGCAAGTTAATTCTCATGTTCATTTTGGTTTTAGACTGACAGATTGCTTGCTATGAGTGTTGCCATGTCTCCAGGTTTCACAGGTGTTCATTTGCCTCTCATCATTACAGGTACAATGGTTTCTAGGAGAGCAGAGACAAGAACACCGTTCAGAGCACGTTTGGGGATGAAGTCGATCACGTGTCTATGAGCTTGCTTACTCACAAAGACATCAAGCTTTTCGTAGACAATGACATCAAGCGACAGCATCACAATGAGTAGCATCACGAACAAAAACTGAAGACAACATACCAAATGAAACAAATGCAAGAGGAGGGTTGTTGACAACACAGAGGTGGAACAAGGTTGCAAGCTCAAGTAGGCCCATTGATGATGAAAGCAACTTTGGAGACTCCAACTATGGAGTGACGACATGACATAAAGATCGTGCGAAGTCAGAATATGTAACAAAGAAGGAGTTGCATGTGCTAAAGCAACAACTCAGGAAGAACATGAAGCTGTGTAGACAGACAAATGAGCTGCAGCAGGATCAGGAATAGCAGTGGGCGCAACGTGCGCTCATAGATGAAACTGCACTCGGACAAGTTAAAGATCCATCCCAGCAGCTAACATGGAGCAGACATGGTGAGAAGTGTGGTTGATCGCATGCAAGGGATTCAGCAGCATGCGTGTCATTGTGTGTACACATGCAATCCAACCCATTCAACACACTCACTAAGGAAAAGCCAAGAACCAAGTCCAACTAGAGCCAAATGGGTACTTCGACAAGTTGATGCGCATGACCACCAACACACACTTGAAGATCAGCATAGACACTATGCATCAGTGTGCTGCCGGTTCAGCCACACCCAAGAAGACCATGCACATGTTAGCAGACGAGTTGGATGAAGGGGCCGAACCAATGCATCGGTTGCAACGAAAGCAAGAGTTCACTTCAGCAAGATGTCACCATGAGGTGCATGCACACCATCACAGATGACCAAGCTTGGCATCAACTCACCAACTTCACCATCACAAGCATGTCAAAGAGTTTGTTTCACCACAGCGGACCGAGTGTCAGTGATGTGTTTCAAGGCTTTCTCAAGCCATGTTGTCTCATAGGAGTACATGTGAATTGTAATGTTGAGTCATGTCAAATGTAAGTCAAGTGTCAACAGTTGGATGTAACAGTCATAGAGTAGGTGAAGAGTCATGAGGGTAGTTGAACTGTCACAAAGGAAAATGTCAAGGGTCACCCCACCCTTTGCTATAAATAGTCCCTAATAACTCATTGTATAGGCTTTTGGTCAGCCAAACTCTTACTAAGACTATTTTGAAGAAGGCTTGGACAATATTGTAACGGGCCTTGGCTTCTCCACTGCACGAATCTAGTACATCTCTTTGGAGGAGCAGGCGGATGTGGCTGTAACGTTCCACTATTAGGTCTAGTAGGTTTACATGGATGTATTGTATGATTGTGACTTACACTTCTTTATATAATAAGAGCCAACACATTTTCATGCATATGTTGTTATTGTAATTGGACTGCTCGGGTTGTTTTAATGATATGTGTTGATTAACTTACGTACTTGTGTATGAACTGATTCACATGCAATTATATGAGTCTTGTTGTTAATGTGTTGCATATGTTGTTAATGTTGTCACCGTTTGTGTCGACTGCTCTATCGGACATCAGATAGACCTTTAACTTGAACCTTGCTATAAAAACCGTCACACTCGTCTCAGACTGATCCGTGAGTGTTGTAAGTGTTATCTTACCTTGTATGATGTGACTTCCACATCTGAGTGGACTTATCTGCCGGAAGTTGTGCATGTCCTTTGTGTTGTGTGTTCCTAGCTGACTTGTGACTGATCCCTTTCAACCTAGAACTCACCTTCATCTCCTTCCCTTTTCGAAATGTTGGAACCTCTCATACACCTTCCTTGACTCACTGCATCAGTCACACCCTCGCTGCTGACAGAGTTATTCTACTTGCCTCTGTGCGACACCGCAGTTAAGGCATTACATTACGACCCACCGCTGGGACTCCTACACCAAACGGTTTGAGGTCTAATTGAGACGTCTTACCGGGAAGATCCCCTTGACATGTTGGTGGGTCCAGCACCCGTCAACAATATGAAACACACGATAACTCCCTTAGATGGCGAGAATGACTCAACGACTTTCACAAACCTTATTTTTGGAAATTTCTTTTTGGAAATTGAATTGGGGTGTTATCTTGCTCAACCATCTCTCGTCCCACTAGATACACAGTTGGAGCTCCTTCCTAGTCTGACTGGTTAAAATGATGTTTGTACAGTTAGTAGTAGTAAAAATAATAGTAATAGTGTAGTATGTAGCCCTTGTACATATGATGTGTGGACTTTGTATTTTGATGGTTCCAAAACACAAGAGGGCTCTAAAGTTGGTTATGTTTTAATAGACCCACGACAGAGCAAACATTTGATCTCTAGTCGCTTGGAATTCGAGTGCACGAACAACACTATGGATTATGAAGCACTCATCTTGGTTTTGCAAAGAACCATTGACATCAACATTTCGTTTCTCAAAGAAATGGGTGACTCAGAAATTATTGTACGACTGGTACGTGATACCATACATTGTGTGTGACCTCATATCAAAAGTTACCAACAAGAGGTATGGTGTTTGACTTCACATTTCCAATCTTTTAATATTATCTCTGTTCCTAGAATGCGTAACGCAGCTTCAGATGCATTGTAAAATATTTTTGTTAGGTTGTCAGCACTTAGGGAGGTTTTTTCTATGGAATTTTTTTATAAGTCATACATCCTTGATAATATTACTAACTTACAAGTTTTCAATGATGGCCAATATATACTACATTTTATGGCAAACGTCGATGTATTCAAAGATGTAGTGATCGATGAAGACGAGCATGAGAAGGCATTGCAAGACGCAAATAGCACAAGAAAAGGAAACCTCTAGGGAAACTTTTAGGGGCTAATATTCGCAGGTGGGCTAATTTTCTATACTTTTTCCAAAAAAAAGATTCGCTAATTTCCATTTTTCCTAATAATGATTCGCCCAAATTTTATGGTATGAAATTATTTTACCCTAAAAATCGCCAAAAATTTATATATAGACTATATAAAATTATTATAAATTTTAATATTTTTTCAAAAATATCTCCAAAATTTTTACAAGTTACATATTATGGACTAGTGGGATTCGCCAAGGTTTCTAAACTTTAATATAAATATCCATCCTTAAAATTTTCCCAGGGAACTTCATGCCGAAAGATGTTGTATCATTAGAAAAGTTATATGACTTGCAAAATCGATTTCAAGTGCCATTCAATGCAAAGACCCATAGCTCAACGTTGTCGCATGAGTAGATCAATTTGGGAACAGAAGCATATCCGAAGTATGTCAATCTTGGTACTAGTTGCACACCACAAACGTGACAAGCTTTTATCTGCTTATTCAAGCAATACCGAGATGTATTCATGTTGAGTATGACGCTCAAATATTATGACACTGTAATTATCCAGCATGTAATTCCAATCAAAGAAGGGGCCAAGCCGTTCCAACAAAAGATACGGAAGGTACATCCTACAATTGAGCCTCTCATTCAAAAGGATTTAAGGAAGTTGTTGGAAGCTCAGATCATTTATAAAGTGTGACATTGTACCTCAGTATCAACCTTGGTCCCAGTAAGGAAGAATTCTAGGGAAATCCACTTGTGTGTGTATTTCCGCAACCTGAACCGCGCCTTGGAAAAATACAACTACCCCATGTCATCTATGGAATAGATATTGCAAACAGTATTGAGCTCAGAAATGTTTTCTTTATTGGATGGGTATTTGGGATACAATCAAGTTTTAGTCTCAGAGCTTGACAAATTAAAATAATGTTTCGTACTAAATGGGGTATGTTTGCATTCAAGAGAATACTCTTTGGGTTGATTAACATCAGTGTGAAATTTAAACGCTCCATGGGCATTGCATTTCATGGATTTATTGGACAAATTGCGGTGTTCTACCTTGATGATGTCATAGTATTTCCTAAGAAGGGATCTGACCACATATGCCATTTGCGGAAAATTTTAGAGAGATGTCTCAAGTATAGGATATCACTTAATTCCAAGCAGTGTATTTTCACAGTGTCTGAGGGTAACCCCTTTGGCCACATAATTTCCAAAAGTGGTATTAAAATAGACCTTGAGAGGGTCAAAGAAATCAAGCAGATTCCCTTCCCAGTGAACAAGAAATCTATGTAGTCTTTCCTAAGGAAAATCAACTTCTTCCGTAAGTTCCTCTCCTATTACGCTTAGATCATCAAGCCAATACAGGAGATGGTAAAGAAGGACACGATCTATAGATGGGATAAAAGGGAAAAGTATGTGTTTTCACATATCAAGCAAGCTATCGCAGAAGTACCTGCTCTATACATCCCAGATTTCATCAAATATTTTCTACTCTACACCTTTGCTTTTGATACTTCTCTCACCGTTGTGCTTATGCAAAAGGATGATAAAAACAATGAGTGGTCGATATATTTCATGAGCTCTAGTCTTCAAGGACCTGAACATAACTATCCCGCCATTGATAAACAAGCTTATGTGGCATACAAGGCGGTGAAGCACTTTCATCCCTATATTTTGAAAAATCACTATATTATCTTTGTTCTGCACCCAGCGGACAGATCATTATTTGTTCAACAAGAGCTAGGTGAGAGAAGAGCGAACTGGATGACCGGGTTATAGGAGTACGATCTAGAGTTCAAACCAATTCACACAATCAAGGGCCACAATCTATGTCGACTAGCAGCAGAAGCAGTGGATGCAAAAGAAGAAGAAGATCCTTTTGGATGGGAACAGGAAATCGAAATGTATAATGTAGAGCAAACTTCTCCCACTATTATCACAAAATCTTGGTACGCAGATGTGCGCCAATACCTTGAGCATGGCACCGTGCCCTCCCATTTATCCGCACGACAGAAGAGGGAACTTAGACTCAAAGCATTATCTTACTAGTTGGTGCATGGGGTGCTTTTCAAAAAGCACCATAATGGAGTATTTCTCAGGTGTTTGGAAGTGCATGATTTAGAGAAAGTATTGTGTGACCTCCACGATGGACCAACCAGGGGACATTTTGCAGGCAACACAATTGCGCATAAAATCATGCGGGTCAATTTCTATTGGCCCACATTGTTCAAAGATGCTCATGCTTATGCCCACAAGTGTCTGGTCTGTCAAAGACGTGCTGGTCAAAACAAGAAGTTAGTTGCCCCATTGTAGCCTATTGAAAATGCGATAAGAAAATCCTAATCTAATTTTGTCCTTGAATTAAATTAGGAATAAAATTGTAATTCCACATCACAAGACAACACGTACGAGTTAACTAAGTTAAATTGACTTTGTTGGCTCAGTTAATTCGAGTTGAGGGTCTAACTTAAGTCATGTAAAGTGTATCCTAATTTATAGGAGTCTTGGTTGAGTTTATTTTGAGTTGTAATTAATTAATTTAGTTTAATTGAGTTAAAGTCAGTTAAACTAGTTCCAACTGATTGAGGAACTAGTAGGAAGTTAGACAGTGGGGCGTTGTTTCATGTGTTCAACCAGTTAAATGATGATTCACTCATAAATAACTCACGCATGTCAGGTCTGAAAGTTACCCAGTTGAGATTGGAGTTCAGGGACAATGTACTACATGTGGTGCATGCAGTCATAGGAAGGCCTATGAGTATTACACAATTCATCTTGAAGAATTTCCCTAATTAATAGGGGGATAATTCCCAAGGAAATAGTGCAAGGAAATAGGGACTTAGGCAAGCCAAAATTTGGTTAAGTATTGGCCTGGACTCGTCTACGAAATTGTGAGACTGATAAATCATTGTGTAATGTCGTATCTTTATATGTTTTATCATGAGAGGTTGCTCAGGATTTCTAGTTGTGGCTTTCCCTAGGAAATCATTGTGTAATGTGTTCATTGAATTATTTCTCTTGTATGTTTCGCCATTTCGTGATCGTTTAATTATTTCCACTGATGAGTAGAGTAGATTAAAGTCTTTTGTTTTAGGAAATTACATAAGCAGTTTGAATCTACAAGGAATTTCTACATGGTGTTAAAGTAGAAATCACTTTAGAAGAGGAGAATACAAGTTTGTCTTTTGTAGGTAAAATCGAATTTGCATTCAGAGCTAGCAGGATGTCGTTTTACAGCTTGAGACTCGAATATGCCCTTGAGGGTAATTCAAACTATATTTCTTGGAAGGACAGGATGGAGGCAGTGTTGAAAGACAACATGTTGAAGGAATTCACAAACAATGATACTCCTAAGCCTCCAACAACAAATGCTCAAGATCTGGCAAAGTGGAAGAAATGTGTTGCAAAGGTGAGAAGGATCATACTAGGAGGAGTTTGAAATCATATTTTCTTGAACTTCCATGGAAGGATACACCATATGCAATGTGGCAAGCCTTTATCAACTTATTTCAGAACAACAGTGACCACGAGAAGATGACACTGAAGGACAAGATTCAGAAGATCAAGATGGAGAAAAACGACACAATACCAAAGTACTCGAGACATACCAAAATACTTGAGACAGAAAAATCCCCAGCGATAAAGTTAACCTTCTCTCAAATATTTGTTTCAAAGTTTTGTAGCTTGTTTTGATTTGATAGGCTCTCACCATGCTAAAAGCGGGTAGGATTGGGAATCATGAGATGAGAAAATATTAATCACTGGCTTTTTTGGTGTAATTTTGAAAAATATAATATAAGATTCCAGCTTGAATGGAAATGCAGTCACTATCTTGAAATTCAATCCTCTCTTTGGGAATCATGGTATGAGGGATGATAAATATTAATCATTGGTTTTTTTTTGTGTACTTGAAAAATATAATATGATATTTCTGCTGGAATGAAAATGCATTCACTATCTCGAAATTCAATACTATGTTACTGTATTGCCGCTGGAAACACTGCACATACAACTCAAGCTTCTCATGATATTGATTATGTTTTGATGGGTCGGACTTTAATTCCGCCAATGCTTAAGCTTATATGAATATATATGTTAACTGTGGAGAGCGCTATCTCCAATTTTCGTCTAATGGACTATACTGATATTAATAAAATGAAAAATACTCAATTGGTGACCGAAACAATAGAGTGCAGTGGCGAGCAGCCTTCAATACAGTTTTCTCCAGTGATGTACCAAGAAATTTATGTTGATTTTCTTGCTGTAATGTTGGTTCGTTATAATCATGTCTTCATTCTCGAGGCATATTTCTGAAATGTCGCTGAAACATTTTATCTGTCAGTTTATAATAAAAAAAATTAACAAATAATTTTTTTTAATTCTTGCAAATTTATACTTAATAAATGAATTAAATATTTGAACTACCAAGGATAAAAGATCGGTATAGCATGCAATTGAACATCTTTGTAAAGATGCAATTTCATTTGTACATCCTTTCTGCTCCAACGATTCCAATGTCTCTCATAGCAGAAATGTGGGTGTGGATAACTTTTGTGACAAGACTATGTCCCACATAGATATTTTCACCATGCTTATATAGATGTTTTATTTCTTAATTAACGCGTTACTTTTCCATATAATCATTTTTCTTATTATGCTAGGGTCCCCTTCCTGCTAAGCTGTTAACTTTCTCGTCTGTAGAGCTTCTAAGCTATCATCCCGTTTCAAATTTCTGAAGTGTTTACATTAAAATATGGAAGAATAAACCAAAAGAAAACCAATATAGTCCATTATTATAAGGTCAAAGGATGGTTTCACATAGTATATAGTCAATTATTATAAAGTCAAAGGGCCGTTTCACATAGTGTAATGAGAAATTAATTTTTTTTACTGAGAATCAGGCAAAGTTAATATTGCATAATGTAGTTAGCAATGAGGGGTTAGGAGGCATTTGTAATGATAGAGTGTTAGGAGGTATTTGTAGTAGTTGGAATTTATAAAGTTGGATAAAGCCACTTAGCTTAGGGTTTGGCTTAAGGTTTGAGGGAGTAATGTTAATAAATTTGAATGGATTTAGTTATCTAACGAGTTAAGGTATGAAGTTATATGGAGATAGCCAACCTCGAGTTTGGTGGAGTAATATTTGCAAATTTAATGAAGTTAGCAAGCCTAGAATTCCATAGGGTATAATTTGTGGCGTCAACAAAGTTAGCTAAGTAATATAGAGTAAAAAAAAATAGAATTATTGTTGGTAAAAGCTAAATAAAGTCAACAAACTTAATAATATTTCATAAAGAAAAACATAAAATGTGGTAATAGTTGTGAGAAAGTTAAAAACTTAGTAGTATTTTATGTATGGAGATTTTATAATGGCATTATCTCAAAGACTACTAGAAGACACATGTGCTAAGATGGTCAACAATACGAGGAAGTTAAAAGAGTAGGCAATGTTTTATGAAATGTTAAAAGAGTAGGCAATGTTAGAGGAATGATAAATTTACCAATAATTAGTATGATGAATGCAAATTTATGTTGGAGAAAAAGTACGTTTATATTGTAATTAAATTCAACTTGAGTGACACTATTACATTTAAATTAATTAAAATTTATAATAAAAAACAAGTTAGTGATACAATAAGTCAATTAAACAACAAGCCATGAAAATCAAATGGCTAGTTGAACTGAGAGGCTCATTCTACAGCCCAGTGTGAAGGTGATGTGTAAGTATGTCCGTGCTCAACTTGGAGTCGATTTTACAGCGCAGTGTGAAGGACATGTGTACGTATGTCTATGCTCAACTTGGAGTTACACGTGCCCCTATTAAAATAAAAATAAAATATTTTCTAAATACAAAAGAAATGTTGGCTATAACAAAAAAAATATGTTATGCATGTATAATTAGTTGTCCATATGACCTAATATAATAAACCACTTTAGATCCATCTTAACTCCAGATCTACCAAGCATTGAGAGGGATCAAGTCTCTTGAGGAGCAAACCTTTTTAGAGTAAAAATAGATTTGATCCCTCTAGGCACTTAGTAGATCCGGAGTTAAGATGGAACTAAGATGATGGGTATGGAAGAGTAGAAAGTATATCTACAACTATGTTGAACACATCAACTCACACATGTTGAAGGTCATCATTATCCAGCGGAATGTCCATCAATTATGGTCATCCATCTTGTCACTACTAGCTCATATTGATCTCCATCCAAATACAACTAGATGGCTATATGTATGGACATCCATCCCACTGACACCCCTTGATATTGATGGCCATCCGAATGTGTCCTACAAAATGATACAATATACGGTGTTGATTGAGCCGAGAGGGTCATTCTACAGCCCACTATGAGGAGATGTGTATGTTTGTCAGTCTTTCGGTGCCCCTTAAGATGGATCCATGTTCTAAATAGAAAAATAATGTTGCCTATAATTTAAAAAAATTGAATATGTTGTAAAGTAATTAAAAGTAAAAAAAATGTGTAAATCAATGTTTAAATCTTGTACTTTTCAAAAATATTTCAACTAAGATATTTAAATAAACTATTCGAAGATCTGTGTTAACGAATTTATGTAGATATCAACTTCATATATCTATATATATAAAAAAAAAAAGAAGTTTTCATTGTTAAATTTTTATCTCGTCCTATATATACTCTATTTAGCATTCAAAAGTACAATCTAAACAATGGAAAATAACACATTGTATTTTGCACTCTACAAAAGTTTGCACTTGAAGAAATTTGATCCCTCTCAGTTCATATTAGATCCATACTTAAAATGGATGTATGCTCATTTAGCTAATCAATATATAAAAATATTTGTGTGTAATCTAAACATTTGATTTTTATTTTTATTTATTTTTGCTATTTTTTATGATCGTTTTGTACAAATAAATAGAAAACAATTATTAAAATTATAAATAAAAGTTTTTAAAATTACACCTTTTAAATGGGTTAAAGGTTTTTCTAAACATTAAATTCATTTGTAAATTTAAAATATGATTTAGGTAATAAAAAATCACAATTTTATTAATAATTGTTTTTCTAAATTTTTATAATAAACATTTAAATTTTATAAACAAAATAATAAATTAATATAAAGTAATAAACATTTAAATTTTATAAACAAAATAATAAATTAATATAAAGTAATAATTTCAATATTTATTCTTTAGCATATCAATGCTTATTCGGTAACATATTATTGGATTGAAATGGAATCTAAGTAAAATGGAGCATCTATAATTAAAATATAACCTAATATAAATAGTAAAATTTGTAACAGGGCAAAATAAAATAACACAGATATTAAGTATAAAATAAAATTTGTGATAGGGCAAAGAAAAACATCAGTTTTCATTATGAATGAGCATGTAACGCTGCAGAGAGAATAGCAGAGACATAGTACGTATAAAACTGTTTTGATAACAATAGTTTTAATATATAAAATAAAAGATATTGTAAATATGCTTTTTTGGAATTGGTTATTATTAAATGTTTTTATTAATAAAAGTGGTTTTGAGAAGTTGATAAAAGCTCACTTAAATTGATATCGATAAATGTTATGGTTTTGTTTTTAGACACGTGGATTTATTCATTTACTTATATTGAATTATTGCTTATTTATGTTTTTTTAATTGGAACAATTTTGTTAATTCTTATGTGTATAAATTTGTAAATAAAGGAAAAAATAATCTTTATAATTAGTTATGTGGTTGGGAATTTAGTTTTTTTTTTCATATCTTTGGATGTTAGTGAAGAAAGCAAAGTAAGTTGAGAGATATTTGACATGCGGGCGGGTAGACTAGTTAGATGGGATATGATTTGGAATTTCTAGTTAGATAGGATATGATTTAGAATCTCTAAAGTTGAATTAATGAAATTAGACAAACCAATGTAAATCTTTAGAAAATAGAGTTAGTTTGAACTTTGAGTTTAGCTAATTCAAGGTCAATTCTAAGGGTTACTTCATTCACCTATCAATGCACCAAGTAAGTGTGGTTTTTATTTTGAGTTTCAAACAATGGGAATAAAATATAACTATATCTACTTATAGAAGGGTGATAATGGTAAATCTTACGTTTTATTTATGTATTCCAGTGCGGCATAATAATTAATTTTCAAATCTATTATATGTGGACAAATAGGTTATATATAAAAGAGGGGAAATGCCTTAATAGAGAAGAATAGAGAAGATAATTGAAAATTACTTCAAACACATCATTAATGTTACATCTTTGCAAACGAATTAAATGGAAACATGGTTTTTATCCTTCAAGATATTAAAATACAAAAGGCATATATGGAAGCACATATAGCTTTCATGCACGGATATACGTGAGTGATGCATATACAAAAGGTAACTTATATGTATGTGTGAATTCCTTATATTAGATCCCCACATATATATGGAAGTTGTCCATACATAGAAACGTAAGTTCATATACAAAAGGCACACATATAGTATGAAAGTTTTACATAAAAAGACAATGCATATACAGAAGTTGCACATATATAGTAGTTATGAATATAAAGGCTCACATATACATAATCCATGCATATGCGGAAGTTCCACATATATGGAAGCCATGCATATATAGACACCACAATTAAAATGAAATTGGGCATATATGGAAGCCATGCAAAAACAAAGTTGGGCATACTGATGCTGCGCATGTAAATTTTTTGTGAATATGGATATCAATTTTTATACATGCACAAATATAGATGTCAACGTCCATACATGTGCACATATAAAAAAAACAATTCATATACAGAGGCACACATATATGGAAGCACATAAAGCTTAAGTGCACACATATACATGAATGATGCATATATGGAAGTGAGCCCTATATAAGTGTCGTTAAAGTGCAACGACATATACAAAAGTTGTCTTTTGTATATGTGTTCGCACTTATTTATATGCATGTTTATAAGGTAACACACATGTATGGATGTTGTTTTCTATATATTTGTGCTTTCATATATGTGCATATACAAAAAAATAGCTTCTATATATGCATATTTTCTATATAGATAAATGGTGCTTCTATGGAACTGCAAGCGCATATACGAAAATCATACATATATAGAAGCTGTAGATACAATGTCACACATGGGTAAAGTATCGAGGTTGCACATATTGTAAGCCATGATATATAAAATATCCAATGTGTGCATATATGGACGTCGACTTTAATATATGCATGAATATATTAAAGCAATACATATATATAAACATGCAATTATGGAAGAACATAGCTTTCATGCACATACATATGTGAGTGGTGTGTACATGGAATCTAACTTCTATATATGCATGTCTTCCATCTACAATAAATGTACATATATGGAATTTTTTGCATATTCATAACTAGATGTACATATATGTCCCCCATGATAGGTGGTGGAGCTCGATGCTTATCGTCACCATGACAAAGCCACATGGATTAAGAGGCCACCTGTCCCATCATTCATACCCTCTTTTGAACTGACACACTTTGTTTAATTCCCAACCGATGGTAGTATTAACTTGGCCCTCATTGTTGTACATAGTCCCTTACCCAGCTCAATAGTTCATCATTTCACCTCTATTGTATGGATAGGCGTACCTCATCTATGGCTAGAGGTGGCATCATAGCTCACTAGTGTCCTCCTTCAAGCACATCTCCACTCCTGGTGAGAAGTCTTGCAAAACTATCGTTGGTGTTAGCTTATGCCTTACGCTTCCATCCCACCTGCTCATCACTGACATGCCTACAATTCAGATAGTCTCAACTCTTCCTCTGGTTGGTTTGTATTGGTTTTCTCAGAATTAGAGGGTCAACGTAACCATTCACCTATTGATTGGCAATCTACAACGTCCCAAGTTTGCATGGTGGCTTTGGGGTCTCAACTGGCCTCCAAGGTTCACATTCATGTTTTGGCTTTCATGAAGGGTACTCTATTTCCTATAAGTCTTTAGGTTATATTGATCAAGCTTTAGGCCCAATATAAATCTTTAGTTGGTCTTCAATGGTTCCACTCTTATAATTCAGACCTTGACTCAATAAAATTGGTTGTGAGTATCTTAGGGGTCAAAGGCTCATGGGTTTCTACTACTCAAGGTTCATTAACAATGATCCTACTACCCTTTCTATGAACCCTCTAATGGCTCCATCCTCCTAATTTGGGTGTTATTTCCCCCCATCAGCGATGGGCATCATAGTGGTCGTAGGCTCTGGTTGGTGGACAAAGAATCTAGTTGGTGGACGTTGGCCTCTGGCCTCCAATTTGTGGGTAAATGTAATTTGAGGTTCGTAGGCTATGCCCGCTCATGCTTTGATGGTGTGGCTCCTTAGCGTGGTTCATCTTATATTTCATTATGCTTGTAACTTCTAGGTTATGCATCAGTTCTACTTCATGTCTTAGCTGAATATGGATGGTCTCCTTTTGTTCTAATTCTGTCTAGATAACTTTGTAGAATAAAATCCTTTGTGCTTGTAAACTCTTGGAATTCCATGTGTATTTAGGAATTTTTTCTTTTAATCTTTCTGAACTTATTAAATGAGACATATATAATCTCAAGCTTCTCAATATATGTTACTCAGTTGGTTTCCGTGTGGACAGACTAGTAGTATAGAGAACCATCTTTTGTAATGCTCTCTTTCGGTGATAAAATGATGAACCTTACAAAAAAAATTTGCAAGTGCATATATGGAATTTATGCATATACATTCTTCGACAAATGGAGGTCAGATATATAAGAAAGTTGTGCCTATACATTATCCACACATAAATGGAATTTATGTATATACGAAAGCCACACATAAACATAGGTTGTGCATACTAGGACTGCATATATACAAAATTGTGAACATGGATGTTATATTATGTACATGTGTGCATATATGAAAGATATGGGGGAACACATATATGAAATCCATAATTTACAAAATATATTGATGCGTGCATATATGAACAATAACTTATGTACATGCACACATACATAGAATCAATGCATATTCATACATAAGCACATATAACTTTCATGCATGCATATACATGAGTGGTGTACATATGGAAGCTAGCTTCCATATATGCACAACTTTCATATATGAAAGTTGCACATATTAGAAAAATTTTGAGGGAAAAAGTGGGCCTAAAAAAAAAAGTGCAACCGAAATCAACTTTATTGGGACCAATAGAATTCAATATGATGATGTCAACCATGGAGGATAATTCATCATTTTTTAAGTAAAAAAAAAAAAACGTTTTCGACTTGTATTTTCAACAGATGTCCCTACGGTTTTACTCAAATTTCAAGCGGGAGAATGGATTGGATGCATAATTTAATTCCTCATCCAATGAGTGCCATGTTGCATACTTTCGATGGACCTTGCTATATGAAAAATGAAAAATACATAAAAAAAAAAATGTGATTTACGAAAAATGAGAAATACATGAAAAATGTGATTGCAATCACATTTTTCATGTATTTCTCATTTTTCGTATAGCAAGGTCCATCAAAAATATGCAACATGAGTACTTTTGGATTAAGACTTAAATTATACATCCAATAAATGTTCCCACTCAAAATTTGAGTAAAACTATAAAAAGATAAATTAAAAATACGAATCGGAAATAATCACCAACAATTAAAAAAAAAACAAAACAAAACAATAAAACATCCATAATAATATTATTATGAAAGTTACTTTAACCATCAAATAATCTGATTTAACGCATTCAACCATTTAATTTGTGAAAGCAACGCAATAGCCTCTTGGATTTCATCATTTCCATCTATACTAAAAATCACCACCAAAAAATAAAAAATGAATTAATAAATTACATATCTAATAAACAAACAAACACTTTTTTATTTGCAATTTGCATCCTAATCCGAGCACTAAGGTCATTTATATTCTAAACTTATGTAAACAACTCATATTAAAAATGGTTATGGGATATCTAGAATGACATTTTTAGACTTGTCCATACGTTGATAGCTATTCCCGCTCTTAATTAACATTTTATGTGATCCGATGATCAAGTTTGTTATTAGAAGGTTGGATAGCCCTAATCTGAAATACCCATGTGTCATATATGTGTTCATATTTTGTTATTCTTATGGGTTAACTACATTAATTCTTTTTTGAAATCCATGTATTCTAAAGTAAATCTATTTATTAATATATAAATATACTTTAGCTTTTTAAAAACTATATTTATAATAAATTTGGATAGATTAATATTAAGTTATATTATTTGCAACTTCCTTTTATATAATTTCATGCTTACATTCAAGATAACCATTCAATAAGAGATAATGATAATGATAGATGTTATATCTTATATATATCAAATTCCCTTCTCTTATAGACTTAATTTATTTTATTTTATATATATTAACATATATAATAGGATGACTTGTTTTATATATGCATTTTTTTTCAGAAGAAAAAAGCATAATATATTCATATAAAAAGAGATTACATGATGCAAAATGCAAGAAGCATATGCAATAACGTGGACCGAGCCACATACAAATCTGTATAAACAGATCACCAAATATAGCCCCGAAAGACCAAATATGCCCAGAAACATGGCAAACACATCTATAAGGTGCAGAAATGGCACCAAAGCACAAAGCAGATAAGCAACGGAAGACAGCGCAAGATCTGACCGCCCAATACAATAAGGAGAGGCACGAAATGAGGAAGAGAGCAGCACAAGAAGCCACTCCTTCCCCGCCCCCTCAAACTCTCCACTCGAAATCAGACGAGAAACAAGATCACTGCCACAATCAACCGCATCTGCCGGCAGAAAAGACCAACGGAAAAATCCATAGAAGCGGCACGAAACAGAGCAAAGCCCATTGTTCCCTCAACGCTCCAAAGGATATTCCGCGGCCAGAACAAACCTAACTGCCGCCGAGAAGGTGAAGACCCACCGGAGCAGAGGCGAGAACCGGGGGCAGAGGCGGCATGGGAAGCCACCTCGCCCCCGCTCGGAGAAGACTAAGAGACCAGAAGAAGAAAAGAAGCCTGTAGGACGAAACCGCTCTGCTAGCCTCTCGCCGCCCTACTCAGGGGAGCCCGCTCCTCACGACCCGCTCCTGCTCCTCCCGGATCTCCAGCACCTCCCGGATCTCCTGTTCGCTGCACCTGCTCCTGCTCGCTGCTCCTGTTCCTATTCCCTTTCGCTCCCGTGCGCCTGCCGGATCCCCTGTTCCTGTTCCTCTCAGTTCGCCCGCTCCAACTCCTGCTCCTGCTCCTGTTCCTCTCGCTCCTGCTCCTGTTCCTGCTCCCTTACACCTGCGCACAAAACCTCCCCTCCAAAAAATACTCGAATGATCCCTCGCTCCGACCGCTCCTCCCTCGCTCCATCCGCTCCTCCTGCTCCTGCCAAAAAACCCCAAAGCCCTCAGATCTTACCGCAGATGCTCCTCCTCCTTCGCTTTGGATTCTCGAAACAGCGTCGAAGCACCGTGGCTCCTTCCGCTCCCCCCGCTCCTGCCAAAAGCCCCAGGTTCGATCCTCTATCAGCGTAGGCTCGACCTCCCGCTCCTGCCAAAAACCCCAAAAGCCCTCAGACCGCAGGCTCCTCCTCCTTCGCACCTGCAAGCTCCTCCTCCCGCTCCTCCCTCGCTCCGTCCGCTTCTCCCTCGCTCCGTCCGCTCCTCCCGCTCTGGTCTGCCGACAGTCCGTCCGCTTCTCCCTCGCTCCGTCCGCTCCTCCCGCTCCTCCTCCGCTCCTGCCAAAAAACCCCAGAAGCCCTCAGACCGCAGGCTCCTCGTTCTTCGCACCTGCAAGCTCCTCCTCCCGCTCCTCCCTCGCTCCGTCCGCTTCCTGCTCTAGTTAGTTCATGACCCTGTGATCGATATCGATATGTCTCTCAATCAATGAATTACTTTCGCATAACTTCCAATCCACCCAATCCAAGATTTGTAACTTTGTTTCTCTTCACAGATGAACCAGTGAGTGATCAATATTCATTTATGCATGGCAGCTCTGCATTGCAAATCAGTTAGTGATGTTACTTTCATCCAGAATCTCATGTTTTTCAAATTGTTTTATATATGCATATCCACTCATACAAAATACAAATTTAAAACCTAATAGTATAACATACACAAACACTAGTAATTACTTATTTTAAAGTTAAAGGATTTTAATACATCACACTAATATAAACCTTACATGATCAAGCAGTTAAACTAATTTTAAATAATAATACATATGCAAATTTTTTTACTTTTCATGCATTTTTTATATGTATATGAATGCCATTTTCTCATTTCTTATTTGAAGATGTTTTGATAACCATTTTAACATCAATTTATTTATTAGTAAAGAACTGGAAAAAATAGAGGAAAATAAATATGAATGGGATGTAGTTATTTTAATATTATTTATCTTTAGAATATTTAGCCGTCTATGATATTGGCTTTTCCATGGTTTATTCACAATTCTCACGACATGAGAAAGGAATGATGCCTTCACACAAAAAATCTCCTCTTTGGTTGCACACTTCACATGCTCGATAACTCCATTGGGAGGCTCTAAGTAAGTGGCCCAACAATATAGGGGACTGGAAACAACTTCATGCACTTGATCTCGTAACCTAAGCTATGATAACAATTGATTTTTCATAAGCATACTTTATTAATTTAATAATTTTGCATAGCTTCAAGGGTTAGCTCAATTGGCCGAGTCCCCGTCCTTAAAGAATGTATGCTATTGAGAGGTCATGGCTTAAATTCTCTCGACACTCTTAAGATTGGGGTCTATGGTTGTGCCGACATGAAGTGATCCTTTCAAGTAGTTCTACTCAGTACAACTATTCTATGGACAGAGCTTTCATTGATCTTCGGTATCCTGAACCACAATTTTATTTTGTTAAGCCTCGAGAGATAACTCAATTGGGTGAGTTCTCATCGTTAAAGTAACTTTTATATTGAGAGGTATCATATTCAATTCTCTCAACACTCTCGATGTTAGGCCCAATGGTTGAGCCGACAAGAAATGATCCCTTTGGATGGATCTTCCTGGTACAAATATTCCATGGATGTAGTGGTCATCGATCTTAGGGATCATGAACCACATTGGAAAAGAAAAAAAAAAGAATAATGCTACATATAAATACATGAATTGTTGCCTCAAGATAGAGCGACTCTCTTTGACACACAATCACTTGGTTGATAAAATATCTCAACCAAACAGCCCACTAAGAGACTATCTAGTTGGAGAGAATCTCTAAACCAACTAGGTCTCAATAACCTCCTAATTAGTTGGAACAAGCTCATTCTCGTAGAGCCTAGAACTCTAACAATAATGACCAATAATTCAATAATTAATTATGATCACACTCAGAAGACAAGTAAGAGTTATATACTCCAACACTCCCCCTTAATGACTACTTGTCTTGATCTCAATTAGTAAAGTCTATCCACGTGCCAACCATGCATTACAAAATATTATTGTCCATATAAAATAAAAACCATTAATCAAAATGCATGGGTACCTAACTGCTACAATTGTCGGTCTATTAGGATGTCTTTTGTGTACATGGTTCATTTAACTATCATATTTTCATACCTATATTTATACTTGTAATTCCCCCTACTCCATCATCATCAAGTGGGTTTCCTCTGATTACTTATAACCATGCCCTGGGTTTTGTTGGCTTACCCTCAACCATGCTCATGGTTTCAAAGGTTAACCCGAGACCATGCTTAAGGTTTTTTTGGTTAACCCTCAACCATGCTCATGGATTTCTCACTTGATCCTCATCCATATAGGAATTCCTGTCCACTTCCTTCTCACAAGTGTTTTCTTGCTTACCACAAACCTACACTACAAGGTGGTTTATGGCTGCCCACAAACCTCCACTTACAAGGTCTTTCTATGATTACCACAAATTGTATGGGGGTACACATTCCTTATTAAGATTACATCACAACTGTATTAGGTACATACTATTACGAATTTTTAGATGACCACTACAAAACATCATAGACTTGCTTATAATTACAATGTGTGAATCATACTACAATTTGATTATGAGTTTTCTAGTATTCAACACACCACACAATATTGGCCACCATCTTTGCTACTATCTTCGTTGTTGCCACATGAATCCTTTTCAAGTCTTCATCATGCATTTATAATAGATGGTATTCAATAATTCCTACAAATAAAACTTTTCGATTATTGAAATTATTGGGTGTGGAGCCTGATTATCTTTTGTATTCAAAGGTATTGCCACATTGGACCCCTTTTCGTAATGGGGCGGCAACGCCGCCCATAAAATATTTGCTGCAGGGGGTTCCAGGGCCGTTCATTAGGCAGAGATCTGACAGTATAAGTTATGTTTAATTTAGGGTTTTTTCCCCTAGAAGGCAACCCCTTGCTATATATGAGGGAATTGTATTGCATATATGTAGATTTGTATTCTGAGTGAGAAAGAGAGAGGAGATTGAGAGTGAAGAGGGAATTAAAGTGGATCTGTTATAGGTTGTATCTCTTCTGTTTGCTGGATAATATAAAAGGAAGGATTGGTTGTTTCTCCGTGGACGTAGCCCAAACTGGGTGAACCACATATATATGTGTCTCTCTTGTTTTATGTGTTTATATTTCTACAATATTTTATGTGTTCCATTGTTCTGTAATATATAATTTTCTAACAGAAATGGTCGGGTCCAACATAGACTCTAACTTGTGACAATAGTTGGTCAAACTAAATGCCACTAGATTCTTTAAACCAAATTTACATCAATGAAATGAATTTTTTTAAAGACTTGAATAAAATAAAAAATAAAAAATAAAAACACTCAAATGCATTCACATCAAATATTTTTATTTTCGTTAGTGTTGGTTGTTTCCTCTATGACATTGTTCTAATGAGCTCTTTGTACTCATCACTATCCTTCCTGCTCTTAATTATAGTGTTGACCATCATTTTGATGACAATATGCTATGTAATATTTCCTGTAATGCTGTCCAATGACATATATTCCATTGCTAGAATCGATTTTCTCCATCACACTGCTAGCTGACGTGCTACCTACTTTAGCCTTTTAGGAACTAATTTCAGTTTAAATAACTTCATTGCTAGTAAGGCCCGAATTTCCATACGACCCTTCTATCACAAATCAATAGGTACAAAAGATATAATCAATGGTACAACAAATCCACACCTCTACTTTGAAGAATCGTATAATAAACTTAGATTCGCTAAATGCTATTATAGTTGAAGACCGAACCGAAGGAAATACCACATGATTATTCTTAGGAAACTTGGCCTTCACAAGAATCTACGCTAGAGAATCTATGTATCAAACTTTAGTTGGTTGCATTCAATCAACTCTTCTTAAAACCTTGTCAACAACTTACAATTGATTTCCCGTTAACTCACTTTTCAACAGAGTCTTCGAAGCAATGCTTCCCATGTTGGAAAAATTTCAATAGCTACTTTATTTGTTATCAAGGCTCTATGGCTCTATTGTTATAGCACCATTTACCACCCTGGTAAATTTGATGCTCTGAGCCATGGCCTTGGAAAACCATTTCCCTTAAAACTTGGTCCATTTACTAAAAAAAACATTATTTTAAATTCCATACGCGACTCTACCCAACCCGTAGGTCTAGCTATACCCAACCCGCGTATATAATTTAAAATATGAAAAAAATATAAAATCCCTATTTTACGGGTGGGGTTTACAGGTTACACCGGAAGCCCACCTACAGGAGCTCGTGGCCTAACTATATCCCAATTGAAAAAATTGTTTTGCGGCTATATAAATACACCTCATGGGGAAGGCCTAAGGGGAGAGAAAGATAGGATATCGATATTATATCCAATTGGTCCCTAATCAAGTCTGATTTATCCCTGTGCCTCCTGCACTCCCTGTTATAGGAAATCATTGTTTCCTCATAGAGATGTCTATCTCCTTTATATGGCATCTATGTGTATGCATTTGAAAGAGGATTGTTGAGGCTTGGGTTGGACAGATCCGGAGGAATGTTTCACTTGGAGCCATGGACGAATCAAGTTGTATTCTTCCACATTCTTTTGCAATCATCAATAAAGAAGCTTTGACTTGTTCGTGATGTTATGATATTAATGATTTAATTCATTTTATGATCTACTTATGTATGATTTCATGTTTTATACCTATATGCTTATATGATCTAACATTTATATCTTGAACATGCTTTGAACTACTGCTAGTATATATGTTGTTCTTGAATAAGTTACAAGTTTTGAAGCATTGGAGGAAGCAGAGGGTTTGGACTCTACGGGAATGACCTCAAAAGTAAGACCTTCGTGTACTATCTCTTCTTCCCACTTTAGTAGTTTAAGCATTAGGATTGCTTGTTTTCTTGCTTCTTGTTGGTGTATGCCCTTCGATCTATTGGGGTTCTCAACCCAGACCCTAGGGTGTATTATTCCCATAACAGAATTGGCGACTCCACTAGGGAATACATATGGTATTTCCTAGTTTGGGTTGTTTCTCTCTTGATCTGGGCCTTCTTGTTTGGTTTCTTGTTTTTCCAGTATCTTTGGCTTGTTTGCAACCTGCGCAAAAAGTTTGATCTTCTGGATCAGGCTTAATTTATATTTTTCTTTGCTGACTTTTTATATGCGCTTTTTAATTCACATAGTCGTGTATACAGGCACTTTTGTAAGAATTTTTGTCTCATAAAAAATAATTTCAATTCATAATTTTTAAATCCAAAAAAATCAAATAACATTAAAAACTTAAAAACAATTTTACCAATGGCACCCCATGCAACGTCGGGTGGAAGCACTAGATCTGGATCCACTCTGAAATCCATGCCTGCATAGGGGTAGTCCTCGATGGCAATGACTTGTTGTTCCCACCAAAGGAAAAACTCATCATCAAATGTTGTTCTAGGGACCTCACCACCCCCTAGTCTCTTCATTAAGTCAGCCCATCTACCTATCCGTGGATCTCTTGGGTTGTTAATGGTGGACATCACTTTGGGTCGAAGTCTTGGTAGTCTCTCAAAGAAGAAAGTGCAAAGAATAGTACCATACCCAAAATTTTTGGTATTACTCTTTTTGATGGAAGTAAGTTGTTTTTTCAGATTGGTTAGGAGGGTTGTGCACCAATCAAAAACTGTGGTGAGGCAATCTACTGCTAAGCTCATTGTCACACGAGAATCTTGGTGCAATGAGGCTGATCCTGCTACCCTCACAATGGTAAAAAGGAGAATTCTGAGTGGTAGACTCTCCACATTCTTGATTGGGATTTGTGTCCATACCTTCTCATTGTTTTCGGGACAATAGATGCAAATGTAATCATCCACACTAAGGCTTCCTCAAGCCTTCCCTTGAAAATTGACTGGCTCTCCTCTCTGAGAAAGTCCAGTAATGAAGTAGATATCTTCTACTTCAATTCGCAGGGGCATCTAATCAATCATAAAAGCATCTTCTTCTGGATCCTAGTAATTCACGAGCATTTCTAGCAACCTTGTGTTGGTTTTCATATTTGGCATTTTGAAAAAATTCAACAATCCACATCCTCTCAGTGCATCTAGTGCTAATGGATCATTCATCACTTCATTATCTACTGCACTATGTTCTCTTTCCTTCCATGTGATTTCCATCCTGCAGTTTCAAGAATTTTCATCTGTTAAAATCCATGATTTAAATTTTTCACTATGCACACGTGGGTTTGCTTCATACACATTCACGTATAGGGATTACTAATAAACGACGTTGATATATCCAACCCATGTGTGCGTAGAGTAAAAATATCAAAACAAATTTCTCATGGTAAAATTCTTGAAAAAATACTTGAAATGTACAAAAATTCATTGAGAAATCAAATTAGGAGAATACCTGGAAGTTTTATGGTTGTTCTGGTTGAGAAATCTGGTGGATTATGGTTGTTGGTTTTTGCTTCAGAGCTCTTGCACTTAATTGTTCAAAACAAAAATGAGTAAGTCAAAAGGTCTATTTATAAGTTGTTCTTTCAAAAGACTTTAAAAACTCACTTTTACAATGTTTATATTTTATATTTTAATTTTATAAACTTTGTGACCTTTTGGCTTTGAGTGCTGGGATAGGTTGTTTTTCAAGTTAAATTGGAGACTTTGAGACATTTTCTACCACTTTGATTCCACGATCGCTAGCCCATCATGGATGGTATCATTTTTGTCACTGGCATATAGGTTAGGGAAAATCACTTTTTTTGTTGCATTATGCATTCTAGCCTCCATATTGTGATATGTTTCCATAGGGTCGACCCCATTGTGTTATGATTCTTATACCATTTTCACTCGCCGACTTATAAAATCATGACATAATGGTACAACCATCCTTTACATGGGCTTCCTTGTTAGATCCTCAATAGCATATGTTGCCCATGCTGCAAAGATTGAGTAGGAGCGGGAGTCCTCTTTAGTCCTGCCATGACTTTTGGGATGAATCTTCATTCTCCTTTTTCTTTTCTATCTTTCTAGATCTATACCCTAGATGCTTCCACATGTTGAATTGTACTGTTGCATTGCATGTTGACTACTTGTACCTTTTTGCCTTAAGCTGGCTTCACTTGGACTCGTGCATAAGCCACTTTTTGACTATGTCTTTCTGCAAATCAACCTTGCAATCACTTAGCCTCTGCAAGTTGACACTTTATGCCAATGGAAAGAACATTCCTTTGAGTGGCATTGACAATTTTTGTCATCTTGCATTGAGTATGGAATGTTCCCCTCCCAGGAACTAGCACTTTTGTCTTTGGACACCCATTATTTCCATTGTACTATAGGCATTATTTTATTCTTTTTCAGGATTTTCAAATATGGAAAGGACAAAAAATATATATATTGCAAAAAAGAGCAGTAATGGGACTTTACTTCCATAATTGATGGTAGAAAGAGTCAGTTGTGTCGCCCTTGAACAAATCACTCAAAGAAAGTGTTTCATCCATTGGGATGGGCTTTAGTTTGACTTAGGAGAGCCATAACCTTGTCATTGAGTTAGTACTCCTTCGGTTGGTTATCTCTTCCAATCATATGGAGAATTTGTTTATGCCTCCTGTATGACAAACTTACACAAAGTTATCATATGCTTCAATACAATCACATTTGAGTCGTTCTTTTGTTCAAGGGAAGGAAACCTAATTCATCCTTTTTGCCTTGTCTCTTGACTCATTTTCAGTCGGCTATACCCGGTCTGTCAGAGTTATGTTCAGTATCACATTAGTTATTTTGTCCTTTGCTCGTGTTGGTTAAGAAGGTCTCCACTAACTTCTTTCTGGTAGGTCTTCTCTTATTGACATTGAAAAATTACTCTGAGAGTAGGCCTAGAGCTGCACCCTAGTCCTATTTCCATCACTGATAGGTGATCTTGTGCTTAACATCGAACAATATCATGGGTCTTTGACTGAGTGGTTTCCTTTGTGTTCGACGTCAACTTACATTATCACACTTTGGAATTCGTGTATTACCTTGGTTTCCATTTGACCCTATTAGTGGATTCCTCGCCTCTGTGTCAGCTTTCATTATTGGTTGGTCAGAGGGTTTATGTCGTGTGCTAACCACATCTTGTGTACATAGGAAACGTGCTTCGGTATGGTTAATTCATATTTCTTCATCTGATTCCTTCCAAATTATTGGCTTGTGGGTTACACTCGCGTTGGATTGATCTGGGATGCCTTAATGCCTTCCTTCCAACAGATATTTTCTCATCGAATCCAACTCATTTCTTTGGGAGTAAGGTCTAGAGTCCTTTTTCAGTACCTTAGGGTTTGCATTCGTCAGTGGCAAACTCATTCACCATCAACAATGAGAATACATCAATGTATCTTGATTGATAGATTCTCCCAAGTGTTCAACTTCAACTCATTTATTAACACTTGTTAGATTGTACTAGGGTACCTTGACTCTCATCATCATTATGAGTGAGTTGTCTTGCGTTTGTTAATGATATACATCAGTGACCGGTAATCAAATGATTTCTCACATGGTTGACTTCAGCTCATTTATTCCCATAGTGTAGAAATGTATCATGGTGGTCGGTGAAGACCTTGGGTTGCATCAACATTTCTTGGTTCACTTGTCAATCCCTCCAGTTTGCTGCCAGTGACACCATCCACCTTATATGTTGCAGTTCATCACCACAACATCTTATATATTGGCACTCGAGTTGCATGCAGTACCATTATTCTACATTTTGATTTGGTACTTTGAGGATCATTTATGTGACATCAGTGATTATATATCTCCTTCAGCATCATTGATCGATTATTTTATATGTGATATTGTGACATGGCCTTGATATGTACTTTTGTGGCTATGATCAGATGATCCACTATGTGTTTCTCAGTTTTCTTTGTACTAGTATACATATTGGATCTGCTCTACACTTGATATGTGGACATGCTTTATTATCTCTGTGCATGGGAATGCTCGCCTCAGACATGAGCTTTCTTTCTGATCTCTTCTGCTGGTTTGGCAGGCTAGAATCTGATTATCTCTTCCCAAGTCCTCACATGATTCTTTCTATACACTTAATACATTTTTGCCATCATGTACCCCTTCTGACCTCATATATTAAGCGACATATGTTATAGCGCCATTTACCACCCTGGTAGATTTGATGCTCTGAGCCATGGCCTTGGGCAGCCCTTTCTCTTTAGACTTGGTCCATTTACTAAAAAACTCATTATTTTAAATTCCATATGCGACTCTGCCCTTCAAAATTTGCGTTCACACGTGAGTCCAACTATACCCAACCCACGTATATAATTTAAAATATGAAAAAAATATAAAATCCCTATTTTATGGGTGCGGTCTACGGATTACACTAGAAGCCCACCTACAGGAGCCCATGGCATAACTGTACCCCAATTAAAAAAAATGTTTTGAGGTGATATAAATACACTTCATGGGGAAGGCCTAAGGGGAGAGAAAGATAGGATATTGATATTATATCCAATTGGTCCCTGATCAAGTTTGATTTATCCCCATGCCTCCTGCACTCCCATCTATAGGAAACCCTTGTTCCCTCATAGAGATGTCCATCTCCTTTATATGACATCCATGTGTATGCATTTGAAAGAGGATTGTTGAGGCTTGGGTTGGACGGATCCGGAGGAAGGTTTCACTTGGAGCCATGGACAAATCAAGTTGTATTCTTCCACATTCATTTGCAGTCATCAATAAATAAACTCTGTCTTGTTCCTGATGTTATGATCTTAATTCCTTAATTCATGTTATGATCTACTTATGTATGATTTCATTTTTTATACTTATATTCTTATATGATCTAACATTTATATCTTGAACATGCTTTGAACTACTGCTAGTATATATTATTTTCTTGAATAAGTTGCAGGTTTTGAAGCATTGGAGGAAGCAGAGGGTTTGGACCCTACGGGAACGACCTCAAACGTAGGACCTCCGGGTACTATCTCTTCTTCCCTCTTTAGTAGTTTAAGCATTACGACTACTTGTTTTCTTGCTTCTTGTTGGTGTATGCCCTTCAATCTATTGGGCTTCTCAACCGAGACCCTAGGGTGTATTATTTGTTATCGATGCTTCTCGTGTTGGACAACTTTCACTAACTTCTTTATTTGTTATCAAGGCTCTATGGCTATGCAAATTAACGAAATTCAACACCATTCCTACACCATATTAATGAAATTCATATATATTTTGGTTGTTTTCGACTCATGCACAGTGGCAGAACCCGTGAATGGAAAATTATTGGAATGGATTTGTACAATAGGAGTCTCGGAGGATCCATTCCTCTCCATCTCAAGAATTTATTTCTCTAATTCTACAACAATCTAGTCAGTAGATAGACATGAAAAAATACAAAAAATCACACTTTTCAAATTCCATTCAGGTTGCATATCAAAACCTCACACAATATAGCATAGCCTCTTCATGATTATGGCTTCATGGAAGAGATGGTTGAAGTCCAGATGGCAGAGGCATATGAACAAATCCCTACAACATGGGCCCTCTCTGTTGAGTGTGGAACCTGATTATCTTCTTGATTGTTCAGAGGTTTTTTGTTTCGGCCGTGTTGGATCCATGTTACTAACGGGGCGGTAATGTCACCCATTTAATTGCCTTCAGGGGGGTCCAGGGGGGGCGACGTCGATTTTATGAGCCCCCCCCCTGCTGGAGAGGGTTCGGGGCAGCGCCCTCGAAGCTAAAAATAGATGAAAATTTTCCTTGTAAAATATTTTAATTTCGTAGTCAATATGGGTTGTTCATTAGGCGGATGATCTGACAGTAGAAGTTATGTTAATTTAGGGTTTTTTCCTCTAGAAGGCAACCCTCGGTTTATATGAGAGAATTGTATTGTGATTGTGTATGTTTATTTTGAGAGAGAAAGTGAGAGGAGGTTGTGTGAGAGCGAAGAAGAAATTACAACGAATCTATTGTAGGTTGTATCTATTCATTTTGTTGGATAATATAGAAGGAAGGACTGATTGTTTCTCCCTAGACATAGCCCAAATGGGGTGAACCATGTATATTTTTGTCTCTCTTCTTTTATGTGTTTATATTTCTGTTTCCATAATATTTTGTGTATTTCTTTGCTTCGTTAATTAATTTCTAACAACTGATATCAGAGCTGAAGGTTTATTTGGCTAATAAACTTCTAGGAGAGAAGGGTTCTTGTTTCGAGTAGAAGCAATGGTGGAAGATGGTAGGTTTAGGCTTGAGAAATTTAATGGCCAAAACTATGAGTTGTGGAAGATGTAGATGGAAGATTATCTGTATCATAAATATTTTTACCTACCATTGAGCAGAAAAATAAAGAAGTCGACGAGTATGACGAATGCAGAATGGGAGATTCTTGACAAAAAGGCACTAGGAACAATACAACTATGTCTGGAAGTGTTAGTGGCATTCAACGTTTCAAAGGAAATGACAACAGAAGGTTTAATAATGGCATTAGAAAATTTGTATGAAAAACCCAGAAAAACCCTTAGCCTCAAATAAGGTATTTCTTATTAAGCGTCCATTTAATATGAAGATGTCATACGGTGGATCTTATGTTGATCATTTAAATTAATTTAATATGGTTACTAGTCACTTAAGTTATGTCAGGGTAAATTTTGATGACGAAGTTAGGGATCTGTTGTTTTTGTGCTCATTGTCAGAAAGTTAAATGGATTAGTGTTGGGATAGGGTCCCTAGGGTTACCGTTGGGGTTATATAACCCAAACTTTGTATATGTTTTTGTAAAAGATGTAGTCTCCACGATATGTGGATGCGGAGCACGCAAATAGATAGGTGTCAAAGGGGTCTTCGCCCCTTGTTTGGATAGATAGTTAAGTCGGTTTTGAGACTCACCCATGGACCGTGGACCATGGTACTTTATGAAGGAAAGCTATAAATAGTTGAATCAAAGCAAGTCTTAGATATAACTGGCGATAGAGAAGTTGATAATGAAGAAAAGAGAGACTGTTTTGGGCAAGTCAACTAATGATATGTTTTTATGAAATAATGAATGAATGTTGCGCGCAGTCACTGGATCTGTCTTATTAATGCATAATATGAATGATAATCTACTTCCGCGAAGTTAAAATCTATACCTATTATGTTTTCTAATGAATTAAGTAGATTTGCGCGAACTCTGATCTAGGGTTGTTTATTGATGCACAAAAGTAGGTAAATCACCTGTTTAAAGTCCGCAAAGACTGACCATGGTCCTTGGCGAAGGTCTAGAAGCCATTTTAACTTAGTTATAGTGAATATCCATAAAATACTACCGATTTGCGCGAAGGCAAATCTGAACTATCAAAGCCTGAGAATCATTTAGCACATATCCCTGGATGTAGAAACCTGGTTCTAGCATCCTCCAATACTGCTTCAAGTGAGATTGCAGTCTGCTCTATGTGGGTTGTTGCCAAAAGGGCTAGCAGTTAGGGTTTCGTTGGTTGGTGCTAACAACTCTCAATTGGGTCAAGGCCCCTTAAGCCAACAAATGGTTCTGTTACTGGGACCGAGATCTATCTAAGAGATGTCCGATAAATAGTTTCCTACGAAGAAAGAGATGGATAATTGGATTGATTGAAAATCGCACACATTCGTGGCTCAGGAGAACATGAGCCCTAAATTATCCAAGGAGTAGTGGTTGAAGATATTTTTGTACACGGACAAGACCGACACGTTCTTTTGTTTCTTCCCTGAAGAACTATATGAGTGGTTGTCTAAATTAGCTGATAGTCAAGGGACGTGGAGGCTCGAAGGCCCTATAGTGTGGACTCCTAAATTGGTGTGATGTTTGGAAGCATCAGGAAGCAATATCGCGCGGATGGTGGATCACTGGGTTGACCACACATTGGGAAGCTTTGTGACTTATTTCGCAATTGACAGGAATATCAGCTATAGCGAAGTGGAGCGAAGGATATTTAAAGGACTGCGAGGTAAGTATTTGAACTCACTGAAGACTTGGATTAAAATGATGTTATGTGAAAAGAGGGTTATGCAGTTACCTTGATGTTTGGGTCTACACGAAGTGGGAGACTCTTTAGAAGAAACGGAGGATCTAGTCGAGAATATAGTCTACTCATTGAACCCCCTTCAAGTGACGACGAAGGGGCGGTGCTAACTACACCGCGAAGCGTTGTTCAGTTAATAACTTAGGGTATTCCAAGGATATCTCATCCATCCACTCCACCTCCGCCTCCACCTCCACCTCATACACCTATGCATTCACCTCCACTTCCACCATTCAACATCGCGAGCACGATGAAGATGCTGATTTTTAAAGGAACGGGTGATGACAATCCAGAACAATTTTGGTTTGTTGCAAGAGCTGTGTGGACAGTGCAGTAGGTTATCGATGACGATATTAAGAAATCACAGTTGGTCACCGCCTTGCAGTACCGCACATTAACTTGGTATATAAAGTATTGCACTGATAACTGTAGTGTTGTTTTAATCAATCCTAATTGACCGAGACTGTAACATTTAACTGTCAACCCAGGGTAGGTCTTGCTGTTTCAATGGAGTTCGCACAATTTGTGCCGATACACTACAACCAAGAATGCGAAAATGGAGAAAACAATAAAAGATGTCACTGAACCAAATCGTTGAATCAGATCATTCAAGTAGAAATAAAAAAACTCGATAGAATTGAATCACACTTCGCAACTATCAAAGTAAGGGCACGCCACACAATGACTAATATCTACTCCAGCTTGTTACTACCATTCTATTGATTAACTCAGTTTAACAAAATAATATAAATTGGAATAGTAGCGAATGTAACTCATAATTTGTACAACAACAACAAGAAACCACATAACAATTAGCGAAACTAGAATGTACACTACCTCTATCACTACAGTCCCTGCCAAAGAGGAGAGCCCTTCCTCCTTAGTAGGGCGCAAAAATAACACAAAAGTAATTAACGAATCAACTAAAGAGCAGTAACAACATCACTGTGATGATAAATATTAAAAATAATTCGGAGTTACAGAAGCAGAGTAACAATACTCTTCTATATGTCGTGTCCTTATACAGAGGAAATTGAGTTTCTTTTATAGTTATTACATACCCAAAATTAGAAACAGATTAGTCATGAGGATCTCACAATTCGTGAGATTCTCATGCTGATAAAAAATAATAGTTACAACCTATTTCTAAATACAAATATACATTAGTTAGGATTGCAACTGCTTGGGTCTGTTGCTTCCAAAATAAACAATTCCTAATGCCGACAGCTGTTATGTGGAATAGTACCCACACTTGCCAGCTCTGGTGCAACAACATCTTACGAGTGAATAGCGGTTCAGGATGTTATGGCAATCACTGGCGACAACACCATTGGTGTCACAATGGACCTTTGTATCAGTGCAAGAGTAACAACGTCTTGTAATAGCAACCTGTAACAACCTACAGGGTGTAACAACGAACTGCTCTACCCTGTTATGTAGTTAATCAGCGCTACCTATGTACTCCATAACCTTGTTCCTGCTAGCAACACCTGAAAAGAAGAAGAGCTTCCCAAAATACTTCTTCAATTCTCCCCCAGTTAGCCACAAAAAGGAATAAAGTATTGTATTATTCAGTAAAATACGAAAAAATAACATGATAGTAGAATAGGTTATAAAAGTGAGAAAAGGGGAATTAATCATGTAAAGTTCATAGGCTTGGAGGATAAAATGATCAAAAGTGGGAAAGAAAGTGCATAAAATAGGTAAAAAGCCACACCCAACATCTCCCCCTGACTGAAGCAACTGCATAGCCCCATGCAGAATCTCAGCTTCTCCTGTTATACCCCCGATGCAAGTATGTAAAATTGTAAGCACTAGCAGTGTCTTCACCTGGAGCTCTGTACCCTTGAATGGCCATCAACTGATGTGGCCAGGATTCTTCTTCATAATCACATAGGTGGTAGTCCGGTTGATACTCTTCTACTGGCAAGCAAAATCAAAGGAAATCTAAATCTGAGCCCAATCTAGAACGCCCTCAATCTCTACACGATCCGAGCATACTCAGGCACTCGTGTAACAGCAACCACAAAATTTATGTACTCAAAAGGATCCCCTTCTTGCAACTCAGCGCTACAGGCCTCGGTGCATTTAAGACATCCTACTAGCGCTTAGATTTTCATATGTGCATATAGGCTGAGATAGATCCTCACAATCCTTTTCCTATAGACGATTGACTGTTCCCTGATCTCTGGAGTGCTCAAGAATAGCTTAAACTCATGCATGAGTTCATAAACCATCCTTGGTTTGACTCTAACCCACAATGAGTTCCTTTCTTCGTTAGCTTATGTTGATTTCATGGCGAGATGCCACTTAATCTGGTTGCTCATAAACGAAAGGAAGGGTCACAACTGCAAATATCCCATATAGGAGAAGACACTTGCTACCATTTTCATGTTGACATACTCACACATGATATTATGAAAAAATAGCTCGCAAAGCAAGCTTTGTTCATCAAAATTGTAGGAGCGAAAAATCTCAAGAAAAGTTTGGGTTGAAGAACCCAAATAAGACCTATTCTAAAAAACTGCTTTTAATTGAAATAAATAATATCGTTCCCAAAGGAACACTAGATACGATGGGGGCCGTTATTTGCATCCTAGCAAGTTTAGGGCAAGGTCACAGATCTTGGTCTTGTCATTCATCAAGTTCGAGACCTGTTGATGTAGCTGATACAACTGTTCATCCTTCTTATTCATGGCTTCCTTGTGCCTTTGTGCTTCCCATTCTCTCTCCCATTCTTCCTTTAACCACTTCTCCCTAAGGGAATCCATCATCCTTTTGTGTGCCTTGAGCGAGATCACCCCCTCTTGTAGAGAGAGCGCCTGCTGCTTCCATTTCTGTAGCTTTGGTAACAACAACATCTTTTCAGAACACCATCCTTCATCAGGACCTGGTGTTCTCCTGCATGCACTATCAATTCAGGGTGTAACAACCTCCCGAGGGTGAAATTTCTCCACTTCGGTTGTTGGTTCTTGTGTAACAGCAGCTTCGTTAATGGATTTTGTTACAATTTCCTTATTTTCCTGATCAGCTTCCATTCCCACTGCTGGTTCTTGTGTAACAACAATGTCATCCACAAACTTTTGTATATCGTTTTTCCCTCAGGTAGACTTATGTCTCCACTTCTAGTTCTTATGTAACAACAGTGTCAACCACAGGCTCGTGGATGTTAGCTTCTCCTTCCTTTCCTTGGCTGAATTTCGTCTCCACTGCTGGTTCTTGTGTAACAGCAGTGTCAGCCAAGGGCTCCTATGTATCCGCTACCAGATCACTTTCTGTGGACTGTGTTGTCTCAGTTGTTGGTTCTTGTGTAACAACAACGTCCTCAATGGTTTTTTGTGTGTCAGTTTCCTAGATTTCAGTTTGTGTTTCCCTCGAGATGGTGTCTGCTGCATAGACTCTAAACCCTGTTGTCACTAGCTTCTCAGCATAGGCCATGCACATAGTTCCTGGGACATCTCCCCTTCTGGCCTTGTCCACGGCCTCAGCCAAAGTGTCTAACCCTGGGGCTCTTGCCTCTGCCTTCCCCTCTGCTAGTTGTTCCCTTAGCTCTCTATTTTCTTTTTCTAAATTTTCAATTCTTAACAGCAAGGATTGAGTTTCGCTCTTACCAGGTGAAGAAGGTTCCTCTGGTTGAGCCTGATCCTCGTCCTTATACTCTACCTCTTTGTTCTTCCTTGACATGGATGGGGACTCTGGGTGCCTGCTAACCCTTATCCTCTGCTTTGGCTGCCTATCACCAATTGGTTTGTCGACTGGCCTCTTACCAACCCTTATTGTTGAAGGTTGGGGCTGCTCCTTTGTCACCACTGGAGCTTCCTCAGATGTCCCGGTTTGCCTCCTGTGGGTGGTCCTAGCCTTCTTCCTCATGAATTCTTCCCAATTCCTGCCCTAGCGGCTTAAGGTGTCCAACACAATGAGCTTGATGAGGCCATGGTTGGTGACGCATGTTTCTGGATGTGCATATATTTTCACGGTTGTGGCCATATGCCTAATGTTTCCCAGCAAGAAGTAGGGAAGATTGATCAGTTGCCGATGCTAAAGGTGATTTAGCAATGGAAAGTGGTAATTGAACACAATTGTTGCCCTTCCCTCACAAGTAATGTACTTGATGAGGTAGAGGGAAACATCAACCCATGGCTGGGGAAGTGACAACCTGTCGATCCCCCTCCCTTTCTTTACCAGCGACTCTTCCTCTTGGAGGAAATCCCCCTTCAAGGAGGGGTCATTAACCTTCTTGTTAAACCACCTCTTTTGTTCCACTGGTAATCCCATTACTCGAGAAATCACCTCTTTTGTAACCTCCAGCTTCAAACCCCTAAAATCCGTCTGGTTTCTCTCTAAATTCCTTGCAAATTCCATGGCAACGTCACCATCTGATTCATGTAACAGCACTATCGTAAGGTATGCTTTGAAATATCAAATGTGATTAGAGAGTGTGTAACAGCCGCCACAAAGTGGTTTTAAACTGCTACAAAAATTATTTTTCTGTGCCTGGGAAAGGTTTTCATAGCCAGTATATATATATATATATATATATATATATATATATATATATATATATATATATTAAGTTTGAAGGTGTAATAGCCACCAGTCATAGTTGATTTTTAGTTGTTACACTTATTGGAAAAATTAGAATTTTTGCAGCACAGGGGGGCTTTCCCTTGTTCTTATAATCTGAAGATCCGAATTTGTGACAATGTTGACGAATGAATCCCTTGAAGCAAGTTTGTGATATAACCGAAGACGGTGCCCATTTGCAAGCAATGGTGTCCTCGCACTGTGAATGGTCACCAAATTTACAGTCCCATTGTCAAAGACTACATCTACCTCATAGGGACCTGGCCATCTGGTGCAGAGCTTACCCTTGAAGTCTTTAAATCTTGAGTCGTATAAGAGAGCCCAATCTCCTTTTTGGAACTTCTTCTTCTTGATGAATTTGTTGTGCCAATTAGCCCTCTTCTGCTGGATAATCTCCGATTGTTGGATAGCAGCTAACCGTTTCTCCTCCAATTCATTGAGTTGGTTCAATCTCTGCTTTTGTGTTGTAGCCAGATCCAAATTTACTTGCAATGTTTTTCTTAGTGTCTTGATTTCGAACTCAATGGGGAATAAGGGGTTTTTACCATACACAAGTTCATATGGTGAGAATCTCGTGGTATTCCTCCATGTATTCTTGTATGCCCACAACACTTCTGGAAGTTTGTCGACCCAATTTCTTCAGTGACTGGCCACAGTCTTAGTAAGGATCCCCTCAATGACTTTGTTAGTGCTTTCCACTTGGCCATTTGCTTGTGGATGATAAGGTGTTGTGATTTATGATGGATTTTATATTTTTCAACCAACTTCTTGATCATATGAGATGTGAACTGGGGCCCTCCCTCTATGACTATCTCCCTGGGTATGCGAAATCATACAAAGATGTATTCAAACATAAAGTCTGAAACAACCTTCTCCGTGGCTCTGGTTAGTGCCTTTTCCTCAACCCATTTGTGACATAGTCAGTGCAGACCAAAATGTAAGATTTCTATCTAGATGAAGGATTAATTGGTCCCGTAAAATCTAGGGTCCATTTCTCAAAAGGTTCTAAGATGATTTGGGGCTGTAACGACATCTCATCTGATTGCATCGGTTGCCCATCCTTTGGAAACTATCACATCCCTTCGCAAACTTCTTGGCATCCTGAAATATAGTTGGGCAATAATACCTTTTTGAAAGGACTTTGTATCCTGTCTGTTTTTCTGCGAAGTGCCCTCCATAAGGTTCTTCGTGACAAGCTTTAAGGATGTCAAAGACCTCATCCTCTCTAACACAACGTCTGACCTGGAAATCTGGTCCAATGTGATAGAGGTTTCCATCTCTCGAGGTATATGTAGCACTTTGTTGTATGATATTTCTTTTCTCCTTGGAGGACAAATATTGTGGAAACTTCCCTGCAGCAAGATAATTGGCTATATCTGCATACCAAGGTGAGTAAGTAGAAATAGCAAAGAGATATTCATCCAGGAAAGAATCCTCATTAGGAATGCAATTGTCATCAATAGTTAACCTAGAAATAAAATCAGCTACTACATTATATTTTCCAGGTTTATCGACAATTGTGATATCAAATTCTTGTAACAAAAATAACCAACGTGTGATCCTACCGTTGGTAATTGGTTTATTCATTAAAAAATGAATGGCAGAATGGTCAGTGTGTACAAATACTTGATACTCGGTGATATAATGTCGGAATTTATTGATGGTGTGCATGAATGCTAAGAACTCCTTGTTGGTCACTGTGTAGTTGAGCTCAGCTGAGGTTAGATTTTTTCTTATGTAGTAAATAGCATAAGGTTTCTTATCCTCCAATTGGCCCAAAACAACACCTATAGCAATATCATATGCATATGTAGCTATGTGAAATGGCATTTCCCAATTAGGTCCTTGCAAGATAGGAGCTGCTTATACACAACATTTTGGCTTTAAAAAGGCCTGCTCACACTTCCATGTCCACAAAAAGTCGACATCCTTCATGAGCAAGGAAAATAATGGCAATGCAATTTTTGAAATTTTTTCTATAAATCTCCTGTAATACCCTGCATGCGCCAAGAAACTACGTACCTCTTTTTGCGTTTTGGGGGTTGGAATTTTTAGAATTACCTCTATTTTTGCAGGGTCTAGCTTGATTCCTTCAGCAAATGTAGTGTCCAAGCACGATCCCTTCAGTCATCATCATGTGAATTTTTTCAGTGCTCAAAGCAACATTAGTCTGTACACACTGTTCCAATACTTTTTCTAGATTAACTAATGTTGTTTCAAAAGAATCTCCATAAGGTGTAAAATCATCCATGAAGATTTCAAGGCAGTCATTCAACAAGTCAGAAAAAAACCCCAGTATTTCCCTTTGAAAGGTTTCTGGCGCATTACAGAGTCCAAAAGGAAGTACTATGTATGCGAAGGTTCCCCAAGGGCAAGTAAAGGTTGTTTTATCCTGATCCTCTGGGGAAATCTGTATTTGATTGTAGCCACTAAATCCATCCAAGAATGAAAAGAATTTCTTTCCAGAAAGGGTATCAAGGACCTGACCTATAAATGGTAAGGGAAAGTGGTCCTTTTGAGTAGCCTTATTGAGTTCTCTGTAATCTACACAGACTTTCCACGTGCCATTCTTTTTAGGAACAATTACAAGTGGCGACACCCAGTGAATGTCAGATATCGAATAAATAAGATTAGCACTCAGGAGTTTTTGTAATTATTCCTTCACCACCTCCTTCAGTGCAGGGTTCATATGATGTTGTGCTTGTTTGACTGGTTTGCAGCCATCCTTCAAATAAATACGGTGAGTGCATAGGTTAGGGTGGATCCCTTTCATATCCTTATAGTCCCATTCAAATTTCTTTTTATATTTTTGTAACAGCTGTAATAGCAGTTGGTTTTGCTCAGCAGTTAGGTTGGGGTTAAATTCAAAAACTTTCCAAGTTATATCTCAATTGGACTGCTGTCAATATTCGAAGTGGTTATCATTTGTTCAAAATATATATCTTCCACCTCTTCTTCCTCATTCACATTTTTAACAGAAGCAACAGAAAGCGAGTCACTAATAAAACCATTAATGACATCATCTTCTGTCTCATCTTTGAAATACTGGGCTTTCCCTAGAGTGAGGAGTGGCAGGGAAAGATATGAACCAGGCTCAAACGCATCCCAGCAAGGGTTGTGTACATCCACATTTGGTTTTGGGGGGTAAAGATTAAGGTTCTTTGTCACCTGGCCATCCGAGATCACTATAGATCCAGATTTGTAGCCTATAAATGCATCCGCAGTGGCCATCCAAGGTCTCCCTAAGATCAAAGGATGTCCCCCCAAATTGGATTTGGGCTGTAAGATAAGAAAGTTAGCCGGATACTTCCAGGAATATATTGTAATCACTATATCCTCTAACACCCCCTCGGGTTTAACATGAGACTTGTCCGCTAATTCAAGTACAATAGGAGTATGTCTAAGTCCTTGTAGCCCGAGAGTGGTAAAGAGGTCCTTTGTCATTACATTAATGGCAGCCCTGAGATCGATCAACGTGTTAGCTATGGGCTGATCATTAATGTAGACAGTAACCGTAGGATTTCCTGGATCATTATACTTAGTTAGAAGAGGTTGAGAAGACATTAATTTGGATAATTTCCCCATCACATGTATGGTGGTAGGGTCTTTAGGCTTCCTCCCAGGTTTCTTGATGCACAAATCTCTCATTGTTTTAGCATAAATAGGTACTTCCTTAAGGGCTTGTAGCAAAGGAATTCGTACATGCAGATTTTGCAACTCCCTAAGAAAATCAGATTTGGGCTATGAAGTCATCTAAGGTTCAGCCAATCTTTGAGGATATGGAGGGTCCCGAGTTACGATAGTCGAATTGGCTGTTACAGGTGTATTAGACTTTCACGAGTTGGTCATTACAATAGTAACAGTTCTTCGCGGGTTGGTTGTTACAGGCCTAACAACTTCCTCTATATTGGTTGTTATATGGACACTAGCTGCCTTAGAGCCTTCGACATCTCTTCTGGATGGTTCACATTCCTTCTCTGTAATAATAGGGGAGTGACTTGGTTTAATTACCTTGCTTGATCGCAATTTTATTTCATTAAGCCCCAAGGGGGTAATAAGGTAGGTCTGGAAGGTAGTCGAAGCCTATATGCCCTGAACTACTTTATTGTTCAGGTTTGGGTTAGGTTGCACAGGTAGTTGGGGTCGCATAGGCGGTGGAGGAGCAGGATTTTGGAAAGGAGGTAACTGCAGTTGTTGTTGCATGGGTAATCCAGGTAAAGTTGAATTTTGGGCATTTCCTCTCTAGTTCTGATTCCAAGGATATGGTTGAGATTGAGGATATTGGATAGAGGGAGATGGAGACCACTGGTTCCAGGGTGAAGGAAACTACACTGAAGAAGGAGCAAGATATTGCCATGGATATTGCTGAGTATTATATGCCTTGTTCCATGAATTGAAAGAGGAAAATCTTGACACATACCTGGAGGTCGTGGCTTCTGTGGCCTCCTTGGTGCGATGAAATAAGAGGACTACACTTCCTCGCTTGACTCTCTAAGTACTTCCTTCAATCTAGGAAGCTCCATACATTTCCCTATCGAATGTTCCATCTCACAAATATTACACAAGTTGATGTTGTTCAATTCGCATTCCCTCAAAGGATGTTTCTTCTAGAAATTTGAACAGAGCACGGCCAGAGGTGTGTCAGATTCTACTTGTGACTTCTTGATCTACGTTGTCGTTATCTGGGCAAAGAGAGTACTGAGGATATCAGTCTTGAAATTCTCGAACAAATTCCTGATCTCTGCTCTGGTTACTCCTCCTCCTGCAGATTTTTGTATTCGGGTAGAGGCATCTCAAATTGTGCTCCTCCCCTTAGACGATCCTCTAGAGCATCTTAGACAGAGCTTTACAATTTCAGCAAATGGTTCTTGTGATATATCCCCCTTCCCTAATAGGTTCAGGGTGTCAAGGCAGTTGTCCCTCATTCCTTTGATAAATATAGTATTCAATATTTCATGGTTTAAATCACTATGTTTAGACCTCTGCAGATTATAGTGGAACCGTTCTACATAGTCTTCCAGGTTCTCATCCTCCTTCTGTGTCATTCTAAATACCTCCTACCTTAAATCCCTTGTTCTGCAATAGGTTCCATGCTTTGATAAGAACGTCTCCTTCATATCGGTCCATGTTCGAATAGAGGTAGAGCCCAGTCCCATGAACCATCTCAAGGCTGCCCCTTTTAAATTAGCAGGAAATAATTTCAATTTCTGAGCATCTGAGGTATAATCATAACTTCTACATAAGACATCAAACTCAAATAGAAATGTGTATGGATCTTCCACAGTCATCCCCTAGAAGGATGGTAAGCATGATAGAGGAATATTATTCATAGGAGCTTCACCTCTGATATCCTTGATTGGGAACTCAAAAGTGGTGATAGTATCATTTGTTTTAGCGTTGTTGTCATTGTTGTCCCCCATGACTAATCTTTCTAACCCTTTCTATATCAGATGTCCTTCAAACTATTCTTGTGGTGGTATTGCAGGTATGATTGATGGCTCAGGTATCCTTGGGGTTGGTTGTTTCACCACACTACCTATATCTGGGTATTGATAAACCAACATGTGCTCTTCTGTCTCAGGTGTTTGATGTTCCCCCTCAGTTTCCCCTTGCCCCTTGGTCCTCAAGTTCTGGCTACTAGCTTCCCCCTCCTGCTCCTGAATTGGATTCTTGGTCTTGCGGATGTGGGTGATATATTTAGAATGATATGGTCTCGAGATAGAGGAATCAGAGGTTTCTACTCTTGCTATGGGAGTAAGAACTTTCCGCGGCCCTGTTTTCAGAGTTACAGAAGCAGAGTAACAATACTCATCTATATGTCTGTTGTGGTCACCAACAACCCCCCTCTTTGTTTGATATTAGTAATAACATCAAGAAAAGGGGGACCCTTAACCAAAAAATCCAAAAAATATTTTTGTTTGAAAAATCTTTTGTATTAACTCCCTAAGAGCTATATCGCGTCGCAAAGGAAAAAGAGGCGCTCTCCCAAAGCGCATAAATACACTGAAAGGGAGCGACGCGAGAACTCATCGCACCGCGTGCATTAAAAGCGCTCAAAAGGGGAAAACCTAAAGAACCGCCGACGGCCGATATGCGACGTCGCACGTCGCAATGTCGCATAAGCAGCACAAAGTGACAAAGCGAAAAACCTTGCGACCTTGCGATCTTGCGATATGCGATTTGCGACCATGCAAAGCTGCGACCTGCGATCTATGGTTTGCGACGAATGAGACCATCAATTGTTGCGATACCACTTATTTACATCGCAATCTTCGATGCTGCGATGCAAATCGCAGAAGCCATTCGTCGCAGGCATTACTCAGCATGATCTGTGAGCCTAAAATTAGGCGCGCACCTTACGGGAAATTAATGATTGTACGCCTGTGTATCCAAAGATGATTATGTTGCGTTTTTCGAAGAGTCAAGTCATAATGGGTGACATGATTATGCATTCATTAGAACTTAATTGCTTTCATGTCAATATGTTCTTCTGTCTCTTTTCATTTACGTGAACTATAAGTCAGCAACTGATATAAAGCTATATGCAGGAAATATCTAAGGAAAAGCGCCAGAGCTAGAAGAACAGAGAGGAGATGACTTCGCAGATGGATACCGCATACAGCAGGACCGCGGATTCCAGAGTATCACTCAACAAATGCTGATGGAAATAGGCTATCTAGGACTCAGAGTCAAAGGTGCACAAAAGCAAAGCGTTTATGAAAGATCCTGAGTCCCAAATTGGGTAAAGCAAAAATAAAAACGCTTAAGGGGAAAGACGTCTCAGAAAAGCCTGGAACAAAGAATGGAAACAAGTTTCAATTGAGAAAATCATTCAGGCAACAAAATCCCCAGCTCATTGAGTCATTCGCACGGCCGGAAACCGAAATAGCAACAGCACAATCAATTTGAAAGAAATCTGAGTTGTACTAAGTATACACGCCGTGAAGACACTCCTCCAGAGGAACACTTTCAAAAATATCTTCTAGTTTGTCAGAAAGAGGTGCCAGCTCTTGTTATTTCTAATTTTCAAGCTCGAACTAAAGGAAAGGACAAGCAGCCGACTCTTTCACGGCAAACAGCGCATCGCTTACAACACTAAGGAGCAGATACAGAAATGGTTAGCGTAGATTAGATGTGTTGTTCTTGATAGATTAAAGTAGTATAAAATTCAGTCTTAGGGTTTAGAATTAAATTAGCTTAGAAATAATTCTAGATTTTCATTATCATATTCTACACACACACACATCACCAAACTCTACACACACACACCCCTTAGATCGGGAAGCTGGTCCCGTTATCCCCAGTCGGACCCGCTACACCAAACGGGCACAGAGCCGCCAACCAGGTTCCCGACCGGGTGGGTATCCCCCTTGTTGTTGACCCGATTTCAGGGCCCTCAACATATTTGGCGCTAGAAGGAGGGCACGAACTATGAATGGCACCTAAAGCAACATCTAAATACCATTCTGAGAGTAATACACCCTCATCAACTCCCTCGACTTCGCCAACACGGTTAAACCCGGAATTTGAAGTCGCTCGAGTATCTACCACTGCTACATATTCGAATATATCAGACCAATCTATCATTGAACCCCCTGAAATTCAAACTTTGATTCGTAAACTCTAGGGATTCTCTATTTTTAACCAGAAGTCTGATAAATCTAAAAGCAGCGTGACTTCGTAGTACAACCCTGCTCATCCCCTTACTAGATTAAAGAGTGAAAAATTTGGCATACAACCAAGTGAACTCCCTCTCCCTACAAGGAAAAGAGCAAGGAAAACACCACCAGAGTCTGATAGTCAGACTCCTTCATCCACTTCGTCCATATCAACTCCCTCACCGCGAAGTCAACCACCCACTCTTTCATTCCAACTCACTCACCCATCTTCTACAAACCTTCCTCTTCAAACATCAAAGATCTTAATATCTTCATCTTCTCAGCATCAGGGATCATCTTCTGCACTTCCATTAACTAGCAGCTCAACGATGGCCCAGTCTCCATGGAACAATCCTGGGGCGGTTTTAATGCCTCCACCCCTGAGCCCTATACCAGCCCATCCTGAGAAATGGTTGCCTAAATTCAATCCGGAAGCAGGCATGCTAGCCGAGGAACATATCAATAATTTCATGCTTTCTGTTAATCTCAACGGAGTCACTAATGAAGACGCTGTTGTCCGGCTTTTCCCTTATACAATGCAAGGAACAGTCGGGTCATGGTACTTTTCGTTACCTTCCGGATCCATCACAAGCTGGGACATTTTTCAAAGTCAGTTCCTCACCAAGTTTGGTGATGACAGATCCACGGCGACATTGATCAATGACCTATCTAATCTTAAGGCTGAGGCTAGAGAACCCATTAAAGATTTTAACTTACGGTTCAATAAGATCCTCAACAAAATCCCCGCTGCCTCACAACCCAACGAGGAAGTAAGATGTGAATGGTACATCATGGCTTTACCTCCAAACTTGGCTATCTTCGTAGATAGGGCAAACAAGACCACCTTAGTCGACAACTTGACAGAAGCATTAGCAGTGGCAAAACGCGTGGTAGCCCTAGAAAAGAGATCTGCTATAGAAGAACGCAAATCTAAGAAGATCTCTTTCAAAGAAGACACCAAGAAGAAGCAAACGAAAGACCCTTTCGATTTGGAAGGATTACAAAAAGTGTTGAAAGCCATGTCCAATGAGATGATTGATATTAAGAAACAAGTAGCAGAGACTTCTTCAAAAAATCCCTTTAGGACTTTTAAAAGAAATCCTCCCATGGAGGTAAGACCACCTAGTGTTGTCTCAAACGTTGAATCTGAAGAAGACGAAGAAGAAGAGAATACCACTGAAGGGCAGACCGATGAGGAAGAGGTCGTAGAACTACAAGGAATGTGGTACTTCATCCTCCCACAAGAAGAGGATCAAGAAGCATTTCCTGTTAGCACGAGAAGCAAAAATCAACTTGATCCTCCCCTAACTACCCCAAAACAAAAGGGCGCAAACCCTGCAACAAAAGAAAAGGTCGCAACAAAAAAGACAACTGCTAAAGCGACCCAGCTTAGCCCAGTCCAATCTGATCAAACGCCTCCATCAAGAACACTAATAGTGTCGGATGAAATGGAATATAACATCATTGATGACATGAAGAAGACTAGGGCTAATATCACTCTGTACGAATTGAGTAAATTGAAACACCAGCAGAAAATAATGATGAAAGAATTACATGCTGTGCCTACTACATCTTTACCTACATCTGTAGCTTCCCACAATTTGGGAAGACCTCCAACCAACACGATCAATAGAATTGACCCAAATGACATCGCCTTGATTGGAGGAAGATCGAGATCCCATACTCCTCCTTTTCTTCTCACATATGAAATCTTCAATAAAAACGTGCACAATTGCTTGGTCGATTCTGGTGCTTCAACGAATATTTTACCCAGGTCAATATGTGCCAAATTGAATGTGCAACCTCAAAAATCCACGGTACGTATAGTTCAACTTGATCGATCCCAAGTCGAAGTGATTGGTGAACTCAATCAGGTGACCATAAGATTTTCGTCTAACCCAAAAGTGTGTCAGGTTATCGACATTCTAGTAGCTGATATCCCTGAGTTATATGGTTTGATTCTTAGCAGGGATTGGTCGGAAAAACTCCACGGATATTTTTCAACCGACTGGTCGCACATGTGGTTACCATACAATGGTAAACCAAATCAGATAAAGGTTGAACGAGAGTTGCACCAAAAATACATAGTGACAGAACTGGAAGGAGAAAATGAAGCCATAACATACAATAGCAGCATTGTAGGCAATTACGCAATAGATTCTTTCCTAGGTAATTTCAATGCTCATATTTCACCATACTTAGAGAATTCAGTTTTATCCCAAGTTGAAAATTTCTCCCAAACTGATGACTCAAAATGTTTTAGTTTTTTAGATAATTCTGTAAATACATCTTTATTTTGGAAATTATATTTTGACAGATCTAAATCCAATGAGGGAGCAGGAGCAGGATGCGTTCTGATTAACCCAGACAGGAACAAGACTATGCTCACATGCAGACTTGAGTTCGATTGCACGAACAACACAGCGGAGTACGAAGCCTTGGTTCAAGGCCTATACAAAGCAATCAGATTAAACATTAAGTATCTTCAAGTCTTTGGAGATTCGGAGATCGTCGTAAAACAGGTACGTAACACCATACATTGCCTGTCAAGTCATTTAAAGCATTATCAATCATTAGTTCAAGATCTCACTGCACATTTCGTAGCATTCAACATCTCGTCAATTCCAAGAATTCAAAACGCGAGCGCAGACATGTTAGCTAACGTAGCCTCTAGACTTATCCCTTCTGAAAATTTTAGTCCTGATAGGTTTTCAATAGAATTAATCTTTAGACCATCCATCCCTGACAATATCACCAATTGGAGAGTGTTCAACGACGATCCTGACATCGTAAATTTCCTTACTTCTGAAGGATCCTACTCAAATCAGATAATCGACGAAGACCATCATGATCACCAAATACAACAAAATGGCTCTGACAATGCTATACCAAAATCGGTGGTCAAGTTAGAAGATTTATATGATTTGAAAAGTCGGTTTAAAAGGTCCGCCAATGCTAAACTTTGCAGTTCTACCCTGAACTATGAATTAGTAAACCTAGGGACCGATCAGAAGCCACAAAACGTTAACCTAGGTCACGGCCTAGCCCCTGAAGAGAAATCAGCATATATCCGTCTTCTGAGACAATACAAAAACGTTTTTGCCTGGAATTACGATGAGCTAAAGACATACAACACTTCTATCATTCAACATGTTATCCCTATGATTGACAATGAAAAACCTGTCCAGCAGAAGCTCAGAAAAATACACCCTAACCTAGAAAATCAGATAAAAACTGAGCTTAATAAGTTGTTGAGAGCCAGAATAATCTTCCCCGTAAGGCATTCTAAATGGGTATCCAATATGGTGCCCGTTAGGAAGAAAAACGGAGACATTAGAATCTGTATCGATTTCCGAAATCTCAACAAAGCCTGTCAGAAAGATAACTTTCCCCTCCCACCTATGGAGCAAATATTACAGGCAGTAGCAGGCTCAGAATTAATGTCATTCCTGGATGGATTTTTAGGATACAATCAAGTACTCTTGCATCCCGATGATCAGTTAAAGACTACGTTCCGAACCAAATGGGGCACTTATGCATATCGGAAGATGCCATTTGGTCTGATCAATGCCGGAGCTACCTTTCAGAGAGCCATGGACATCGCGTTTAAAGGGTTAGTCAATAAATCAGTAGTGATTTACCTGGATGATATAACAGTGTACTCCAAAAAACGAAACAACCATCTCAAAGATTTGAAGCAAATCTTTCAAAGATGCTTGAGGTATGGGATTTCGCTCAACCCAAAGAAATCTTTCTTTGCGTTAAGCGAAGGGAAATTGCTCGGATTCATAGTGTCGAAATTTGGTATTCATATAGAACCCGACAGAATCAAGGAAATTTCCGAAATATCCATACCCCATAACAAGAAAGCCATGCAATCCTTCCTTGGACAGATCAATTTTGTCAAAAGATTTGTCCCGGATTTTTCACGTATTATTTCTCCCTTACAAAATATGATAGAAAAGAATTCAAATTTCAAATGGGGTCTAGATGAGCACGAAGCGTTCAACTTAATCAAACAAGCTATCATCGATGCTCCATCTTTGGCCACCCCAAATTTTTCGGAATCTTTTATCTTGTACACTTTTGTCTTAGAGAAATCCTATGCCGCAATTTTGACCCAAGCAAATCAAGAGAAAGCGGAAGCTCCAATCGCATTCTTTAGCTCGAACTTACAAGGTGCTGAAATTAATTACTCAGACGTAGAGAAACAAGCATATGCTGTTTTCAAAGCGATCAAATATTTCAGACCTTTTCTTGCTTAAAGCCCACACTAAAGTCGTAGTACCGTTTCCGGCGGTAAGAAACCTTTTGGTGCAGAAAGACGTGGGCGAAAAGAGAGCTAATTGGATTACCGCTTTACAAGAATATGATCTTGAGATCAAACCAGTAAACATCGTAAGAGGTCAAGGCTTCTGCAAGATGTTAGCCGGAGCATCGCAAATCCCGGAGAACTCATCTGAAGAGGTACAAGCGTATGAGGTAAGCCTAAACGATGCAGAATCATCATATGCTGACACCATTTATTTTCTTAAGAACGGGTATGCTCCATCACGTTTGGATCATACCAAGAAAAGAGCTCTGAGATTAAAAGCTAAACAATACCAGCTCATAAATGATGTCTTGTTTAAAAGGAATTACGATTCTGTGCTTCTTAGGTGTCTTGAGAAAACTGAAGCTGAAAAGGTTTTGCAAGAACTCCACGATGGACCAGCGGGTGGACACTATGCCGGAGATGCGACTGCACATAAAATCTTGCGTGCAGGATATTATTGGCCCACGCTGTTCAAAGACTCATACAATCACGTAAGGAAATGCCAAGTCTACCAGACTGCTGCAGGAAAACAAAGGAAATTGTCCATGCCGCTACAACCAGTCATCATCGACCAACCATTCAGTCAATGGGGCTTGGACATAATAGGTGAGATCGTTCCTCACTCTTCTAAGCAGCATAAGTATATCCTTACGGCAACTGATTATTTTACCAAATGGGTAGAAGCAGTTCCTCTCAAGACAGTTCATTCTGAAAATATTATTGAATTCATAGATCAATTTATCATCACTAGGTTTGGATTTCCAACAGCATTAATGTTTGATAACGCTTCATATTTTTCTGGAAATACTATGACTGAGTTTGCGCTTAAAAGAGGGTTCAAACTGAAATATTTTGCAAACTACTATCCGCAAGGTAATGGATTGGCTGAGTCAACAAACAAGAACCTAATCAGAATTATCAAAAGAACAGTCGACCAAAACCAAAAGAATTGGCACAAAGCGCTGGTAAATGCTTTATGGGCTGATAGAATCACAAAGAAAGCTTCAATCGGCACTTCTCCCTTTAATTTAGTTTATGGGAGAGAAGTGGTTCTTCCAACTCACCTAGTTATTCCCTCTTTGTCTTTAGTGCAATATATCGATGAAGTATCTACTTCCTCTTTACAATTAAGACAAATGGAAATAATCAAACTAGAAGAACAAAGAGAACAAGCTAGGAAAACCCATGCTCATCACCAAGCGCTAATAAAATCTTCTTTTGACTCAAGCATCATAACCAGAAAAAACTTTCAGATGGGTGATTTAGTTTTGAAATGGGATAAGGCTCATGAAGAAAAGGGCAAACATACGAAATTTCAAAAGCTGTGGCTTGGCCCTTTTCAGATTGTAGAAGTCATAGGCCCGTCTACATTTGTGTTGCAAGATCTGGCATGAAGGAGAGATTCTTTACCTGTCAATGGATTGATTCTTAAATTATACTTTCCATAGAAGAGAATTCTTCTAATTTTTGTAGGATAGATTTAGTTTTTAGTTTTTATTTTGTTTTGTTTTTCTCTTTTTTATGAATAAAACCCGTTGTAAATGATCATTTAAAAAGGATTCATGAAGAGCACGCCAATTCTCGATCAGATTTTGATTTCGCTTGTACAAATAGAAATTTTTTTGAAAATATGAATTTTATTATTGACAAATAGAGTTAACTTCACTTTGATTACGATACTCGTTTCGACCTCTAAAAAACTTTGACAAAAGCAACCTCTGGTAAAAGAATTGTTTTGTATCAGCACCATGAAAGGTATCATCAATAATAAAATAAGCATTCTCTGCAAAACTGTTGTTTTCAAAAACTCTATTATTGTCGTCCAGAGCTTTCTTAAGGAAAAACAATGACTTCATCCCTGCTAAAAGGAAATTACAGTGTTCAGAGAAACAATCCAAGGAAAACACTATATCTCAAAGAATAAGAGGTCTCATCACGAGCCGGCTTATCATGATCACAGATATTATAACTTGCTGACTTTGCCAATACTGTCTATCAAAACAGGGCAACGACTTACGATTGTTGCAATCAAAAGACAAGAGGTCTCATCACGATCCGACTTGTTCAGCAAAAGTGTAAATCAAGTGAATGACTGTGTCATAATTTGGCCACCAAACCAAGACATTGTTCTTTAGAGAATTAAAAAAGGAAAAGTGTGTCAAAAAGGATTTTTCTCTGGAATGTTGCGAGTAACCTCAAACAGGAAAAAGGATCATTGCTGGATAACATGGTAACCCTGTCGAGGCTATGGACGCTTGCAGGCAGCAGAGGCTCTACCTACGACAAATGAGCATACTTTTAAGCCAGTATGCAGAGAAGACCTTATTTTATCTTTTATCAAGACCAAGTAATTTCTGATGCGAATGCAAGAAAAAACCTGAGGAAGCAAGAAATTGGGATATAAAAAGGGTTGAGACAAAATATCGTCGACAAGGTGAGGGGTAATCTACTCTATCTGTCAATAACAAAATTTAGACATATAAAAATTTTGCTGTTTCGGAAGTGAACGGTCAATAGAAATGCAGAGATAACTAGTTCTTCACAGTGAATCGCCATTTTTGTGGTCACCAACAACCCCCCTCTTTGTTTGATATTAGTAATAACATCAAGCAAAGGGGGACCCTTAACCAAAAAATCCAAAAAATATTTTTGTTTGAAAAATCTTTTGTATTAACTCCCTAAGAGCTATATCGCGTCACAAAGGAAAAAGAGGCGCTCTCCCAAAGCGCATAAATACACTGAAAGGGAGCGACGCGAGAACTCATCGCACCGCGTGCATTAAAAGCGCTCAAAAGGGGAAAACCTAAAGAACCGCCGACGGCCGATATGCAACATCGCACGTTGCAATGTCGCATAAGCAGCACAAAGTGACAAAGCGAAAAACCTTGCGACCTTGCGATCTTGCGATATGCGATTTGCGACCATGCAAAGCTGCGACCTGCGATCTATGGTTTGCGACGAATGAGACCATCAATTGTTGCGATACCACTTATTTACATCGCAATCTTCGATGCTGCGATGCAAATCGCAGAAGCCATTCGTCGCAGGCATTCCTCGGCATGATCTGTGAGCCTAAAATTAGGCGCGCACCTTACGGGAAATTAATGATTGTACGCCTGTGTATCCAAAGATGATTATGTTGCGTTTTTCGAAGAGTCAAGTCATAATGGGTGACATGATTATGCATTCATTAGAACTTAATTGCTTTCATGTCAATCTTTTCTTCTGTCTCTTTTCATTTACGTGAACTATAAGTCAGCAACTGATATAAAGCTATATGCAGGAAACATCTAAGGAAAAGTGCCAGAGCTAGAAGAACAGAGAGGAGATGACTTCGCAGATGGATACCGCATACAGCAGGACCGCGGATTCCAGAGTATCACTCAACAAATGCTGATGGAAATAGGCTATCTAGGACTCAGAGTCAAAGGCGAACAAAAGCAAAGCATTTATGAAAGATCCTGAGACCCAAATTGGGTAAAGCAAAAAGAAAAACGCTTAAGGGGAAAGACATCTCAGAAAAGCCTGGAACAAAGAATGGAAACAAGTTTCAATTGATAAAATCGTTCAGGCAACAAAATCCCCAGCTCATTGAGTCATTCGCACGGCCGGAAACCGAAATAGCAACAGCACAATCAGTTTGAAAGAAATCTGAGTTGTACTAAGTATACACGCCGTGAAGACACTCCTCCAGAGGAACACTTTCAAAAATATCTTCTAGTTTGTCAGAAAGAGGTGCCAGCTCTTGTTATTTCTAATTTTCAAGCTCGAACTAAAGGAAAGGACAAGCAGCCGACTCTTTCACGGCAAACAGCGCATCGCTTACAGCACTAAGGAGCAGATACAGAAATGGTTAGCGTAGATTAGATGTGTTGTTCTTGATAGATTAAAGTAGTATAAAATTCAGTCTTAGAGTTTAGAATTAAATTAGTTTAGAAATTATTCCAGATTTTCATTATCATATTCTACACACAGACACATCACCAAACTCTACACACACACACCCCTTAGATCGGGAAGCTGGTCCCGTTATCCCCAGTCGGACCCGCTACACCAAACGGGCACGGAGCCGCCAACCAGGTTCCCGACTGGGTGGGTATCCCCCTTGTTGTTGACCCGATTTCAGGGCCCTCAACAATGTCGTGTCCTTATACAGAGGAAATAGAGTTTCTTTTATAGTTATTACATACCTGAAATTAGAAACAGACCAGTCATGATAATATCATGATTCTCATGTTGATCAAAAATAAAAATTGTTACAACTTATTTCTAAATACAAATATACATTAGTTAAGATTGCAACCGTTTGGGTCTGTTGCTTCCCAAATAAACAATTCCTAATGTTGACAACTATTATGTGGAATAGTACCCAAACTTTCCAGCTCCTGTGCAACAGCATCCTGTGAGTGAATAGCGGTTCGGGATGTTACTGCAATCGCTGGCGATAACACCCTTGGTGTAACAATGGACCTTTGTATCAACGCAGGTGTAACAACATTCAATGTGTAACAACAATCTGTAACAACATACAAGGTGTAACATCGAACTACCCTACCCTGCTCTGTAGTTAATCAGCACTGCTTTTCTACTCCATAACCTTGTTCCTATGAGCAACACCTAAAAAGGAGAAGAGCTTCCCAAAATATTTCTTCAATGCTCCCCCAGTTAGCCACAAAAAGAAATAAAGTATCGTATTATTCAGTAAAATACGACAAAATAACATGACAGTAGAATAGGTTATAAAAGTGAGAAAGGGAATTAATCATGTAAAGTTCATAGGCCTGGAGGATAAAAGGATCGAACCTGGGGAAAGAAGGTGCAGAATATAGGTAAAAATCCGCACCCAACAATAACCCCAACCGAACTAGCTTTGAATAAGGAGTTCAATAGGCCTAAGTCAAAGGCACAGTCAATAATTGAATTTAAGGAGATCCGAATGAGAGTTGATGAGATGCCTTAGGACTTTGATAAGAGGTTGAAGTGATAGATCAGGCTGGCTAATATGAAAATATCACATACCCAACATGGCGACTGGTTTATATCATCGCTTTTGCCGCATTTAAGAACAGAAGATAGCAACGCATGCAGAAGCCTTGCAGATCGTGATGAGGCTACATGCATCACCTATTCTGGATACAAACCTTGGGGTAACATAGATTCATTCGTATCTGGAGAGCCTACACTTGGAGTTGCAAAGCTTGAAGAAAGGAGGGGAAGCTTAGCTAGAGGTCAGCGCTGAGATCTAGTTTCTAAAATGTAAAATCCATGGACATGATAAGGATCATTGCCCAGTTTTTAAGAATTATATTCTAGGGGGAGGACTTGTACCCCTTAAACCAGAGACTAATATTGGGACGGTCGTGGGAGATACGTTGTGGTGCACTATTTTTCAGGTTATAGGACATCATGCTACTGATAAATTTCATCTATTGCAGAAGTTTGTATAGACCCGTCAACAGTTATTTCACAATTTCTGTAAGTCCATAGGGCATGATGAGCACCAATTTAGAAGTTATGAGTTGATGATGGATATAACCCCTACCTACATAATGCAGTCAAAAATTCAGCCTTAGGATCAAGGCGCGGGAGCAGTGCGTGGGGGATTCCAAGGCCGAGGACGAGGAAGAGGTGCTGGACCAGGGCGAGGGTGTGGGCAGGTAATTTGCTATAATTGTGGTGAAGTAGGGAACTTCACGCGTGATTGTCCAAATCCCACACATCCCTCATGTCAGTATTTTCAACAGTTTGATCATGTCATAGAGGAATGTTCGGTCCTTATGGAAAAGATGCAAGAAAAGAAGGCACAACCCTAGTAGCCTACACATAAAATTTGGATGATGAGGGATAAGCCCCGTGAAGAGGATTAAAACATAAACATTGTGTTCGGAAGCGGTATAACAACTGGCATAGATAAAGGTAAGAAGCATAAGGAAGAGGGATGGGTATGCAAGGCTGTTGAAAAGGCAGTCACCTTTGATCTAAATCGTGCTAAAGAAATGATCTCGGAAGTAAAGAATAACATCGTTGAGGCCTCCACCTCAGGAAGTTAGGATAAAATGCTTGAGACTAATGCGACTCAAGAAGTAGATCCTTCAATCATAGCTACCTTTTTGAATACTTGCATGAAGCTTCTATGCGATTAGAAAGTAGTTGAGGAATTGAAAGACTTAATAGAAAAGTGTGCCAATAAGTAAAATACCCCTATGGAGCAATGCACAGTGAGGAAGATTAGAAAGATTAAGGCGCGAATAGGGCGCGAAATGAGGCTCACCACCCAGATAGGTGAATATGAAATGGACCAAATTATCTTGGATCTAATGTCTAATGTGAATGTCTTTCCTAAGCAAACATTGGAGAGGATGAGGAGACCTATGCTGCAATGGTCGCCTATTCATTTGTGCATGGCAAATCAGCAGAAGATTATTCCAATGGGGCGCTTATATGGTGTAACAGTGATATTGAGGGTGCGAGTGCACTGGATGACTTTGAGGTCATTGATATCGTGGATGACAACAACCTATACCCTGCGCTGCTAGGAATCGACTGGGCTATTGATATGAATGGGGTAATTAACTCGAAGAAACAAAAGATGTCATTCAAGAAGAAATCGCTTAGGGTCGTAGTGCCATTAGACCCTGTAGAAGGAACGCGTTACACTGAACATGTGCACGACTATGTAGAAAGTGACGATGATCTCGATTAGATATACAAGATAACAACGCGAGATGAGGATTGGATTAATCCTACAATAGATGGATGAATTGTGCGGGATACAGATAGCTCTTGCACCTCAGATTTAGATGAAGAGCTAGAAAATTGGCAGAATAGGTCACATGAAGTATCTACGCTCCGCTGCAACATGATGACCAAGTCGCTCAGGTGTGTTTCAACTGAGGTAATAAATATTCTACATTATGATGGATTGACTGGTGTGGAATTATTTTTAGTTTAATTTGAAAAGGAAGTACCAGAAAAGCATCGCTTTCAAGCCCTGGAGTTGGTGCTGCGAGCTACGCCTACCCGTTGGTGGGGTACGCACAAAGAAAGATTTGTGGGATGGAGAGAATACATAAGAATGATGAAGTTACGGTTTGGATATGCTAATACTAGAATGACATAAAAATACAACGGTAAGGATGATCCGCGCCATCATATAGCACGATGGACTAAGGCTTGGGGAACATAACCACAACCAGAGTGGGTGCATATATTCTGTCATACTCTAGATACGATCCTAATGAACTAGTATTTAGAGACAGAGCTTCGTTGTGGGACTGTTGAATGGGACGTGTTAATGGAGAGTTTTCTATTAACCTTCAGCTTTGAAGATGACTTTGAAAGCATTAATGAAGCATTGTAAGAAATAAAAGCAGGTATATTCAGAACATCGAAGGAACCAGTAGAATGGACTCAGCCAGATTGGAGTACACAGCTGTGCCATCCGTTGGAATGCTATAACGTGAATGTTGAAGAAGAGGATGACTCGCGGAATATTACCATCCTTGAGACTGAAAGTTAGCGCGACGTCAAGGGACTGAAGTTAGAAAACCCATATATATCAGAGCCTCTGAAAACTCGACAAGTAAACATTGGGTCTGAAGAAGAATCCAAGTTTGTGAAGATAGGAGATTATTGGGACGAAGATGCTATTGATAAGGTATCTGAGCTACTGTGCGAGTACCAGGACTCATTTCCCACAAAGTTTTCAGATTTAAAAGGGAATGTCAGAGATTTAGGTGCTATGAAGATTACATTGAAACCGGATGCGAAGCCTATTAAGCAGTGACATTATTGATTGAATCCAAAGTATAAGGAAAAGGTGCGCCTCGAACTGGATAAGATGCTGGAAGCTGGCATTATTGAGCCTATAGAATATTCTGATTGGGTAAGCCCAATGGTAGTTCAAGAAAAGAAACAGAAGGGAGAAATATGAATATGTGTAAATCTGCAGAAGTTGAATGATGCATGTGTACATGACCCATTTTTGACACCGTATACTGACGAAGTATTAGAGAATGTTGGCAGACAGGAAGCGTATTCATTTACTGATGGATTTTGGGTTATCATCAAATAAAAACCATGCCAGAGGATAGCTGAAAATCAACCTTTGCGACGGAGTGGGGATGCTTCCAATATATGGTTATCCCATTCGGATTGAAGAACGTGCCTGCAATTGTTTCCCGAGTAGTGATCGCGGCATTCAAGGAATTTATTCATAAGTTCTTGGAAGTATATTTCGATGAATGGACCCTATTTGGGTTGGTAAAGTGCCATGTTGCAACTCTGCGCCTCATGTTGGATACATGTCGAAGATTTCAAATCGCGCTGAACTTGAAGAAGTGTATATTCTATGTGCCTTTTGGGATTTTTCTTGGCCACGTTGTTTGTAAGCATGGATTGATGGTGGACCCTGTGAAGATCACCGTTATTGTAAATTTGGAACCCCCTAGGAACATGAAACAACTACGCGTGACCTTGGGACACACTGGGTACTACAAAAAGTTCATCAAGGCATATGCCCAGATAACCACGTCGATGGAAAAGTTGCTAAAAGAGGATGCAATGTTCTGCTGGGATGAAGAATTTCAACGCAACTTGGATGTCTTAAAGGAGAAGATAGTGACAATGCCTATTTTGGTGTTTCCTGACTGGAAAAAAGAGTTTCATGTGCATGTTGATGCCTCTTGTATTGTGCTAGGAGCATCATTAATCCAGGCAGGAGAGGGCGAGATTGATCATCCAATATCTTTTGCGAGCAGAAAGCTATCCAAAGTTGAGAAGAATTACTCCACTACAGAGCCCAAAGGATTGGCGATGATCTACGAACTACAGAAATTCAGACATTATTTGTTGGATGAACACTTCAAGATGTATACAGATCACTCCGCGCTAAAGTACCTAGTCAATAAACCTATGTTGTGGGGGAAGATCTGCCGATGGTTGCTATTGTTTCAGGAGTATGAATTCGAGGTAATTTTGAAGCTTGGAAGGTTAAATGCACGTCGCCAATGATCCCTTTGCTGATATTATTCAGTTTTTAACAATGAGAACAACTCCGGAAGGCTATTCCACTTAACAGAAGGAGTTAGTAGTTCGCATTATAGATTTTTCAGCAATTGCGGGTCATTTATATAAAATTGGAGTGAACGAGATATTGTGTAGATATGTTCCAGAGTTTGAACACACTAGTATCGTAGCTAAAGCTCATGGAGGAGTAGCAGGAGGCCACTATGCATGGAAAGCGACCACGCAAAATATTTTACGCACTGGATTATGGTGGCCTACATTACACAAGGATTATAAGGCATACTGCAAGGCGTGCGATGCTTGTCAGAGGACTGGGAAGCCTTCATGAAGGGATGAATTGCCCTTAAATCCTCAAGTCTTGTTGCAGGTATTTGAGAAATGGGCCATTGATTTTATAGGTCCCACACAACCACCAGGAAAGAAGACGGGCGTGCGGTATATTATTACTGCAATAGAGTATTTGACTAGGTGGGCAGAAGTGCAGCCAGTGAAATATTGTACCACTGCCATTGCTGTGAAGTTTCTCTTCGAGTATGTCTTAACACGATTTAGATGTCCTAAGATTCTGATGAGTGATCAGGGTACGCATTTCCTAAATGAAACAATCAATGCGAAGTTGGAATAATTTCAAGTATATTGTGCCCATTTTAAGGATTACAACCCTGACTGAGATGGCAGGCTGCCAGACCTTGGAGGAACGGCTCACACAGATCATGGATTTAGAAGAAGATCGGTTCCTTGTAGGATTTCATCAGCAAGTGCAAAAGGAACGCGAGAAAGCATGGCACGATCGACATATTAAGTCTCCCACGTTCAAGGTAGATGATCTGGTGTTGTTATATGATAACAAGTTTACGAAGTTTCCAGGAAAATTTCAAATGCACTGGTTGGGTCCGTATGTTATTAAGGAGATCACAGATGGTGGCGTAGTTTTGCTCACGAAGTTGAATGGGGACCCTTTCCCTGGAAAAGTGAATGGAAGTAGATTGAAGCTCTACACAGGGGATCCTGCCCATACGCGATGACTATATGGTAGCAGGATAGTCTTAGTAATCCAGGCAGTTGCAAGGGATTGAGGGACTATAAACTACGTTGCCCGACTCAGGGAAAATTTTGGTAGGGAGGTTGCGCGATGGATGACGGGGGTGCGACAGGTGAAGCTGCGCCATGAAGGATGGTGCCGCGCAGGTGGGTCTAAAGGTAACCGTTGGGGTTACTATTCATGATTTGATGGCAAAAAAATAGTTAAGGGGAGTGGGTAGGCGCTATTTATGGCGAAAATATTTGGAGATTTTCTGCCAAAGGAACATTTATTATCATATTTGGGGGGGAATGGTCGGATTTAAATTCAAACCTCCCTATAAATCTTGCATGTTGGACCAGCGAAGAACACCTTTCATTCTGAGACTTGTCTGGGTGATTTGTTGTCTAAAGTTTATGAGTCATCAGTTCTGGAAGGATTTTGTGGTAAGCCTAGCATTTGTTGCCTTACGTGCATGGAATCAGAAGGTCATTCTTCAACAAATGACTACTACCAACCCTACCGAAGTCGTGAGTTCTGAAGTCGTTGTATCTGACGCGCCGAGCCTTGAGATTTCGGGTATGGAAGCTTCAACCCCTGTGCCTACCGCGTCGAGGTCATCAAGGCCACAACAATCCAACGCAAGAGAGAAATAGATAGCCACAAAAGAGAAGCAACCAGCCGCAAACAAGAAGCAAAAGAAGACGGTGCCAGTGAGAATGTCACCATGGAAGAATTCGGAGGTGCGCAGAAGGAGAAAAATGACAAAAAGCTGGAAAAAGTGGTGGATTTAGGAGACGAGGAGTACTAATGTGTTGAAGAGATTGAGCTTATCTCAAGGCTTCCTAAGTATGTCTCTCCGCGGAAGGGAAGAACCAAAGTACCCAAGGATCCTTATTCTAGGAAATTCCTGCTTGAGCAGGTGGTATTTGAAGGTCCTAGACTAGCACGCATTCCGGTATTAAAAATGGAGGACTAGGACCTCCGAACCATGAGAATTTCCCGCATTTAGCAACCCAAAAATATACGACAAAGATATATTATGAAGAAACAGGGGTTACAACGTTGGAGCCCATGAAGTGGGTCCGCAACGTTGAGCAGGCGGGGCTACTGAACATGCTCTTAGTGCCGCACTATCATCGCTCAATTATCAACACTGTGTGTGCGCCAACTCCTTGCGCTAGTGCATGATGGGTGTATGTGGCTTGGGCAGCCCATCCCAATCACTGGCATGGTGATCCATAGGATAACGAAGTTGCCTCACAAAGGAGCGGACCCTACCAAGGAGTTTGGAGGGAAAACCGAGGAGAAATAATTAGCTAACAAAATGAAGAAAGAGTATGGTCTCGTGAAAAGCTCGCGCAAATACTTTATCCTTTCAATTCAAGACCATGTAGTATAATTCACTGCCCAAATTATCATGGGCAAGATCACGAGAAAGTGTCGCGTGGAGAAAGTTCTGGTGCCGGTAGTGTCGCTTGCAGCACAGTGCAAGAAGGGCGTTCAATATAATTGGGCTAAGTATCTATGCCAGTAATTCCTTGCGAACTCCCAAGAAGACTAGGAAGAAAGAAGGCCATTTCATTATGCCATTGTGTTAGTTGCTTGGAGGTTGCCGAAGGACAGTCAGTTTCCTCCGCACAAGGAATATTTACCTGAGGCAACGTGGTTTGCCTTGTTGTGGTCTACAAAGGATCAGGCACGAGTCAAGGAGACAAATATTTCTGGATCCTGGTGGAAATGGACCTTCATATGGTGGTTAATCAGAGGCCAAGGTTGTCCCCAACCTTGTCCAGACAATAGACGGCCCAAGCAGAGTCTAAGGCCAATTTCCACTATGTGTTTATCTGCACGCGAAAGGACCTAGAGCTCACATGGCATATGTTTCCTTATTTGGTGTCCAAGACGGATGTGCAAGAAGTTGTAGGGTATTGGCCAACAGAGTGGCGTGAACCTACGACATTGGATGTGGGAACAATCAAAGGCGTAGAGAGCTCTGTTGTGCAGAAGTGGGAGGATGCCACTCAGAAGGCTGCACGTGACTTGGCTGAACAGAAGAAAAAGGAAGCTGCTAAGGTAGTTGTGGAGAAGGAATGGATGGAGAAAGAGTGCACTACTAAGGAGCGGGCCGAAAAGGAACAACAAGATACATAGGAAGGCGACAAATCAGCTTCGCATCACACTGACGAGCAAGAGTTGTTCGAGCAGGGAGGAGGCGGTGGTGAGGAGCAGAGCACTCCTTTCATCCTGAATAGGAACAATCATGAGCAGACTGTTGGACAATGCAAAAAGCACAAGTCAGACAAGCAGAAACATCTTGACCCAATGGTGTAGATGGAAGGCGATCTCGATGAGATTGGTGACAAGGTGCGGGACACAACAATGGAGGTGCTACAACAATTTGAGTAGCAATATATGTGGATGTAGGGGAGCATCCAAAAATATCTGCGTGCGCTACAGATCGAGGCGAATAGGATCCAGGTGGGCATCGGGAAAGCAAGAGGAGCACAAGTGAGAGGAGCGCAAGCGAGCTTGACACAGGGCAATAGCACAGTGGTAGAACTAGAATAGACATTGGACCCTAGAGTCATTTCATTGCTAGAGGGGTCTGTTCACGCAGAATTAGAAGAGGATCGCGTTGTAATTAATACAGTGAAGGACATGGGGCTGAATTTGGCAGCGCTGCCACTCTAGACCTTCCATGCGTTGCATTAGGGTGTGTTATAAGAATTGAGGATTCGAGAATAATGTGCCCTCATCGTCGTCAATGAGTTTAAGGTAAAAAATGAACAACTGTTCGCAGAGAAAACTCAGGCGTTGAAGGAAAAGGAAGAATTGCAGACATGAAAAAAGAGCCTAGAAATAACGATCAAGCAGGACTGCAAGTCAGTACCTGAACTGAACATACCAGAGGATGCAGAGGCCTCAACCAAAGTGCAAAAATTGGTTGTTGCAGTATGTGCATCAAAGGAAGAAGTCAATAGGGTGACTTTCGATTTCCAGATGAAAATCATAGTGTTTCAATTGAAATTGCAGCCAAGAACTCTGCCAGAGGTTTGGTAACAACGCGGAGCAAAAATCGAGGGAATGAATACATTGGATGTCGCAGTCAATGACTTCTCCTCAATGTTTGATGCAATGATGGAATTATGGACGAATATGTAGGAGGACCCAAACCAGCAAAAGTTGAACACAAATGTTCGAAAGACGCGGCAACAGTATGATGAGGTCTGAGTGAGTGCACGCACTTTGGTGCCAGCGTAGTGCCTAGCGAAGTTACAGGAGGGAAAATAGCTACTCACACAAGTGGAGTACTAGTAGAGGAAATAGGCCTTGCTGAAGGCCAAATTGCAGTCATGGCTAGAGGAAGCTTGTTAGCCTACTCTATCACTTCACGAGAAGATCAAGGGACTACAACAGATGCAAAGGACCATGCGCCTTGTAGTGGAGGGGCCAGCAACAGAGAAATTGGTCAAAGAAGTACAACAGGTAGCGACGCAGAGCACTGTTGAAGTGGCAGTGATGCAGGTTGAGTTCGGTGGTCTTTGTAGCAAGATCGCGGTGCTAGTTGAGTGACGTGAGGGCAAGTCATGATCTTTGTGTTGGGGGCCTATTGGGATAGGGTCACTAGGGTTAGCTTTGGGGTTAGATAACCCAAATTTTTTATATGTTTTTGTAAAATATGTAAAGTGTCCACAATATGTGGATGCGGAGCACGCAGATATATCGGTGTCAAAGGGGTCTTAGCCCCTTGTTTGGATAGATAGTTAAGTCAGTTTTGAGACTCACCCATGTACCACAGACCATGGTATTGTATGAAGGAAATCTATAAATAGTTGAGTCATAACGAGTGTTATATATAACGGGGGATAGAGAAGCTGATAACAAAGAAAAGAGAGACTGTTTTGGGCAAGTGGTAAGGCAGGAAGGCTTTGCTTCCTATACTTAGGTGCGAGGGGAAAGGCTCTTGCAATTGAGTGCACAAGAGGCCTTAGGAAGTCTGCAACTGAGTGCGTGAACCCTTCCAGCTAAGTGCGCAGGGTAGGAGACTCTGTAATCTAAGAATTGAAGATCAATAAAGACTGCTTTTGAAGAATTATTGTGTATTTCTGTTCAATTTGTTTATGTTATATTATGTCGATTAATGATATGTTTTTATGAAATAATGAATGAATGTTGCGTGAAGTCACTGGATTTGTCTTATTAATGCATGATATGAATGGTTATCTACTTCCGCAAAGTTAAAAGCTATTTCTATTATGTTTTCTAATGAATTAAGTAGATCTACACGAACTCCGATCTAGGGTTGTTTATTGATGCGCGAAAGTAGGTAAATCGTCTTCTTAAAGTCCGAAAATACTAATCATGGACCTTCGCAAAGGTCTAGAATCCATTTTAACTTAGTTACAGTGAATATCCCTAGAAGAATTCTGATCTGCGTGAAGGCAGATCTGAACTATCAGAGCCTGAGAACTATTTATCACATATCCCTGGATGCAGAAACCTAGTTCTAGCATCCCCCAATACTGCTTCGGGTGAGACTGCAGCCTACATTATGCGGGTTGTTCTCGAAAGGGCCAAAAGTTAGGGTTTTGTTGATTGGCACGAATAACTCTGAACCTAGGTCGGGCCCCCTTAACCCAACACTTAGTTATTGCTATCAATAACTCTGTCTCTAGATCTAGTACTTTAAAGTTTCATGATGTTGTTGGTACTATCATTAGTGAGGAAATGTGATGGAAAAGCTCATGTGATACATCAGATAATGCTTTAACTGCAGATACTAGGGGAAGAAAAATGGAAAGAGGAAGGAGTCGAGGAAATTATAGTAAGTCAAGAAAGGAAGATCCAAATCCAGATCAGGGATAGTGTGTTGGAAATGTGAGAAGAAAGGACACCTAAAGAAATACTACAAATCTCAGAATGGAAAAGTAGGAGATGGATAGCAAGAACACAATCATAAATTGAATGTGACAGGCGATGGGTTGCAATATGATTTGATTCTTTCATTAGAAAATATTATTGATGCCTGGGTGGTTGATTTAGGGGCTTCATTCCATGCTACACCTGATAGGAAACATTTTCATGACTATGTTCAAGGAGATTTTGGACATGTTCGTTTGGGTGATGATAAACCCTGTAAAATCATTGGAATGGGTAAGGTTTTTATAAAGAAACAAAATGGAAACCAATGGCTATTGAAGGAGGTAAGGCATGTTCCATATCTGAAGAAAAATATAATTTCAACAAGACAGTTAGGTGGTGAAGGTTGTGTAACTATATTCACAGACAAAACTTGAAAGGTTACTAAAGGAGCCCTGGTAATAGAAAAAGGAGAAAAGTTTGGTACATTGTATTTATGAAATGGTATTTCTAATTTTGTTAATGTTTTAACCTCTACAAGAGTATATATGGAATTCTAGCATCATAGGATCATGCACATGAGTGAGAAAGGGATGCAAATTCTTCACTCAAGAAATTTGTTGTCAGGTTTGAAGCATGTTGATTTGGATTTCTGTGAGAATTGTGTTTACAGAAAATAGAAGAGAGTCAGATTTATTAGAGTTGGGAAGGAAAATAAGAGAGACAAATTAGAGCTTGTTCATACAAATGTATCTGAACCAACTCAAGTATCATCTCTTTGTAGCTCTCGCTATTATGTTACTTTTATTGATGATGCAAACTAGAAAAACCTAGATTTATTGTATTTGGAATAAATTTGACGTATTTGATACTTTCAAGAAATGGAAATATTTGGTTGAGAATGAGACAAGAAATAAGTTAAAGTGTATTACATTAGACAATGGAGGTGAATAATACAACAAAGAGTTTGATAACTACTATTCAGAACATGGTATTCGTAGAGAGAAGACAGTTCTAGGAACGCCACATGAAAATGGTGTGTAAGAAATGATGAACAGGAAATTCATGGAGTGTGCAAGGTGCATGAAATTTCATGCAGGATTTTCCTTACTATTGTTTATCTAATAAACAGATGGCCTTAAAGTTCCTTAGATGGTGGTATTCTAGGGGAGGCATGGATAGGTAAAAAGGTAAACTACTCATTTTTAAAGGCTTTTGGTTGTGAAGTATTTGTCCACATTAATAAAGAAAATAGAACAAAGATTGAGGAAAAATTAAAGAAATGTAACTTTATTGGATATGGTGTTAATTATTTTGGTTATCTCTTATATGATTATGAAAATCACAAAATCATTAGGAGCGGAGATGTCATATTCAATAAAAAGGGATTGTATAAGGATTAGATGCAGGAAAAGAAATAGTAAAAGGAAAAAAAAGAATATGCAATGCTTGATGAGATCACAGAAAAAGTAAAGGTGCCTGAAAATCATAATGATCAGCAGCCACAACAACAAAAACAACAACCACAACAACAAAATTCACCTCAAACAATTGAAAGTGGTGTTAGAAGATCTACCAGGATAAGTAGACCCCCTAAACGATACTCTCCTTCATTATATTATGTATTGTTGATTGATTATGGTGAATCAGAAAGATATGAAGAAGCAATGCAGATAGAAACCAGGAAGAAGTGGGAGCAAACCATGGAAGAAGAGATGCACTCCTTGATGCATAACTAGATGGTCAAGTTGCCTACAGGTAAAACAAATTGCATAATAAATGGGTTTACAGGTTGAAGGAAGAAGATGGAGGAAAACATAGGTATAAGGCTAGACTTGTGGTGAAGGGGTTGCACAAAATAAAGGTATAGACTTTGATGAAATTTTTTCTCTTGTTGTTAAAATGACTTCAATCAGAACTATTTTAAGTCTAGTGGCAACAAAATATTTGCATCTTGAGAAGTTAAATGTAAAGACAACCTTTCTCCATGGGGATATGGGGAAGAAATATATATGCAGCAGCCACAGGGGTATGAGGTAAAAGGAAAGGAGAAATTAGTATGCAAATTGAAGAAGAGTTTGTATGGCTTCAAATAGGCTCCAAGACAGTGGTATCTAAATTTTGGTAGGTTTATGTCTGAACAAGGTTATACTGGATTTCACTCTGACCATTGTGTTTATCTTAAAAAGAAAAAAGATGGATGTTATATTATATTTATATTGTATGTAGATGACATTTTTGTTGTAGGGTTTAACATGCAGGAAATAAATGAGCTCAAAAGAAAATTGGAAAATTCATTTGCAATGAAGGATTTGGGTGCTACAAAACAAATCCTTGGTATGAGAATAACTAGATATAGGAAAAATCACAAATTAACATAGTATTAGAGTGAGTACATAGAAAAGGTGTTGGAAAGATTTAATATGTACAATGCAAAACCCGTTACTACACCTTTTGCTAGCCATTTCAAACTAATTAAGGATATGTGTCCCAAGACTCAGGAAGAGATGGATTATATGTGTAAAGTTCCATATGGATCAGCAGTTGGAAGATTAATGTATGCGCCTGATATTGCACATGTAGTGGGAGTTGTATGCAGGTATATGAACAATCTTGCAAAAGAGAATTGGATGGTAGTAAAGTGGATTCTTAAGTATTTTAGAGGTACCACAAATCAAACATTATGGTTTGGTGGTTCAAACATTGCTCTACATTGATATGTTGATGCAGATATGGCAGGGGATAGAGATAACCAGAGGAGCACCACAGGGTATGTGTTTATTGTAGGTGGAACAATTGTTAGTTGTGTTTGAATATTGCAAAACATTATTGCACTTTCAACAATGGAATCAGAGTATGTTGCTGCTATCGAGGATAGTAAAGAAATGATTTGGTTACAAATGTTTATGGATGAATTAGGCAAGAAATAGGAGATGGGAAGATTATATAGTGACAACCAGAGTGTCATTCATGTTGCAAAGAACTCATAATTTCATTCCAAGACTAAAGATATAAAATTCAAGTACCATTTTATACGGTTAGTGTTGGAAGATGGACAGTTAAAGCTGGAAAAGATACACACTAGCCAAAATTGTGCAAATATGCTAACAAAATTTGTAACCATGGAGAATCTGAGATTCTACTCAGTTTCAGTTGGTCTTCAAGTATGATGGTGAAGATGAGAAACAACCAGGTCCAAGTGGAGTCATTTTATAGCTAGTGAAGCAATGATGGAGTTTATATAATAAATATCCAAGTGGGAGATTGTTAGGTGTGGAGCCTGATTATCTTCATGATTGTTTAAAGGTTTTTTGTTTCAATCACGTTAGATCCATGTTCCTAAAAAGGTGGAAATGAAGCCCATTTAATCACCGTCAGAGAGGTTCAGGGGGGGCGATGAGGATTTTATGAGCCCCCCGCCCTGGTGGGGGTTCAGGGGAAACGCCCTCAAAGCTAAAAATAGATGAAAAAATGCCTTGCAAAATATTGTAATTTCGTAGTCAATCTCGGCCGTTCATTAGGACAATGATATGATGGTAGAAGTTATGTTAATTTAGGGTTTTCTTTCCCTAGAAGGAAACCCTAGGTTTATATGAGGGAATTGTATTGTCGTTATGTATTATTATTTTGAGAGAGAGAGAGAGAGAGAGAGAGAGAGAGAGAGAGGAGGGTGTGTGAGAGTGAAAAGGAAATTACAGTGAATTTGTTGTAGGTTGTATCTCCTCATTTTGATAGATAATATAAAAGTAAGGATGGATTGTTTCTCCGTGAACATAGACCAAATTGGGTGAACCACGTATATTTGTGTCCTTCTTGTTTTATGTGTTTTTTTATTTGTGTTTCCGCACTATTTTATGTATTTCATTGCTCCGTTAATTAACTTCTAACACTCTCAAAGGAAATTCCTCCTCCAATATGCACTTGTTGAAACAATGCCATGGATCGCGGGTTTTCTTTTTTTTTTGTACCATTTTGTGTCAACAATATAAACAAGACTCAAGCAAGTATGTTGTTGCATAGGGGAACATGAGGAAATGACATGCACATATGCTTATAGAGTTGGAACCATGCTCCACCAATTCAACATAGAAAAGTCTAATATTTATCTTTATAATTTCTTCATGATTATTCTAACAGTTATCAAAGGCACGACAAAGTGTTTACTTGCTTAGTAGGTGATTGTATCGATTTTTTGTTTTGATAAAAAATAGTTGGCCTTAATAGCCATCGTACTCTGTTACACAATCTCCATCCAATTATTCCATACCAAAGAGTTCAAGTAAGAGATAAAGATGGTAAATACATTGCCAAATTAAGAAGTACAGTTAAAAGGAAAAATGCAAAAATCCAATATAATGTAGATGCAAGGTTATGTTGTGCATGTAAGCCAACATATAAAATATTTGTCAATGAAGAAATTATTTCCACTATAAATATTTATTGGTATTTGTATGTGCGTTTTTATTTACTAATATAAATTTATCATTATGGACTAAACTCATCAAAACTTTTTTGCAATTAGTTGAAGCATTTGAATCACTCAATGGTGCTTCAAAGCATAAAATTGAATGGTTCAGATTCTATCTCATAGGTGTATGGAAACAATTAAATGCATACATATTTCTTTAAAAGAAAGAAGAAGAGCATGGATTTCTAATGATGTACGAGAAGAAGAGTTACATGGGAATACCTATATATTAAATTCTCAAGAAACCAATAATAACAATGAGTACACAATGGAGTCTACTTTTTTTCATGCAATACTTTTAAGACATTTTCACACTAAATGATATTTATTTTTATTATAATTTCTCATTGTTATTGAAATGCCTATCCTACTCGACAAAATTCACTACAAAGATCTCCACATAATATGGCTACTCAATATAAACCTATTAACTTGGATACCCAACGAGAACCAAGTTGTTAATCATTACAATGTTCACCTATATTTCAAATAGTTTCAAGGGAAGTAAGTTTTTCTTCAATACAACCTATTTGACAAAAACATTAGCATATAAATTATTATATTTTATTAAGATTATAACGTTAAAAATGCATATTCTATTGTTTATATTTTCTTTCTTGATTGTTCATTGATTATATATATTTAGTTTTTAAAAATCTATATGTTGCTTTTTCTTTATGGTTCAAGAGTTGTCTTTGAAACCATCACAATCATTTCAAACCTGAGAAGGCATTCGAAATCAAGAGAAAAATGTAAATTAAATGGATCAAATGGTACAACCATCTTCACATTCTATGTCTCAATGCAAAGTAAGTTTGTATCTATTTATACATTTTTATAATTATTATGATAATTTTACATTTAATTTGGTTTGAGTCACATACTTATACCTATTTATATTTTCATGTTTAGAATAAAGAATATGCATCTCTCCAAACCCCTTTGCATGAAATTAATGGTGAACAAGATAGGCACCATAAATCACATTCTCCTCAAGCATTACAACATTACCCTAGATTTCAAGGAATTTAGGAGAAACAAATTATATAGTCGAAACCCTCACCCATAATAACTTTGGCATGATTTATTATAATTTAGAACTACATTGTTTCATAATGCATTGTGTTTTCCCTTTCCATGCATGGTCCCCGTATTGTCATTATAGTGATATCAATTTTAATATTTATTAATAAAGTTGTAATTTTGATTGAAGGAAAAAAAAAAGATTTTCCTATGGGTAAAAAGACAAAAATTGCATCAAAGGAATTGAAAGCACAAACAATACATAGGACATATATGCTCAACTAGTATTGCTCTTACTAAACCCACTAAGATTGCTACGTTGAATTCTAAAAAATAACCCATATTTATTTAACATTTACTACAGTATTATTGCTTTAGTCATTGTTTTGTATAAAAAACACTACCTACAGAGAAAATTTTTAAAAAATGCACTTTCTCCTATTATGTTTTATACTTTGAACACCAATCATTTTCGCATATAAATCACAAACAAATTTTTTTTTTTATTTAATGGTAGTCACTTTTACTTAAATATATGAAGTATTCTACCCTAATCTCCAGTATATGGAGTTCCATTTTTTCACATTCATCCTAAGAAATAGTTGAGAAATCTCATTTGGTAAACACATGCATGTCCTTAATTGTTAACATCAAATAAATAAAAGTATTATAAATGAATCGATTATTTTGTATTTTTTTATTTAAATAAAAAGTGTATCTTTGAAATGAGTGAACAATGTACAAAGTATTAAATATGGACATAACAATTATGTTAAAAAATAAGCTTTATAGTAATTTTTCTATAATAAAGATAATGGGTAAGAAAAAGAGAGGCTTGTAAGAATAGATGTAAAACTTAAAGTAAACTAATACTTAGTTTGCACAAAATTATTTTAGAAGGCTATGAAATAGAGGGAAACCCAACACTGGTTTTCATATAGGAAAAGTATTTGTATGTAAAGATGAAGTAGCCATGATAATGAAGGAGTATTTGTATGTAAAGATGAAGTAGCCATAATAATGAAGGACCAAATGGAAAGATAATTACAACCCACCGAGAACCAATGCATGTAGATGATGGTGAGTATGTTTTCTTAATAGAATTCTCTTTTTCTCCCTTGTGTATTTCAAATTTGAAAACATATATGGGAAAGATCATAAGTATCCATATAATTGAGAAAAATCATATGATCATTAATATGGTATGATTAATCATATTTATATTCCATGGAATCATATTTATTATACTAATTATACATTTTGTATTACATGATATCATTTAACTAAAATAAAATTTAATTTATTAAGGATAACAATGAAGCAACCCATTCTTGATTATACAACATAACAAACTTTTATATGAGCTCGACCCATCAAGAAGTGTTATTTTATATTATGGTCATTATTTCCAACATTTTCAATGCGCAAGTAATGGGCATAACTAACTCCACGTTTCCGCCAAGAAGTTTGAATGTTGTGGTGCACAACATTGAAGTGAAATATATATTGTGTTTGTATTTCCTACTAATAATATTTATGTTATTTGTTCAATTTACAAATTTTCATTATTATCTTTTAAGATTTATTACATCTAAGTTTTTAGTTATTTTTTTTAAATAAAGACCTTTTATATTGCATTCCAAAAAACAAAGATTACATAAGTATCAAGGCATAAACACCATGTAAGCTTCAACTCCATAGAATTCCATGTGAAAACCTATCTACAAAGTATATATAATTATAAACAATAGCAGAAAATCACGCTCCAAAACCTAGGATATTACAACTACAAGAGTGTCCAAAAATTCTCCCAGCACCAAAGTGCATTACCAACAAAAAAAAATAACCAACTTCACCCAGCAATGCATTACCAAATAAACTCATAAGTTGCAATAACCAAATCATAATACCATTCAGCTACCAAAAGCACCGAGTCATCTGACAAGCCTCCACATATATTCCTAAGGGAACATAGGCCACGTTGATGACAATGGTATTCAAACATGCACCCAAAAACGAAGTGCCATAATGTGCTTATGCCACACAACTGGATGGATAGTCTAAAGAAAAAACAACTGCATAGTATTAGCACATGTTCAGAAAAGGATGCGCCCATGCACAAGACATAAAAAAGAACCAAAGACCATACAACCTTATCGAGACCAACATTGTTGCCACACAAAAAGAGTAGTACATAACTTATCAAGAGCTAAATAGATAGACCATCCAAAAAACCAGAAGACTAGAGAAAATTTAGAAATGAGTTACTCCTCATGAAAAATAGAGGGAATAGTAGGAGACAATGGACTATCATCCCTAGGAGGATATGTCAGATCTCCGAACGCAGATTCACTTAGGAAAAAGCCTTCCATCTTTGACAGACAAGCAACGACATTGTCTAGAAAACTGTATATTCTAAGCATTCACTTCATGTCTTTCATAGAAGAGAAAAAATTGTAGTTATTGACCTGTTTCTCTTTGAAAATAAGATGCAACAGGGTCATGAGTTGTTGGTTAAGAACCAAGGAACTCAGAAAATGCCACTTCCTGTGATGAAATTTGTCGGGAGCTCGCAACAATTTCTCATTCTCTAAGACTAATTATGAATCTGAATAATATTGGCAATCTCCAGTTTATGTATTCTCGAGGATGAGAATATGTTGCCAAATTTCCAACTAAACTACATTAAATGCAGAGGCTATGGAATCATAAGCAAAAGGGCACACCCTTTTGTACCCAAAGTGACTAAAACATCCTCACTAACTTCTCATCCTTTGTCTTGGAGGCATAAGGGTTGAAGCAAAAAGACCCACAAGACATCGAATTAACAACCCACACCAAATGCAGTTGTATGAGGAATGAAGTGAGAGACCATCCAACTCAGACCAAAAAAAAAAACTAGGTAATCACCTACAGACCAGAAAAGAGGACCAGATCCCAAAATATTATCCAGTTCCCCACAATGTAGACTCATAACCCATAAGGTTAACCAACACCCTATCCAGACACGCAAATGAGACATGATATAACTACCACAAAGATGTGTCCAATAGGAGTATGAATCCAACAAAAATAAACATTTAGAATGTGTTATCGACAAAACCCCACATACAATTAACACTACATATTAGCCTCAAACAAAGGACACAAAATTGAATAAGCATATGGGCCAAATTCTAAAGGAACAAAAGGAGACTCCCAATAATACTCAATTAATGAGAGCTAAAAGTCAAGGAATGTGAGAGACACACTAAATCTTAAACAATCATAGATAGGACTATTGAACCAAGCATATAACTCACTAAATCTACCCAAACACTTGAAATGGGAAAGAAAGAAATAATAAATCCCCCATGCACTAGAATAAACCATGAAACTCACTGCATACCAACACCTAGAGAGGAGATGGAAGTCCACCATAAAACCTGACCACCCCCATCCCAATAGCGTATCACCAGAATTTTCACCAAAATCCACCAAGAAAAAAACCAAAGACACCATACAACATCTGAGGCCCTCCCCAGGAGTCTACACACTAGCAGAAGGATACGCCACAGGAGAAACCACTAATGTTGGAATTTATGAAATCTAAGTTAAAATGCATGCGAAAACACCTCATAATTGATTGAGATTTAGGATTTAAGAATATTGGAATGTTATTTATAAATCTTAGTTGAAGAAGTTGAAACTATGTATTGATTTCATTTCATTTCAAAAAACATTGTTCTCATGATGGAGGTGAATATGCCAACAATATATTCACAACATACAACATTGCACAAGGCATTAAAATGAAACATATTGTTCCACATACACCTCAACAAAATGGTATTGTTGAAATAAAGAATCATAAATTAAAAGAAATGGATAATTGCATGATTCAATATAAGGGATTAATTATTCATTATTGGGTGAAAACAATTAGTTGTGCAAATTACATAGTAACTTGTACTCCCACAAAGGATTTAAGCATTATAACAACAGAAGAAGCATGAACTAACATTAATCTAGATGTAAGCCACTTCCATATTTTTGGTAGGGTAGCATGGGCTCACAATCCTGATGAAAAAAAGAAAGCCTTATAGCCTAAAAGTGATGTGACATCCACAATGGATAAATTCTCCTTGTAAACAATAAAAAATAATTCGTTTTAATTATATAACTATAAATTTAAAAAAATGGTTGAGAAAGGGACATGAATTCCAATGCTTAAGGATGGAGATTTCTTGTGAAAGTTGGTTGTTTTTGATATCAGTATTGGATTGATTACTTATTAAAACTTTAGTTGGAAATGAAGGATGTGCCCATGTTCTCTTTGGGAAATAACTACAAGAAAGAAAGGACAAAAGAATTAATGAGCATCGGTTGCATTGTTAAGGTGGTTGATATGCAAAGACCCATGAAAAGACAAGGGTGGTTAGTCGGTTAAGAAAGGAAGGTGTTGGAGAACGAGAAGGGATATGCTCTTAGGTATATAACTCATTTGTTGCTTTTTGTGCAACGAGAAAGGGGAATAACTAGTGGGTGAAGGCAGTGTGGGTTTGAGGCACCCCATTTTAGCTAATGATGTTGGTCTGATTTCCTAAGTAGAAGATGGTTGTATGCTAGTGAATTGGTTCACTGCTTTTACTTGATCAATTTGTAATCCAAGTGGATCCCTAATGGCCCAAAAATCGATGACCTCAGAATTAGAGAAAATTTGAGGTATAAAATGGGCCTCCTAAGGAAATTATAAAATAATAAAATAAGATTAGATTACATTATCAAATTTTAGAGGGAAAAAAGAAAAAACTACTTTTTAAACTCATTTTTTCAATTTATATCCCTATGGGTTTACTCAAATTTCGAGCGGGAACACTCGTTGGATGTAGAATTTGATTCCTCATCCAAGGAGTACACATGTTGAATACTTTTGATGTACCCTGTTACACAAAAAATGAGAAATCCACGAAAAATGTGATTGTAATCACATTTTTAATGTATTTATCATTTTTCGTGTAGCAGGGTCCATCAAAAGTATGCAAGATGGGTACGCCTCGGATGAGGAATTAATGTTTTCATCCAACGAGTAGTTTTATTATTTTATCATTTTTTAATCTTTTTACTTTTTACCCGAAAAATGGTGAATCAACCCCCATGGTTGACATCATAATCTTTAATCCTATTGGTTCTTAAAAAGTTTATTTTGGTTGTACATAATTCTTAGGAGGCCCATTTTAGACCTCAAAAATTCTCTAATGATTGCAGAAAAACTATGACTAGATTGAAGAGCTCATCATAAGGAATCTAGCAACACAAATGGCACCTCAATCTGAGTTTTTATGTGAAAGTTACAATTAGTGAAATTTTTGGTCAAATTGGGCAAAAGGACCTAAAATTAGCTATGCTCCAGATAAATTTGGTCATCACTAAATTTGGCAGTCTGGCCAAATTAACAATTAAATTTGGTAGAGGTCTAATGAAATTAGTGAATAAGTTTACTTGGTGGTATATGGTGTTATGTTTGGCAGACCGGTTGCGATGAATATTTTACATGGAGGGTCAGAGTTTTTTGGTAACAAATGTAACTGACAGCAACCCCAACCCATCCAACCTGGTGGTCAATGAAGATTGGCCAAAAAAACTGATTGTTAGTCGATTTTATATGCGGTGTTTTTTTTAAGCATTTGTGAACCATATATATATGGTTCACGGTTAAAATGGATGAACGGTTAATACAACTAGGACATGGTTCCAATGTTGGCAATGATTTATTCTGCGATGGTCAATAATTGTTTCCAACCCAACCAAATGAAAAATAGTTTGACGATAATTGTTAACAGTTAATTGTTTATTAATGACAGTTGGACGAAAATATATATGTTAAATGATTACAATCAGTGGGTTTATTTTTAAACAAAAATATGTTTGGTTTTATATGTATTATGGTCTACAATAGGTTTTGAACCTATGACCCCTTTCGGGGTCAATGTTTTAAATGTGGTGCAAACCTATTGGGCCAATGACCCAACCATTTTATTCTCTGTCTACTCAAAAATACTTAAACCCATGCCAAACTTTTGGTAAAAGGAGGCCATGGGCTGATGGGTGGAACACAGATTGGAACAAAGAGTGGAATCGAGCTCACTTGGGAACCTAGAGGCTGACAAAACCTTGTTAGAAAAAAACTATGGCACACAAATTGAGAGGGGTATATTCTAAGGGAATATTCCCTAGAATATTCTAGAATATTATATTCAAAATCTGTTGAGGAATCTTGAGGATTCCTTGGGGCATCTAGGGATGATTGTGGTAGAATATAGTTGATTTTATACTCATTTTAATTGGAATTTCATAAGGATTTCAATGGGGTTGTTTGTTTTCTCATATGAGAAGAGGTTCTTAGGGTTTATGGAAAGAACTCTTGTTTCTCATTAATTATTGGGCACGAAGTTTGAGACAATAATGCACCTTTCAGATGTAGGTCATGTTTACAACCAAAAGTATCAAAAGGATGAGATGGACCCGCTGGTGTTGTGATTGTTGTGTTTTGAGCAGTGAAATTTAAATTCACTCCCAGGATTAGAGGTATAATGACATATTTTTCCAGTTTACTTGTCTTTCTTTATGATGAAATGAATAAAGAGGCCTCCCTACTAATGAAGCAGGGCCTGGAGACGTAGTCCACACTATATGAACTCTGTTATCAAACATTTTGTGCATTGTTTTTATGGTCACCTTTATGTTTATTCTTCTTTAAGTGTTTTCATATAGGATTTTTACATGGTCTTTCATGTAATTCTACTAACATCAACCAAAGAAAAGATCTTGGATAATTCTAGTATCAGTGGACAACTAGATCAAGTTTGGTATCAAAGAGTTATTCTTACTGATGTGAATTGTGAGTGTGAATGATAACAAGATATTCGATGTGTAACACAAGCAAGGAAAATGGTGAACAAAAAAGCTTTCCATCGAGCTTTATACAAGATGGAAAACATGGTAGATAAATTGTTTGTAGATTATGAGAAGAGAATATCAAGGAAAAAAAGAAGGAGAAATAGAAAGCAGGGGGTGATGCTTCAATAAATCTGAGAAATGGAGGAGGAAATCTTGAACCTACATATCCATCTTCAAGTGAACGTTCTTCTTCGTCATATTCTTCTCAACATTCAAATCAACATCACCAGAGAATTTAAGCAGAGAATGTTGAATTGAGGAGACTTCTACAATAAGCAGAAGACAAGAAGCGGGGATTGTAACTTCTGTTACACGCCACAAAAGAGGCCTTGGAAAAGTTGAAAGTGAAGAAATCATCACAATTTTCTGAATAAAAAAGTGAGGTAAACAATGTTAGTGGTTATTTAGTTTCATGTTGTCATCATGATGATGATTTTTGTGCATTTGAAAAGCACACTACAATCATTGGCTCAATGGGATATCAAGGAAGGGGCCTAGAAGTTAATGGCTAAGGCATTACGAATCCCATCTAGGTGGAGGAACTACCTTGATATGGAGGACTACGCTATGTCAGAAGCGAAGATGTGACATTCTCCAAGATTACCCATGAAAGACACTCCACAGAGGTAGGAGAGTCTTCAAGTGACAAGTCAGAGACATTACAAGATGTTGAAATCACATCACAACCTTCCAGTGATAGTGAGCATTTTAGAGGAAGAGCTACGGAAAACTAACCTAGCTAGAGTCGCACCAAAAATAGCCATTCAAGAAAGAAGGCCAAGAAATTCTAGAGGAAGAAAAAATATTGCAGTGATTGCAACAAGGGTGGACATTAGAAATCCACATGTTGGAAGCTCCATCTGAAGCTACATCCAAAGAAGGACCAGAAGCATGATATAGCACCACTGAAGGAACCAACCAATAAAGCGGTTGAACAAAGAAGCCAACTACAAGAAGAAATCCCATTAGCCTAGTTAGGTAAGAGGTGGGTAGCCTTTTTAAGTAGTTGATCATGGCCACCATTGTAAATCACGTGTTGCGAAAATGTTGTTAAAATCCATGAAGAGTATAACATCACTTATGAATGTGACATGGTGATATTTTTGCCTTTAGTTGGATTGTAAGGGTATGGGTTCTCTTGTAAAACTTGACCTTGAGTGTTTTATAAACTCTTGGCAAGTATGGTCTTGTTTGGAATCTTCCAATTTTCACATGTATTGGCAGCTACATATTTGCATATGGATATAAGTTTCAAATTCATCATTCCTAGTTCCAAAGTACAAATTTGAAGGAAATGAAAGGTGGCCTATTAGAGACATTTGTTATGCAGATCGAGAATGGAGTATTGTTTATACTTTTGTAGGACCAAAACTCCTTCAATGGGGAGGAATGATCTAGGTGGATCCCTAATTGCCAAAAAATCACAGTCCTCGAATTGTAGTAAAACTAGGACCAGATTTAAGAGCTCGTCACAAGGAATCCAACAATGCAAAATACACCTCAATCCGATTCCGTATGCAATATTTACACTCTATCAAAGTTTTTGTCAAACTGGGCACAATGACCTAAAATTAGCTATGCTCCAGATAAATTTGGTCATCACTAAATTTGGAAGTCTAGCCAAATTCACAGTTAAATTTGGCAGAGACCTGATAAAATTAGTGAATGGGTTTATATGTGGTTTAACTTGGCGACACCAGCTAAATATGGCGGCATATGACTCGGCATGAAATGGACCAATTAGGTAGTGACATGTGGCCCAATGGGATGGTGTCACATGACACCCTGAGAATGACCAAAATGGCCCGATCACCCTGAATTGGAGGTATACATTGTTAAGTTTGGTATATTGGTTGCGGTCAACATTTTACATGATGGGATGAAGTTTTATGGTAACAAATGCAACTGAAAAGAACCCCAACCAATCCAAACCCGATGGTTAATGTCGAATGGTTAAAAAAATTATTGGCAATTGATTGTACATGTAGTGGTTTGTTTTAAACATTTGTGAACCATATATATATGGTTTGCGTTTATAACATTCGAATGGTTAATACAACTGGGTCACGGTTCCAATGTTGGCAATGATTGATTCAGTGGCAGTCAATAATTGTTTCCAACCCAACCAAATGACAAACAGTTTGGCGACAATTGGTAATGGTTAATTTTTTTTGATGACCGTTGGATGAAAATATATATGTTAAACAATTAGAATCAATGGGTTTATTTTAAAACAAAATAATTTTTGGTTTTATATGTATTATGGTCCACTACGGGTTTTTGTAACATCCCTAGTGAAAATTCCATGTAATAAAAGTTTAAAAAACAATAACCACCGATGATGGGACACTTATTCCAAGCTGAATGTTGGGCAAGACATCCTAGGGGGTGTTCATTTGGTTGTTTATGGCTAAGGCTTTGGAAAGGAAAAATGGAATTTTTGGCACATTTATTTATGAAAATAATCGAAATTAGGAGAAAAGGGAGGTGAAAGATCATAGGTTACATGTGAGGAGGTAAATGAAGGAAAACAATGGCAAATGAAGAAAATAGAGGCCTCAATCATAAAAAGGCTTCTGAGGATCAATTTGTAACCTTTTGTCAATTCAGTGTTGGATCTCTCTCTCATTATTCTCTCTCTCATACTCTTGGACACTTAGAGTTTTCTTGGAGCACCCTTGGAGGGTGTGGCATACTTGGATTCTTGGAGCAAGAAAGCAAAGGAAAAGCAAGAAAGTGCAAGGAGGAATCAGGATCAATATCTACATCAGATTTGCTTTCCGGTACCGAGTTGCATGTATGATTTATTCACTAGTTTTGGCATGCATGGCACAGGCATGTGGTTTCTTGGTTGTGATCTTTCATTGGCATGGAGGATTGCCAAGATTGACAGTGGATTGTTTAGCATTTCCATTTCCTAGATAGCCATGGTGATTGTGGGTTTAATTTCATTATTTATTTTTGGTTGGTTCTCATGTTTCCTTAGCTTGGGATGAGTTATTAGTTCCTAAAAGCCCTGGTTGGACGAATGCTCTAGAAGCCCGGTAACAACTTGGGTTGGGTTACTAGTCCTGAAAGACTTGGTTGGACAAACTCTCTGGAAGCCCTTGGTGGGTTGAGTTACTAGTCTTGGAAGCCTTCATTGGACAAATGCTCTAGAAGACCAATGGCAGTTGTGGGTTGAGTTACTACTCCTGGAAGCCTTGGTTGGAAAAAATGCTCTGGAAGCCCTGGAAGGCTTGGATGAGACAAATCTGATGATGGTTTTGTGATGTCCAACTGTGAGGTGGAATCATTGTTTGATGGGTTGAGATGGATGGCCTCTGGAAGCCCTGAATGAGTTTTGATTGATGTGTTCTATGAGATCCCACATTCATGCTTGGAATATGGCACGGGGTTGAATGAATGAAGAGATATTTGGCTTAACCATTCCACGGTTGAGTGGAACATGGAAGTCCCATCTCGGGTTTGGATTTTTCATCATTAATGAATGGTTATTTCTCCTTGTATTTTTGTGATCATTTTGATGGGTTATTTGTGGTCTATATGATTGTACTTTCATGAGTATTTTTTGTTGATTTCATGCTGGTTATGTATGTGTTTATGACAACAACCATGTGTGGCTCTCATCATGTTTTTACTTATAATTGAATGAACAATGTCTATATGACCTAATTGATGGAATGGAAGTTGATGCGTTGAGGCATCAATGGTTCTTAGTGATTCTTAGCTAAGTATGAGACCCCTATGCTCATAACTGTGAATTACACCTATATATTAGACATTTGCAATATGGTTAACAAAATTCCTTTCATGGCTAGTAGGGGTCCATTCAAGGTCTTGAAAATTATTTTATTTAGTACTTCCATTTCCATGTTATCTTACTGATTTGAAGAGATGGATCAATTCTGGGCAGTGACCTGGGCTTTGATCCTGAAAAAGTGGCTTAAATCCTAGGGTCACTGGCACAACACTGGCAATTTTGGTCCACAGTTGCTGGCAGGCGGGCCTGTGAGAGAAAGTTTATGTTGTTGGTCGCTCCCTTTCCCATAGCATGAGAGAGACTATGGCCCCAGGACCTAAAACAACATTGGGGCCCAGGTACAGGCTCTCTGAGTGGCTGACTTGTCCTCTAATGGTTATGTTGATGATGTTGGATGTTTGTATGGTGTGTTTCCATCGGTTCCACTTCCTTAATGTGACTTAGGAGGTCGAATCATATCATAGTGGCCTCTCGTCACATGTTTACCCTGACTGGCCGGTTGCTTGGGTAGATGTGGGAGGAGGGTGTTACAGAGTGGTATCAGAGCATGGTTCACCCCTCGAACTGGATGGGCTATGTGTTGGTCATGCATGCATGTCAGTTGCATGTGTGTCTCTCACACTTGCATTCCATATGTTGTTACAATTACATGATGTTGATCATTGTTGTGGTGATGTCGTCATGTGGAACTTAGTGTGATTTTGTGGGATGCATCGTTGTGAGTATATGATTGGTTATATGTTGTTATATATCTCTTACATGTATCATGGGGTTTCTTGGTTACATTCTTGTATGTTTGGTCGTATGTATCATTCTTTTGTATCGGGTTACATGATGCTACATACCAGTGTTGTTCATTTATGTTTGATTATATGCGTTATGTGTGGGAATGGACCGTACCTGTGCTTGACTCCTATCTGCATGTAGGCTGGTGTATTTTCTACATTGTGCTTGTGCATGGTCCACATACAATGGTACGGTTTATTTCGCCATGAATAAGGTCATGGTATTTATGGTTATGTAATGCTTATGCATTTTGATGTTTGCATGTGGTCAAGTGTACTGTGATGTAGTGGATGTTGTCATGCATGAGGTTGTAGTGTGTGATGTGTTAAGGTCATGCATTGATGACTGGACCCTAGCTAGAATGATAGTTGCATGGTTATATGCTTATGTACTATTTTTATATATTGTTATGATTATGTTATGCATGTATCATGTTGATTTGTTGATCTTGCAGACAAGGTATCCTCCTTGAGCTATACTAAGGTACGTTGGTTTATTGTGATTTGGTTTAGCTGACATGATATACCTTGCAGGAAGAAACATCAAATGGCTAGCAAGATGGTTGACTATAGAGACTCTCCCTATGAATCCGAAGAGAAATATGGTGTTGGGAACTCTTTCGATTTGGCAGTGACACTGAGAATCTTAAAGGAAGAGATAAGGAGTTGTAAGGAAGATAATGACAGAATCATATAGTCACAAGAAATGTTAGTAGAGGTAAATGTAGTCATACTTTAGAGATTGTCGGATTTGCAGACACAAGGGCCGCTTCAGATTAGTCATGAGTAGGAGAAAAAAATTAATGGAGCATATCGCAGTAGATCGCATAGTGGTCATCGATCAGATAGAGAGGACACAATCCGAGATGGCAGATCGTTGGAAACTTCGGAGAGGAGAAGGGACAAACACATGTATGATTCTAGTTCTGATTCAGATAGGCACTATGATCATCATCAATATCATCCTTATAGGAGGAGTGATAGGGGATACTTTCCAGATGAATTTAAGAAAGAAAAGCCACCTAATTTTGATGGGGAAATGAAGAAACCACAAGATGTAGAGGCATGGTTGCTTGGCATGAGGAAGTTCTTCAGGTTGCATGATTATTCAGAGAACATGAAAGCTAGAGTAACTACCTTCAATCTCAAAGGTAAAGTGAACATTTGGTGGGAAGATGTGAAGAATTTCAGGTGTATTCATGAAGAATATTTGTCTTGGAGTGAGTTTGAGTAGATATTTAAGAAGAAGTACTTGTTAGAAAGGTACTTTGATGACAGGGAAAAAGAATTTTATGAACTAAAGATGGGTTCCATGATAGATGATGAGTACACTAGTAAGTTCTTGGAGTTACTGAGATATGTGCCTTACCTCATAGAGGAGAAGGCCAAGATTCAAAGGTTCATTAGTGGGTTACCGGTTGCATTTAAAGATAGGATTGAGTTCGATGAGCCTAGATATTTGGAGGAGGCCATTCAAAAGCTGAAGCATTGCTATGAACAATCGAAGCGCAACACTGAAACTAAGCTAAGCTGGAGAGGTAATGTAAAGAACAAAGGAAAATGGGATAAAGCGAGCAAGGCCACATGGTACAGATAGCAAGGATAATGTTGCACCAACTAAGAGGTTCAATGCATCAAATAGAGGACAGGGACATCGATCTGAAGAAAAGAATAAGGACGGAGGCTGGAAGCCTATAGAGTGTTGGACTTGTGGAAAAGATCATTGCAGGAGAGATTGTTTGCAGAATCAGGGTGGTAGACCTTAGATATACAGTGTATAGGAGGCGCAGACTGTTGGGGATGTCGGTCAGAGTATTCCAGGTATCTATACGACAGTGACAACATGCAGGCAGAACTCCAGGCATCTATAGGTGAGATGGACGGTAAGCTTTGTGATCAAGTTATTTCTATTTCTATTGATTTTGGATCTAATTATAGCTATGTTAGTCCCGACTTGGTGGATAAGTGTGGTTTGAGTAAGGAATTTCATGCAGAATATTGGTTAGTGCAGTTTCCTACAGGTAAGAAGAAGCAAGTTTATCATTGGGTAAGAGATTGTGCATTTGATTTGAATGGTATGCCTACATCATCACATTTAATTGTATTACCGTTGGGATCATACAATATGTTGTTGGGCATGGATTGGTTATATCTTCATAGAACTAAGGAGAATTCCATGACAAAGCTATTGAGTGTGTTGATGACAATGGAGAACCAAGAGTCTTACAAGGTAAGAAGAAGGCCACATCAGTTAGGATGGTGATAACTATGCAAGCAAAGTGTAGCCGTAGGAAAGGGTGCAAGCTATTTGCAGTGCACATTTCTAGTGATAAGGGTAAGGAGGTTGAGAATGCAGATGTGTTGAACAAGTACCCGATTTTACAATAGTTCAGGGATGTATTTCCTAAGGACATTATAGAGTTTCCACCTCACAGGGAGGTAGAATTTTCTATTGAGTTAGTGCCAGGGGCAGCTCCAACATCAAAAGCACCTTACAAGATGAGCACACCTGAGTTGGTAGAACTGAAGCTACAATTGAAGGAAATGTTGGACAAGGGATACATTAGGCCAAGTGTATTACCTTGGGGTGCACTAGTCTTGTTTGTGAGGAAGAAATATGGTACTTTCAGATTATGCATTGATTGCAGGAAGTTGAATAAAGTGACTATCAAGAACAAGTACCCTTTGCCGAGGATTGATGACTTGTTCGATCAACTGAAGGGGGAAACAGTGTTCTCAAAGATTGATTTGAAATCCAGATATCATCAGGTATGCATCAAAGAGGAGGATATTTACAAGATTGCATTTAGGACCAGGTATGGGCATTATGAGTTTTTTGGTTTTCCATTTTGCTTAACTAATGCTCCAACTACATCCATGTGTTTGATGAATCGTGTGTTGCGTCCATATTTGGATAGATTTGTTATTATGTTAATTGATGATATACTGGTGTATTCTAAAAATGAGGAAGACCACGCTGAGCACTTAGCATCAATAATGAGGTTGTTGAGAGAGCATCAGTTGTATGCTGAGCTTAGCAAGTGCAATTTCTTTTAGACTGAGGTGCACTACTTGGTGTAGGTTTGAACCCCGTATAGAAATTACCTGCATACGAATTCTAAAACACAGAAAATAAACAATGCGATAACATAACACATAAAACACATACACAGATATTTTCCCCTGGATCCCAAAACTGGGACTACCAGCTTGATTTTTCATTATGTTCCTTTCAATGTTACAATACATATTTATACATGCCGAAGCATCCAATACCATGGACCGAAAAGAATCACATCCAAAACCATGGACCGAAAACCATCGTGTCCAAAACCATGTGCGAAAAATCATGCACAAAACCATAGGTAGGTCCGCCCAACCTAATATTGGGTCCAAAAACAAAATTTTCCGGGGCGCTTCCTTAGACCCCATAGAGTGGGGTTACCTACACCCCTCAAACCCCCTGTGACCCCCCCACCCCCGCTACGGAATCGACCTAACAAAGGGGGGGCTTCGCCCCCCTTCTAACCCCCTGTTTAACTATGTGGGCTAGTTGTTGAAAGAATATAACACAACCTAACATTCTCCCACTTGGTGTTTTCATTCCATATGGGGCCATAAGAGAACTTAGTCATTTATCCATCCCTGCAACACCCATTGTTTGTCTACACCAAGATAACTTCTCAAAGCTCATATATTTTTTCAATGCATCTGCAGTATTCTTAAAAGTGTCCACCTTTACCAGCAACACATTTTTGTCTTCTATCATATCCATCACAAAGTGATACTGAACATCAATGTGCTTTGTCTTTGAATGATATGCAGGGTTATTTGCCAAGAAAATTTCACTTTGGCTGTCACAGTATATTCTTATATCTCCCTGTACTAACCCCATACTTGAACACAATCTCTGCAACTAAACTGCTTCTTTGCTTGCATGAGTGGCTGCCATGTATTCTGCCTCTGTAGTTGATAGTGCCACTATAGATTGTTTCTTACTCATCCAACTAACTGCACCTCCAAATAGGTTAAACACATACCCACTTGTAGATCTTCTTTGATCCAGATCTCCAGCCTAGTGTGCATCAACAAAGCCACGAATATCCAACACTCTGTCCAATCATGGCCTTCCTTGGTAGCACAAACCATAATCACTAGTGCCATGAAAATACCTGAAAACCCGCTTCACTGCTATCTAGTGCGCCTTCCCTGGTTTTGAAATAAACCTGCTCAATACTCCCACTGCATCTGCAATGTCTGGTCTAGTACAGACCATCGCATACATCAAGCTACTGACTGCACTTGCATATGGAACATGGGACATGTCCTCTTCCTCTTCTTGTGTCTTGGGACACTGTTCAACAGATAACTCTACACCTACAGGAATAGGAACATTCACCAGTTTACTATCATGCATATTAAAACTCTGCAATATTGTCTTGAAATACTTCCTCTGGTTTAACCAGAGCTTCCTCTTTGTCTGATCTCTTTTAATTTTCATGCCCAAAATATAGTTTGCAGCACCAAGATCTTTCATGTCGAATTTGGAGGAAAAATGGGTCTTCAAATCCTGGATAATTTCTTTGTCATTTCCAACCAGCAACATATCATCCACATGCAAGACCAGATAAATAACACGATCACTAATTAATTTAAAATATACACAGTGATCTTCTTTGCTTCTGGTGAAGCCAAGTCCCCGTATAAATGTATCAAATATCTGATACCACATCCTTGGTAACTGTTTTAACCCATACAAAGACTTCTTTAACTTGCATACCAGTTCTTTCTTACCCTTCACCGCAAAACCTTCAGGTTGCTTCATGTAGATCTCCTCTTCCAAATCCCCGTGAAGAAATGTTGTCTTCACATCCATCTCTTCTACCTCAAAATCAAAAGCAACAACAACAGATAAACGTAATCTAATAGAATTTACCTTGGCAACAGGAGTAAAACTATCACCAAAATCAATTCCCAACACCTGGGAATAACCTTTTGCTACCAACCGAGATTTGTATTTCTCCACCTTTCCTTCTACATTTGTCTTCTTCTTGAACACCCATTTTCTGCCAATGGGTTTCCTTCCAGTCGGCAACTCCACCAGATCCCAAGCCTCATTTTTGTGTAAAGATGCCATTTCATTAACCATGGCTTCTTTCCAGAGTTTTCCATCCTCTGAATCTACTGCTTCCTTCACAGTTCTGGGATCATCATCAGTAATAGATAAAGCAAAATTTGAACAGAAAGCAGATGGATTATACCTTTATGGCTGCCTTCTTTCTTGAACTGATCTTCTCACACCTGAATTTTGTGGCTCTTCATCTTCTGATTCCTCCTCTGCTACAGAGTCTGATTCTTCCTCCTTTAGCTTAAACTCTATCTTCTCAGGTTCCTTTGGTTGGACTTCATGTTTAATAACATCTTTCACCTCTCTGAACACCACATCTTGGCTGTACACAACCTTTCTTGTTACTGGGTTCCAAAGCTTATAACCCTTTAAACCATCCTTATACCCAATAAAGATGCACTTTTTAGATTTACTATTCGACTTGGTTATTTTCTCCTTTGGAACATGTACATATGCATCACATCCAAATACCCTCAGATGTGAAAGAGAAGGTTTCTTACTAGTCCATACCTATTGTGGAGTTTTATCTTCCAATGCTGATGAAGGTGATCTGTTGACCAGGTAACATGTAGTCTGCACCGCCTCTGCCCAGAATTCTTGTCCTAACCCGGCACCACTGAGCATGCTTCTTGCCCTTTGCATCAACGTCTTATTCATTCTTTCTGCAACTCCATTTTGCTGAGGTGTATATGGAGTAGTCTTCTGCTGTGATATACCACACTTCTTACAGAATTCTTCAAATTCCTTACCGCAAAACTCTCCACCGTTATCTGTCCTTAGCACGTTTATCTTCTTCTCTGTCTGGCTTTCCACCAGAGCCTTAAATTCTTTAAACCTGTCCAAGACTTCAGATTTCTTCTTAAGGAAATATATCCATGTATTCCTTGAGAAGTCATCTATAAATGATACATAGTACACAGACTTACCTAGTGATGGAACCTTCACAGGTCCAAACACATCACTATGCACAAGCTCTAATATATGTTTTGCCCTCTTACCACCAAAGGGGAAACTCACCCGATTCTGCTTCCCATATACACAATTTTCACAGAAATCAAAATCCAAAGAGCTATTACTCATACCTTTTACCATACCTTTACCATGAAGTATTCGAAGGCCCTTCTCTCCAATATGTCTAAGCCTTTGATGCCACAACATGGTCATCTCTCCAGAGACCACTGATTTTCTGCTCCACTTTCAGGAACTACATAACTGTTGCACCCATCAATAAGAGTGCTACCTTGCAGCTTGTACATAGTTCCAATCCGAACTCCCTGCATTAATACCATTACTCCCTGAACCATTTCACCGGCATCCTTCTCGAACACTGTTTTTACACCTGCATCATCCAGCTTGCTTACGAAATCAGATTTCTGGCCAATGCAGGAATATGCAAAACACCCGGAAGTGTTCTAACCCTTCCACCTTGCAACTTCAACTTTACTTTTCCATGACCAACGATTCTAGCCTTCCTGTCATCCCCCAAGAAGACATCACCACCATCATATTTCTCATACTCGCAGAACCACTGTCTATGGGGAGTGAAGTGAAAGGATGCATCTGAGTCAATCAACCATGCCTCATGATCTACATGTGTACTTGAAGAAGCCAAGTACACATCCCCACCTTCATCTAAGGTGTTTTTCGCCTCTGCAGAAGGAGCATCATCAGATCCCTTTCCTTTGTCAGGAGCTTTAGATTTATAATCCCTTTTGTAGTGCCCTTCCTTTCCGCATTTCCAGCACACCACCTTTACAGGTTTTGCTGGAGATTTAGATCTCCCACTATATGACTTATTTTTGTTTATGTTCTAGGACTGTCCTCATACATACAAGGCATCACCATTCTGGCTCTCCATATTTTTTCGTCTCATCTCCTCCGTCAGCAAGGATGAGACTATTTCATCAAATTGCAAGGTAGTTGCACTGCTACCTATTGCAATAACTAGACTATCCCACGAATCTGGTAGAGAACACAACAAACTAATGCACTTATCTTCATCTGAAATTTTAATATCAACTGATAATAAATGACTTACCACAGTATTAAATGCATTCAGATGTTCTGTCACCGAGTCTCCATCTTTCATCCTCAGGTTATACAACTTTTTCTGTAGGAATAGTTTATTCACCAGAGACTTAGATTGGTACAAAGTCCCTAACTTGTCCCACAAAGCCTTCACCATAGCTTCCCTTGATACATTTAGCAATACTAAATCTGAGACACACAATTGTATTGGGCTCCTAGCCTTCCGATCCAACTTCTTCCATTCTTCATCAGACACTCCCGTTGGTTTAGTACCTGGATCTACCGCGACCCACTGATCTTTATCCACCAACAGATCCTCCATCTTGAGTTTCCATAACTCAAAACTCTAACCATTAAATTTCTCAATCTCTATCTTTCCACTGCTCGCCATCCTCTTTCACCACTTGAATCAATCCCACAGATCTCCCATTGAACAGAGTCTACCACAGGCCCGAGCGAAACCCGTCAGCAAAAAAAGCGTCCCCTTAAAGCCAAAACAGCTATGATACCAAATTTAGGTTTTAACCCCGTACAAAAGTTACCTGCATATGAATTCTAAAACACAGAAAATAAACAATGCAAGAGCATAACACATAAAACACATATACACAGGGATTTTCCCCTGGATCCCAAAACCGGGACTACCAGCTTGATTTCTCATTATTTTCCTTTTGATGTTATAATACATATTTATACATGTTGAAGCATCCAATACCATGGACCGAAAACCATTACATCCAAAACCATGTGCGAAAAATCATGCACAAAACCATAGGTAGGTCTGCCCAACCTAATATTGGGTTCAAAAACAAAATTTTCTGAGGCGCTGCCCTGGACCCCATAGAGTGGGGTTACCTGCACCCCTCAAACCCCCTGTGACCCCCCCGCTACGTAATCGGCGTAACAAAGGGGGGGATCCACCCCCTTCTAACCCCCAGGTTAAGTATGTGGGCTAATCGTAGAAAGAATATAACACAACCCAACAATTGGGACATGTTATCTCCAAGGAAGGCATTGCAGTAGATCCAGAGAAGATAAGGGCCATCATGGAGTGGGTAGCTCCTAAGAGCGTGATGAGGTGAGATCTTTCATGGGTTTGGCAAGGTACTACAGGAGTTTCATCAGGAACTTCTTGAAGATTGCTTATCCTATCACATCTTTGCAAAGAAAAGGTAATAAGTTTGAATGGATGAAGGAATGTGAGGCTAGTTTTGAGTAGTTAAAGAAATTGTTGACACATGCACCAGTGTTAAAGATTGTAGATCTGGACAAAGAGTTTTTTGTGTGCATAAATGCATATAAGAGAGGACTAGGTGGATTCCTTATGCAAGATGAACAAGTAGTATGCTATGAGTCATGGAAACTAAATGAGCATGAGTAGAACTATCCCACGCATGATCTTGAGTTGGAAAAAATTATACATGAACTGAAGATGTGGAGACACTATCTTCTGGGCAAGAGGTTCACATTGATGAGTGATCACAGTGGGTTGAGGTATCTATTTGACTAACCAAATCTGAATGGTAGGCAAGCTCGGTGGTTTTCCATGATCATCGAGTTTGACTTTGAGATCAGATACATCAAAGGCAAGGAGAACAGAGTGGCAGATGCTCTTAGCAAGCGGGTACATGTGAATCACTTAGCAACTATGAGCTCTTATGGGACAAATTTACAGGATAGTCTCTTGCGGGCAGGACAGAAGGATGCCATATATATGGAGATTGTGCACAAGTTGTAGAAAAGTACAAGGACAGGTACAAGTAGTGGTACAGGTACAGGTGCAGGTGCACAAGACTTGGACTATTGTCTTACAACAGATGGATTGGTCAGGTTCCGAGACATGATATATGTGTCGGATGACAATGATCTCAAGAAAGTGATCTTGAGGGAGTTTCATGCGAAACCGTATTCAGGTCACCCAGGTTACCATTAGATACTGACAACAGTGAAGAGATATTACTATTGGCTGAACTTGAAGAGGGATGTAGCAAAGTTTGTGGCTAGATGTTTTGATTGTCAACGAGTGAAAGCAGAGTGTAAACATCCAGGTGGATTGCTATAGCCGATCACGATTCCAGAATGGAAATGGGAGGTCATTTCCATGGACTTCATCACAGGGTTGCCAAAGACAGTGAAGCAGCATGATTCCATCATGGTCATTGTGGACAGGTTGACAAAGGTTACACACTTCATTCCGGTGAAGTCTACATTCTGAGCTAGTGATGTGGCACAGGTATTCATCAGAGATGTGGTTAGAATACACAGTGTTCCAAAGAAAATTGTGTCATAGAGGGATGCGAAGTTCACTTCCAAGTTTTGGAAGGAGTTATTTGAAGGTTTGGGCATAGAGTTAGCCTTTAGAACAGCTTATCATCCACAGATAGATGGACAGACAGAGACGGTCAACAGGATATTGGAGGACATGTTGAGGATATTGGAGGACATGTTGAGGAAGAGTATCTCCCTTTGGTAGAGTTCACATACAACAACAGTGATCAGGAGTCAATGAGGATGAGTCCTTTTGAGCCATTGTATGGGCAGAGTTGTAACACTCCCATTAGAGGGAGTGGTCAAGTTAGCAGGGTATTGATTAGACCAGATATGTTGACATACATGGAATAGGAAATGTAGGTAATCAAGAAGAATCTAAAGGCAACACAGGATAGGAAGAAGATTTATGAAGATAGGAACAATTTTTTCAAGGAGTTCCAAGCTAGGGAACAAGTGTACTTGCGCATCAAACCGAAGAAGATCTCCTTACAAATTGGATCATGTGCCAAGCTAGCACCACGGTTTTGTGTACCTTTCAACATTATTGAGAGGATTGGGCCAGTATCATATCGACTTGCATTGCCTCCTTTCCATGATGTTTTCCATGTCTCATTACTTAAGAAGTATGTTAAAAATGTTGATCATGTAATTGATAGGTTTGTATTGTAGGTGGAACAAGATGGAGAATTCCAGCCGAAGCCTCAGTGTATATTGCAGAAAAAGGTGTTCATGCTCCGAAACCAAGAAATAGAGAAAATTAAAGAGAAATGAAGGCACTTTGGGCCCAATGAAGCTACATGGGATATGGCGGATCAGATGCAAGCCATGTTTCCTTCCTTGTTTGCTGGTTGAGGCAAAGCAGCTTGATATGGTGGTTTGGTATTTGCTTATAGTGGTTTGGTATTTACTTTATGTTGATTGGTTATTTTCTTTATGGTGGTTGATATATGCTTTATTATGGTTTGATACATGCTATATGATGTTTTGATATATGCTTAGACATGGTGTTTAGTATATGTTTTGATATATGCTTTGGTATATGATTTGGAATATGTTTTGGTATCTATATTTTGATGATGTTTCTATATGTACACCTATGTATGGATGTAAATACCGTAACGAGCTATGTTATAAATATCCACTATGCAGTATGGGTGTCAGGTTGTTATGCTATCATGTGGTTATGTTATCATGATGTTATGAGGTCATGTGAGTGGGCACTTAGCAGGATGATCATTGTAAATATCATAATGAGTTGTGTTATAAAGCTCCATTATGTGGTATGTTGTCATGTTTTCATGATGTTTTTCTCTTGAGCAGGTCTTTCATTGTAAATACTGCATCAATTTGTGTTATAAAACTCAATGAGAAGTATGTATTCTTCAGCAGGTTTCTCAGGTATATGTGTGGTTGAACACAGAGGATGGTGTCCCCCAAGGGGGAGGGTTCTGTAACAACCCTGGTGAAAATTCCATGTAATAAAAGTTAAAAAAAAAAAAAAACAATAGCGACGGATGATGGGACACGTATTCCAAGATGAATGTTAGGAAAGACATCCTAGGGCGTGTTCATTTCATTGTTTATGGCTAAGGAAATTGGCAAAGGCAATGGCTAAGGCTTTGGAAAGGAAAAATGACATTTTGGCACATTTATTTATGAAAATAATGAAAATTAGGAGAAAAGGGAGGTGAAAGGCCACAGGTTTTATGTGAGGAGGAAAATGAAGGAAAATAACGGAAAATGAAGAAAAAAGAGGCATCATTCATAAAAAGGCATATGAGGATCAGTTGGTAACCTTTTGTCAGTTCAGTGTTGGAGCTCTCTCTCATTATTCTCTTTCTCATACTCTTGGATACATAGAGTTTTCTTGGAGCACTCTTGGAGGGTGTGGCATACATGTATTCTTGGAGCAATAAAGCAAAGGAAAAGCAAGAAAGTACAAGGAGGCATCGAGACCAACAACTACATTAGATTTGCTTGTAGGTAACGAGTTGCATGTATGGTTTCTTCACTAGTTTTGGCATGCATAGCACATGCATGTGGTTTCTTGGTTGTGATCTATCATTGGCATGGAGGATTGTCTGGATTTATAGTGGATTGCCTAGCCTTGCCATTTCCTAGATAGGCATGGTGATTGTGGGTTTACTTTCATTGTTTATTTTTGGTTGGTTCTCATGTTTCCTTATCTTGGGTTAATTTATTAGTTCCTGGAAGCCCTGGTTGGACAAACGCTCTGGAATCCCTGTAACAGCTTGGGTTGAGTTACTATCCCTAGAAGCCTTGGTTGGAAAAACTCTATGGAAGCCCTTGGTGGGTTGAGTTACTAGTCCTGGAAGCCTTGGTTGGAAAAACACTTTGGAAGCCTGACGGTAGTTGTGGGTTGAGTTACTAGTCCTGGAAACCTTGCTTGGAACAAACACTTTGGAATCTCTGGAAGGCTTGGATGGAGACCAATCTGATGATGGTTTTGTGATGTCTGACTGTGAGGTGGAATCATTGTTTGATGGGTTGAGGTAGATGGCCTCTTGAAGCCCTGGATGAGTTTTGATTGATTTGTCTCAACCATTCTATAGTCAGGTGTAATGTGGAACTCCCATCCTGGGTTTGTATTTCGCATCATTAATGAATGGTTATTTATCCTTGTATTTCTATGAGAATTTTGATGGATTATATGTTGTCTATATGACTATACTTTCATGAGTATTTTCTGTTGCTGTTATGCTGGTTATGTATGTGTTTTATGACAACAACCATGTGTGTCTCTCATCATGTTTTTACTTATAATTGAATGATCAATGTGTCTATGACCTAATGGATGGAATGACAGTTGATGCGTTGAGGAATCAATGGTTCTAAGTGATTCTTAGCTAAGCATGGGACTCCTATGCTCAAAACTGTGAATTACACTTATAGATTACACATTTGCAATATGTTTGATGAAATGCATGTCATGGCTAGTAGGGGTCCATTTAAGGTCTTGAACAAGTATTTTCTTTAGTACTGTCATTTCCATGTTATTTTATGATTTGAAGAGATGGATCAATTCTGGGCAGTGACCTGGGCTATGAGCCTGAAAAAGTGGCTTAAATCCCGGGGTTGATGGCACAACACTGGCAATTCTGGTCCACAGTTGTTGGCAGTCAGGCCCATGAGAGCGACTTTAGGTTATTGGTTGCTCCCTTGCCCATAGCATGAGAGCAACTATGGTCCAAGAGACCTAAAAAATTAGCGGGGCCTGGGGAAAGGTTGTCTGAGTGGCTGATTTGTCCTCCAAGGGTACTGTTGGTGATGTTAGATGTTTGTATGGTGTGTTTCTGTCGGTTCCACTTCCTTAATGTGACTTAGGAGGTCGAATCATATCATAGTGGCCTCTTGTTGCATGTTTACCTCAGCTGGTTGGTTGCTTGGGTAGATGTGGGAGGAGGGTGTTACAGTTTTGAACCCGTGACACGCCAAGGTCAAAGTTTTAAATGTGGTGCGAAACCGTTGGGCCAATTTCCCATTTGTGTATTCTCCACCCAATTAAAAATACCTAAACAAATGCCAAGACACGAACACGAGGAGGCCATGGGCTAACGAGAAGAACAAAAATTAGAATACCGAGTGAAACCAAACGCATTTAGGAACTTGGAGGCCGACAAAACCTTGCCGGTGGAACCCTGCGGCTAGAAAAATGAGAGGGTTATATTTCATGGGAATATTCCCTAGAATATTCCCAAAATATTCTATTTAGAATCCACTGAGGAATCTTGAATATTCCCTTTGGGGTCTAGGGATGATTGTGGAAAAATATAGTTAATTTTATACTCATTTTAACTAGAATTTCGCAAGGATTTCAATGGTGCAGTCCTTTTTTTCATATGAGTAGTGGTTCTCAGGGGTCATGGTAGGAACTCTCATTTCTCATTGATTTTCGGGCACAAAGTTCAAGAAAAAAATGCACCTTTAAGAAGTAGGTCATGTCTACAGTTAGATGTCTTAAAGGATGAGACAGACCTACTGGTGTTGTGATTGTTGTGTTTTGAGCAGCCCAATTTCAATTCACTCCTAGGATTGTATAATGATTTATTTTTCCATGTACTTTCCTTTATTTTTTCTGAGATGAATGAAGATGCCTCCTTACTATTGAATCAAGGCTCAGAGATGTAGTCCACACTAGGCGAACTCTGTCATCAAACATTGTGTGCATTGTATTTATTTAAGTGTTTGCATATATGGCTTTTACAAGCTCTTTCATGCAATTCTACTAACATCAACCGAAGAAAATATCTTGGGTAACACTAGTATGAGAAGACAATTAGATCAATTTGCTAGCTGGTGGTTGGAGGTGAAGCAACCTCGAGAAACACTATTTAAACTATTAACATCGATTTAAACCCTCTAAAATTACTCTTCTTCAAGCTCCAGAATCTGGTTAGGGGGTGATAACTACAAGAAAAGCTTAGTTGTATATTTTCTAAGGTTGGGTGGAGAGTTAGAGTCCAAATATCATTTGCCAAGATTTTACATTACCATATAAGTACTCATATAACATTATTTCCATGAATATCTTATATGATTGATGATTCAACTGTTTAGATCCCATTCTAAGTGGGTCTCATGATCTGTGAGCCATAGATTGCTAAATTGATGCTTGACGTGTTGTGTAAATACTATTTTGATGCCTTGAATGTTTATTTCATGTAAACATAACAACGCTAGGTTTTTGCATAATGTATGCAGAATGGGTTGATCTAGTATTTAATTCATGGGTCTAAAGTTTGGGCTTAAATCCCCTGAGTAAAATACTATTGGATAACTTGCTTAAATATTCTATCAATACCACTAAATGTTTATTTTGGTTTAATATTATGATTGACCATGGCTATGCTAATGTTCATAAATGGTTTACTCTTATGCTTATTGTTGTGCCCAAAGTTTATTGTTTCATTGAATATAGTATCTATATGGACTTGTCTCATTGTGGGCCTAAATTAATCTCTCTACTTGAACATGAAGGATAATTAGAATGCCTATCGTTTAATGAATCTTTGTGTTTTACTGAATATGGATATTGGTGTGTATTGTTGTTATTTCCATACATGCTCTGGGTACATGAGTTGTTATAAATTAAAAGGATTACATCTAAACATATGAGATCCATAACTAGTTACATTCTTTGTGGTTTTGTGAGGTGTGTTCAAATGCAATCTTTTGCATTTTTCTAGGAGCGTTAATCACCCAATATTTAATGCTATCCCAGTGAACTTTATGGGTGAATTACTTATGCGCTTCATCATTTTTCATTGATAGCTTGGGCATACCATACCATGGCTTCCATGGCCATTGGGGAAGGTAAGAGTCTATGAAGTTGTAAGCTTCGGGCCTAACTAGTGGAAGTGTAACACAAGGTTTGGGCCTGGTTGAATGTTAAAAGAATTTGTAGAATTTCTAAGTGTTATAAAGCTTACAAAACATGCTAGAAACACTGGTGGGACTTGCAAGGTCGGAGGTCAGGCCAGTGGGACAAGTCAGGACTTGGAAACAAGTTAGATTCAAAGCAGGTTAGGTAGGACCCATCGATCAGGTAGGACCTACCGATCGAGTAGGATCCGCCAATAGGGGGTCGTGTCGGTCGAGCCTAATAGTGTAGTCAGGCAGGATCGATGGGTGAGGCCCAAGTGAGAGTTAAGTCTGTTGTGTGGTTGACAGGTTGGAGTTTGGTGCTCCTGTATGAACCATGTTTGTATGTTCACTTGAGTATGCTGACTCCTAACTACACAGAGGCTCGCGCCCATGTTTCATATATGTTTATATCATACATTGCATGTTGGATCTTGTAAAGGGTTTAACAAGCATGAGAAGGTCGAAAATGAACATATGTTCGGTGACTTGGGTAGCCACGCGGGCGCCACATGGCAGGCCTAATGTCAGGAAGTATCTTATTTGATAAGAGGTTGATCAGCTATACCTCTTGATGCAGGGGCAATATTGGGACAAACTTCATATCAATGAAAACATCTCAACGAGGCAAACAAAACATTATTACCTAGTTTATGTTTTGAAGTAGTTGGAAAATATTTTAAAATTTAGACCCCACTTGCATAACTAGACTTTGGAGGTCGGGTCCGCTTAGTGACTACCTCCTTCTACACTTAGAAAGGGCTAGGGATAGTAGGGGGTATGTTACAAGTGAGAAGTGTAATTTTGTTGGATATTTTGAAGATGTAAAATATTATAGATGTATTCAACCTCAATCTAATAAAATAATCAGTAGAGGAGATATTAAATTTGATGACACTAAGGATGAAAATCGACCTTTACCTACTCACATTCCACCAGATGATTCCATTGAACATGAAATTGCACCAGTACCACAGCTTCGAAAATGGGTTTTATTAACATGTGAAGTCGCTAGTCACCTTGCTAGTGATCTTACAAACCAATGTCATACTTGTTCACAATTCCAGTGGTCCTCCTCTCTTTTGTATCAAGTTTCAAAGAATCATGATCCAGAAATATTTGCAAAAATCATCAACCCATCTAGATTGGGAACTATCAATGAATGAAGAATATCATTCCTTGATGGTGAATGATATTTGGAAACTTTTTCCTCTTTCAAATGGAAGGTATTTTGTTAGATTTAAATGGGTATATAGAATTAAGCATGCATCATATAAAAGTGTTGAAAGACATAAAAACTGGTTAGTTGTTAAAGGATTCCCTAAGGTTGAAGGAATTAACTATAATCAAACCTTTATCCTTGTCACCAAAATCAATTCCATCCACATTGTTTTGTCCTTTTTTGGCTCACATGGATAGGATGTCCTTTAGATTGATGTTAAATATTTCTTCTTGCATGGGGATCTACAAGAAGAAATCTACATGGAACAACTTCCTGGTTATGTTCAAAGTGATTCCAACCTTGTTTTTCACCTTAAGAAATCTATCTATCATCTTAAAAAATCTCCTTGAGCTTGGTATGCAAAAATGGAGAGCTTTTTTCTTGACATTGAATTCTCTATATGTCATTCAAACTTCACTTTGTACACCAATAAAGTAGGAAACCATCTCATAATCTTTTTTCCTTATGTTGATGACCTTATCCATACTAGTATTTACCCTAAAATTTTAACCCAAGTGAAGTCAAGCCTTAAGATTAAGTTTGAAATGAAAAAAATTAGTATATTTGCATTATTTCCTTTGCCTCCAAGTCTTGCTAATATAATAAGGAATTTCTCTTTCCTAATCTAATTATGCATGTGACGTTCTTCACTATTTTAACATGGAGGATTTTGAGCGAGCACCTTCTCCCTTTTGGTATGTTGTCAAACTTATTACCACCTATACTACACCAAAAGTTGATGCCATTTTGTATTGTTAGTTAGTTGGTAGCCTCTTATATTTAACTTGTACCCATCCTAATATTTCCTTTGATGTCAATATTGTTTCTCGGTATATGCAAACATGACATGAAATTCATTGGAAAGTGGCAAAAAAAATACTTCAATATATTTGAGGCATATTTTATTTTGGGATACATTGCAATTTAGTGACGACTCCTTTGTTGGTTGGTTTCACTGATTCAAATTTGGATGGTGGCCTTGACGATAAAAAATGCACCACAAATTATGTTTATAGTCTTGGTTTTGGACCTGCCACTTGGCTTGTAAACAACAATAAGAAATTACTCTTTCTTCAACATATGCATGGTACCAAGAAGAAATTAATGCAACCCAAGAAGTCTTGGGGATTCGATAGATCATTTTAGAGTTTGGATTCTAGTAGCGCATCTGACCAGCTTTTGGTGTGACAATCAGAGCACCATCAAGTTCACCAAAGATCCAATTTAGAATCAACATAATAAACACATTTAGCTAAAAATTCACTTCATCATAAAACTCATTCATGATTGAGTTATTGAAGTACACTTTTCGCTACATATGATGAAAGTTATAAAATTTTCACAAAGTCTCTTCCAGAAGTGAAGTTTTTTAAACTTCAATCTAAGTTAGGAGTTTAGGAAGTTGTGATTAAGTGGGGGTAGGATCTCATGCCTTCTTCCTTATCCTATTATGTGACCTTTGTAAATTCTTCAATCCTATCCCAAGTTGTTCTTAAGAGATGATGTTAGAATATTTAGATACTTGTGAGTTAATTAAGTTCGACTTAATATAATGTGTCTATACTTGTAAAAAAATAACATATAAATAGTTATCATATTTTTTTTATAAATTATACAGCTAATAAAGTTAAAATTGTGTTATAAAAAATAAGTTAAAAACATACCATTAAAAATGGTCTCATTATGTAATACAAAATAAGTTAAAATTATGTCATAAAAGATGGCCTCGCTGCCTTTGATGCTTGTGGTTGTAAACCATTAATATATAAAGATAGATAGTACCCCAATACTTTACAACTTGGTGTCGAGTAACTCAAGGCCCATTTATGCTCACACTTTGAACATCAACTAGGAACTCTCTAATGGGTTGCTCTCAATTTTCTTCTTAATATCGATTTTTTCCTCTTTTATTGTATCAATGCTTGACTTCAATTTTAGATTCTTACACAGATAATGTTTTCACCTAAAATACCAAAAATAATGCCACACAATGCGCTATCCCACTTAAGCCCTAGCACTTGGGCTTCCCCATAATATCATGTGTCTGTGGGATTGAAACATGTGGCTTACCCCTGAGGTGTGAAGACCTTTTGTGTCTTTGTTACTTGGTGTTCTCCCAGTTTCAACATAAGGCACCAAAATCCAAATCCTCCTATGACCAAGTTCTCACCCAAATATGGTGATCCAACTGATAATACATTCTTAGCAAGGCCCATATATGTTTTGGAAATGGTTGTATCTAGGGTTTGTGAGCCCAATATCACCTTTTCCTTTGGCCTGGGGTTCTAGTCTTAGATTCTATTTATCTAGATATGTTAATTTAATTTGGCTCATCCATTAGTCTAAGAAAACTTGGTAGCTTGGGAGATTTTAGTGATTGCCAATTTGTCAAAGAGCCAAATGTCCCCCACACCTAGATTGTCCACTTGAATCCATATTTGTTGCATCCTAGATGAAATTTTCGAGATCTTGAGGTGGGACATAACTTGGATATGACTTATGGCATAGAAGTAACTTTGAAATATGAAATATGAGTATAAAAACAACATTGGCACCTTCTGATTCAAAGGCTTCATAATTTTGTTACTTAACATAATTTTAACAATTCGGTGGTGGAATTTTGGCTGACTTTTGTCAATGGATAGAATCCATTTGAGTAATGATAATTTCACGAGGTAACTCTTATTGGACGAACTTGATCCTGGTTCCAAATCATTTTTGGTGTGACTAGAAACCCTGTAACTCACATCAAGTGAATTAAGTTCACCTGCATTCAAGTCGACACCTATCCTCTTCACGACATAGTTAATTTAACTTGATCGTCCTACACCCTCTCTCACTTTACGCAAATATCAAATCAACAAAGCTCAATATCTAGTTCAAACTCAGTGAGTCAATTCACAATAGAATTAAGAGGGGGTCTATTTATTTTTTTCATCCTTGTATCACACACAATGTCGCACCAAACTAAAATTTAATCAGGGGATTAACAAAGCTCAAAACATTTACACAACTGAGGGAGGATTGGTTACACATAGAGAATTCACACATTTAAATAGAAGATCGACCCATAAAACTCAAAGATTAGCACAATTAATTTTGTAAAAATAGTATATTTACAGGGACACACATGGTCTGCACCCACAATGTGTAAGGCTTGTGGATTCCTATGTGATTTGTCTCCTGAAATATGTCTACTCTACTCCTTCATTCTACACACACCTCTCTATCTCTAACTATTTTGGAAATATACCTTTCGATAGTTAAAAATTCGTTGGACACTTATCTCTATACTACTAACACCTCACTGAACACTTGTCATTTTTATAAAAGCCCACTTGGCCCAAAACACCAACTCATCAAAACAACCTAACAACCTAAATAACCCAAATTCCTCTAGAGTTTGGACACACAGAATTAGATCAAAATCCTACTATTCCTAATGTATACACTTTACATTTGAGGAAATTTTATGATCCTCTTTAGGTCTAAATCAAAATGAGTATTTCAGGGTTGATGCTCCTGTGTGAGACAGCCCTTGTTGAAAATATTCATGACCTTGTGGTCACATGTCTTAAATTTTCACCCTCCATGATCCTAAAATTTATGTTGTTGATGTTCACATGGTTATCCCAATGGTTACGTTCTTGTCCTCAACTCTCCAAGATTCCACATTTTGGTTTGCAACTATGCATTTATCCCTTGATGCTATTGTCCTTTTGGTGCCATCTTCCTTCTAGGATCCCATGTTTCTTTTTGCCACTACCTCCCACATTCTTTTCGAATGTTGCCTCTAAAAACTAACCAAATTTTTTAGTTGATTTCCTCTTCTTCTCAAATGTACCATTTCTTTGGTACCTTCTTCATCATTCTTAATTTCTCAATTACAATGGCCAACTCATTCTCTTGTTGGCCCAAACTCTTGCTACCACTCATCCTCAACAATGTCTTCAAAAATTACATGGCCTCCCTTTCCACCTCCTAATATGGTTCCCATTATTCAGTATAAAAATTTGACAGTCTTTCCAAGACTACTTATGGAAATTAGATTCCCATCTCTTGCACAATAAACATATTTATTGCAACAATTTCTCTATTTATCACTTGTTGGCTCTTCTTCATTATTTCTCTCAACCAGATATATAATTTGATTAATTTCAAGCTATTTGTTACTTTCTAGAATGTTGGGTGTGGAGTATGATTATTTAGAGGTCTTTGTTTCAGCCGGATGTATACCCCAGGAATATTGTACACCCCTCCACGCGGGGGGTCTGGGGGGCTAGCGATCCCTCGACGAGGGTTTCGGGGGCAACGCTCCCAAAGCTAAAAATAGATGTAAAATTTCCTTGTAAAAGTATAGTAATTTCTAGTCAATCTGGGTCGTTCATTAGGCGGATGATCTGACGGTAGAAATTATGTTTAGTTTAGGGTTTTTTTTGCCTTAGAAGGCAACCCATCTCTTTATGAGGGTATTGTATTGAGGCTGTGGAATGTGTGTGTATTATCAGAGCGAGAAATAGAGAGGTGAGACTGTGAGAGAAAACAGAGGATATTACAACGGATCTGTTGTAGGTTGTGTCTCTTCATTTTGCTGGATAATAGAAAGGAAGGACTGGCTATTTGAGGTGGATGTAGCCCAAATTGGGTGAACAACGTATATCTGTGTCTCTCTGGTTTTATGTGTTTGTGTTTTTCTGCATATTATATGTCTTGCATTTCTTTGTCATATATAATTTTTCTAACAACTGGTATCAAAGCCGAAGGTCTATTTGGTTGATAAACTCACAAGAAAGAAGGGTTCCTCGTTCAAGTGGGAGAAATGGCAGAAGATGGTAAGTTCAGGGTCGAGAAATTTAACGGCCAAAACTTCCCACCGTGGAAGATGCATATGGAAGATTATTAGTATCAGAAAGATCTGTACCTACCATTGAGCGGAAAAGCAAAGAAGTCGACGGCTATGACAGATGCAAAATGAAACATTCTTGATAGAAAGGCACTCAGAACAGTATGGTTGTGTCTCGTAGCGTCAGTTGCCTTCAACATTTTGAAGGAAACAATGACAAAAGGTTTTATTCAGGCGTTGGAAAAACTATATGAAAAACCCTCGACCTCAAACAAGGTATTTATTATGAAATGATTATTTAATATGAAGATGTCGGAAGTTGGATCTGTTGCAGACCATTTAAATGATTTTAATACAGTTATAAGTTAGTTAAGTTCTGTAGGGGTAAACTTTGATGATGAAGTTAGAGCTCTGTTATTCTTGTGCTCATTTCCAGAAAGTTGGAATGGTTTAGTAATGGCCATTAGTAACTCTGTTTTTGGATCTAGTACTTTAAAGTTTGATGATGTTGTCGATGCTATCCTTAGTCAGGAAATGCGACGGAAAAGCTCCGGTGAGACATCGGGTAATGCTTTGAGTGAAAAGTCTAGGGGAAGAAGAATGGAAAGAGGAAAGGGCTCAGGATATCGCAGTAAATCAAGGAAAGGCAGATCCAAGTATAGATCGGGGATAGTGTGCTGGAAATGCGGAAAGAAAGGACACCTAAAGAAAGACAGCAGATCTCGGAAGGGAAAAGAAGGAGATGCACAATAAGAAAACAATCATGAAGAAAATGTGACAAGTGAGGTGTTACAAGATTCTTTGATTCTTTCTTTTGAAAATATTATTGATTCCTGGGTGGTAGATTTAGGGGCATCATTCCATGCCACACCTGATAAGAAATATTTTCATGACTATGTTCAAGGAGATTTTGGACAAGTCCATTTCGGTGATGATAAACCCTGTAAAATTGTTGGAATGGGTAAGGTTCTTGTAAAACAGCAAAATGGAAACCAATGGCTACTAAAGGATGTAAGGCATGTTCCATATCTGAAGAAAAATCTGATTTGAATAGGGCAGTTAAGCGGTGAAGGTTGTGTGACAACTTTCACAGATAAAGCTTGGAAGGTCACCGAAGGAGCCCTGGTAATAGCAAAAGGCGAAAAGGTTGGTACATTGTATTTTTACAATGGTATTTCTAACTCTGTTAATGCTTTAACTTCCAAATGAGTAGATGCAGCATTATGGCATCATAGGCTCGAACACATGAGTGAGAAGGGGATGAAGATTCTTCACTCAAGGAATTTGTTGTCGGGTTTGAAGAATGTTGATTTGGACTTCTGCGAGAATTGCATTTATGGAAAATAGAAGAGAGTCAGATTTCTCAGAGTTGGGAAAGAAAATAAGAGCGCAAAAATAGAGCTTGTGCATACAGATGTATGGGGACCTGCTCATGTATCATCTCTCGGTGGCTCTCGTTATTATGTTACTTTTATTGATGATGCAACCAGAAAAACTTGGATTTATTGTATTCAGAATAAATCTGATGTATTTGATACTTTCAATAAATGGAAAGCTTTGGTTGAGATTGAGACAGGAAAGAAATTGAAGTGTCTCAGATCAGATAATGGAGGTCAATATTGCAGCAAAGAGTTTGATAGATACTGTTCAGAGCATGGAATTCTTGGAGAGAAGTGTTGCACTGAAAATTGTCACCTTGACATTCTGCTATCTGTGTGAGTTCATTACCACTCATACTTTCCTCCTCTGCAATTCTAAAAGATCATTTCCTCATATCAAGTCTTGAAAATAAGAGAAAAGCTCTGAAAGTTTTTTAAAACTCTGGTTCCGCACTTTATCTTTGTCTTACCTGCGGTCTCACACCTAATGGTCATGTCTCCGGTGCACCTGACTGCACTGTCTTTGTGTTAAAGGTGCGGACCCCTGTAAAAGTTAAAAAGGCGCGAGTATACTCTGAAAAAAATCACTTTCAATTACTTCTAGAATCTTCTGGACGGAATCTTGAGTTGGCAAGTTCGCTCTTTTAAGGTTCATGTAACCCATACCTTAAGGAGCTAACCCCTTGATGTGAGGAGCTTATTCCTTTGAACGAGGATTCTATCCCTTCATAGGTGGAGCTGTAACCTCCTCCTCTGCACTATAAAAAGAAGCATTGAGTTGGTTAACTGATTAGAGAGAGTTAGAAGCTTAGTATTTTTTGAGGTAAAATGCTGTTGGAACTTAGTCTTCTTTACTTGAGTTTTTATGAGGAGAGATTACATACCTATATGAATCTCATTTGGAAGAGTGCAAAACTTGTCAAAGTAAAGGAAATTCCTGTTTCGAACCCCAGGAAGAACTTGTTCAACATCAAGGCTGAAAAGGTTGTAAAGTTCTTCTACTTTTCAAAGTTAATACAAATATATTTGTTTTTCTCAATAAGCTATTAATTCATTGTTTATTTTATGGATTCCTTGATCACCATAATAGGCATGATTTATAATATTTGCTATGCAGGTGTTATTTAATGTTTGCTTGTTTGTGATTGCAGGTCTTCAAAGATAACTCTTTCGAACGATTGGAGGATGACTACTACGAACAAGCACTGGATCTAAGGTAGGATCTTAACACCTTTGTAGTATTTACTTATAAATCACATATGTCTAGAGAAAGATAGGTTTGTTTGTCTATTTGTTGCTAGACTATCTTTTGATACTAGGTAGATCGGTCTTGTTCGCAAGATCGATTTAGCTGGCCAACAAATTGGCGACTCCGCTGGGGAATGACTTGATTTTTGGTTTTCCTTTGTTTTGACTTGAGAAAATTGTTTTTTCTGGTTTTTGATTGATGTATACTGGCTTGGGTAGCTTTCAAAAATTGTGAAGTATTTTTTTTTTTGAAGTTTTCTAGGGACCACACTTTGTCTTCACAGACAGTGCGGACATCTCCGCATTTTCCTTGAGTAAACAGTGTGATACTGCATTGTTGCTTCTGGAGCCTGCGGACCCTGTAATTTTTTTTGAAAAACTTAAGATATCTTCTTCCAGTTAAGTTTAGGTTTGATTTAGGATTCTTAGTGTCTACCCAGATCTATATTTTTCCTGTCAAAAATCTCTTGTCAGTGAGTTCCGATAGTATTTTTGTTTTGAATGATTTTCTAGAAGTTTTTCATGCTTGAGGTGGTTTTCACTTTGTCCCTGTAGTGACTCAAAGACCAGAAGCTTGAGAAACCTTAGATCACCCTGGTGTCTTTTTGTCTTCTTGATGAGTCTGACTTGGTTCTGAAATCTATCCTTTGTGAGAAATATATTTAGTTTTCTCATTGCAAATCTTTGAACAAACTTTGTTATAAGTTCTGAATTTCATTTTTACAAAAGAAAACATATCTGGATGTTTTTTTGATTGGTTTGTTATTCTGTGCAAATGAATCCTTAGTTTACTGAACAACTAAGTAAAACGTCCTCAAAAAATAATTGAAGCTTTTATTCAATTAGATTTTTAAAGTTTTTAGATCTCAAAATTAGTTTTTTGTAGCTTTGAGTGTTTTTCTAGAACTTGTAGATCTCTTTTGAAGCAAATTGTTTTTTTTTTTTTTGTAGTTTCGAGTTTTGAAAAGTGAAAGGGATTTATTGTGAGCATTAATTATTTGTCTCGTTTTGAGTTCTTATTTAAAAAAAAAAACAAAAAGATTTTCTTTCCATTTCCATGTTGAAAGAAAGAATTGTTTCTTAAAGAATTGCATTCTCAAACTCTTTCTTTTAGCTAGAATTTCATTGAAAGAAAAACGAATTACTTATCATTTTAGGTGCATTTTTTTTAGTGTGTTTGGAGTCGAGTCTTCACACCATCAAAGTTTCATTTCCATACCTATTGACTTAAAGAACAACCCATAAAAGCAACGCTTAATTAAAATTGATCTAGTAATATTTTCTATTTCTAGGGCTCTTATCACCAATATAGCTTAGGCTAGTATCTTGGAGTAGGGAGTAATTAACTCTCTAAATAGTTAAAACAAACAAGTAGATACATCTTGCAAGAGGAAATAAATTCAATTGTAATTGATACATTTTGGGAAGCTTCTCTTAAAGGAGTCAATCACGAGATCATGTCCGAACCTTTGAGACAATCAATTCTGTTTCATTGGGAAAGATAGAAGATTTGCACGTATTATAAACGGTAAACCTCGGATTAACCATTGTTGAGGAGCCTGGGGTCACTTGTTGGTAAACCTCGGATTGGCCATGTCAAGGAGCCTTCAAGGGGATTGAGCTTTGTTGCTATGCCCTTGCGCGTAGAATCGGATCGTAGACTGTTCCCCCAGTTGTATTTTTTGTTGTTGGTAACCTTAGTGTCCATAAACTTAAGATTATTTCCTAAGGTGACAGTGAAGGAAAGATCTCACTGTACCTGGAGCAGATGTCGACTAGACTCACTTGGACTTTCTGGGGGGTTCTCTTCACTCGAGATGGTTTTGTGAGGAAACTTGAGCCAATCTGTTTCATTAAGTAGGTTGTTGGGGTAACTGTTCCAACCACCCTTTCTGTATTAAACTTCTACTAAGTTGGATTTCATCACCAACTAGTGTTTTTAGTACAGGAAGTTACTGTTTGTGCGTGGTTTGAACTCTTAGATTTTTTAGGCGTGTGATTTAGCTGTTTGTTTCTTTAGAGACTTTAGGTGTTTTTATTGAAATTTTCTTTGTTTGTGTGTGATTAATTAATATTTAATCATGGCCGAATTACCGAGACAATCTCGTAGACTTCAGGGGAAACCTCCTGAGTATACACCAAGCCAGCTTAAAGGGCTGTGAGCTCTCGTATCACCTAGTGACAGTAGAGTTGGATCACCAGAAGCCGGAGAGTCATCTATAATTGTTCATCCTGGTCATCAAATACAAACAATAGAGCATATTCAAGAGCCAATTTCATTTTCCGCAGTTACTGGTAGTATTTCTCCTTCCAGTGAATTAGCTGAAGAACCTGAAATTTCTAAGCCTGACACTGAACCTACTATTTTGGAACCATCTTCAGGATTTGTTACTCCAACTTCTAGTGATCCTGGTTCACCTAGGGTAAGAAATATCATTACTCAAAATCTTCCTTCTGGCCTCATTTCTATTGAATAACTTGTCAGTCTAGATGAAGACGTAACTCTTCCCGAAAACCAACAAACTTTAAATCTTAGGGAGCGTGAATCAATATTCTACAGTTATTTTAGGAGTGATGCTTGGTATTTGTCATTGACAAATTTTTTAGAAAACCTGGGTCTTAGTTTTTCACCACCTCAAATTCCTTTTCATCCTACACCAAGAGGTTATTATCCTTCATCAATCATGTCAAGACAGTCATCTATGTTTTCCCAATCACCGGAAACATTTTTATACGGTGGTCCTTTTGTTCCTTCGGGGTACCAGTCACTCTCTAGTACTTTTTCAGGAGCAACTCCTCGACTGACTGAACAAGAGTTATCATCTGGTAGTAATGGAACTCAAACGTTGAACGTAGAGAAAATCCTTATGATGTCTGGTAGTATTCCAAATCCTCAACCTCAAGGTAGTCAGTTACTGCCTAGGGGGCAACCTCAAGGTAGTCAATTACCACCTGGGGGGCAACCTCAAGGTATTCAGTTACTGCCTGGAGGGCTACCTCAAGGTTTTCAACCTTTAGGATAGTACATACCCCAAGGTCAACCCCAGACTCAGTATATTCCTCAAGATGCTTATCAACCCCAGATTCAGTACGTGCCTCAGGGTTATCAACCTCAAGGTTAGTACCCAACTCAAGGTTTCCAACTGCCTTCTGGTCAATCATTTTTACAAGGAGCTGGAAATGTACCGCTTAATTATCAGCCCTACGTTCAACCAGGTTATGGTCCTCCATATGCACAACCTTTTATGGGTCCATACCCCGGAATGAACATGGTGTGGAATCCGTCTCAAACTCAACAGACTATGCAACCTAATGTGCAGTTACCTAATCAACCTGGATAGCCTTTGGTTTCTGGTCCAACCCAGCAACCTGTCCAACCTACTATTCAAATCCCTGCACCTGGTTTAGTTCAGCAGCTTGGGCCTAACACACCTCAGACTCCGCCTCAAACTGCTGCAACTACTGCAACTTCTGTTCAACCTATAACACCTATTTTTGGAGTATCTGTAGCTCCGGTTTCTACTATCCCTGCATCAGTGAAAATTCCTCAAGTCTCTGTGCCACAGCTAGGACCTATAGTTTAGACTTCGGTACATATGCCTGCAGGACAAGATGGTACAAGTACGATTGCCACAAGTCAACCGAAATTCATCTATCAATCGTACCAGGGACAATATCAATTTGGTCCTACTGTAAAAAACCCAGTTTAGCAGTATCAACCATATCCTGGCTATACTTATCAACAGCCTCAACAACCCCAGTTTGGTCCGGTTAATCCTGGTTTTCTAGGAGGTTATAACATTCCTAATGCAAATCCGATTCCAGGTTATCTTGGATATCCTTGTTATAGACATTTTTGTGCCTTACAGCATGAAGCATGAAATGTCAATAATCTGAGGGATCCAAAGTCCCTAAACATGTTGTTCCTACCCCTAGAGGAACAAGGTCAGCAAACCACAGCACTAAATATCAGATCTCCACCTGAAAACACTCAAAAACAAGCTAATTCTGGATCATGTCAACTGCTCCACTGAGCATCTGCGCTGAATGTCAACAGCTCCACTCTGTACCTACGCTGAATGTCAACTCTAATGAAGGCTACCTGCGCTGGGCGAGATTGGCCAAGTGGCACAGTCATTCTGCAAGGTGTCAAATGCCCAGGAAGCTTCCAAAATGACACTTGGATCAGGGAATTCGCCTTGTGATGAGTAAGAGGATCTAGATCTCCAAGTGGAAGCAAGAAACTCCAAGTGGACTCAAGAACTGAAGAATAACTGAAGTGGGAGAGGACACTAGTCAGCTTCATGCCAGCCTCAAGCTGACTCATCCTTTCTCCAAAACTCCTATATATAGAGCTCTCTCATGAGGTCTAAGGAGGCTGGAATCTTGTGAATGTAAGGAAGTGTTGTTGGTTTGAGTATAGAACTATTGGGTGATTGCTTTGAAGGAGGTGAAGAGGAGATTTCTTTCTGCTGGGAGGTGTTGCTGGATTGGGCCTCTTATGGTTGTAACACTCTCAGAACTTTACTTCTTCCATTAATAAAGCATTTGAGGTTCTTCTATATGCATGTGTCTTTGTGGCGTATTGATACTTGTATGTTTGATTTATTCTAATCCTTGAATCAGTTATGGATGTATGCTTCTTGTAGTTTCCCTTTCTTGTGCTTTTGCAGGATCTCTGTGTAGCTGGGCCAGTGAAAGAGCAAGGAGCTGGGAGCAAGCAGCAAAGAGGGAAGATTGGATCAACCATTAGCGGAAGATAATAGTTAGTGGATCTCTTTCTCCTCTCTCTTACATCTCATAAAGAAGTAATCTTGAATAGCTTTGCATTCGGTTGTTGCTGAGGTACTATCACCCTTAGAGTGGGATAGGGTCATTCCGTATTGGATACTTTTCCCAACAACAAATTGGCGACTCCGCTGGGGATCGTATCTTGTTGGTTGTTTGTGTTTTTGCTATTCATTTCATAAACACAGGGAGTACTGAATCGAACTGCATTTGGGTCCTTCAAATGCAAAGTAGAGGGCAGCTACTCTAGCTCAGTTTCTGGGCAAGTTTATAATTTGAAGAGCTGATCCACAAGGACTCTGAACAGCTCTTAGTGATAGCTTTTCATCCTCTTTTTCATCCCTTAGTGTGTACTTAACTGATAGCTTCTGATTTGGCCAAAAACTGTGAATTTTTGAGCAATCTGTGACCCAGAAACCAAGAGAAACGAAAGTTTCGTTCTTCAGTGCAGGCTGTGTGAAGGTTGTCTGCATTTCAGCGCAGTTCCCGAAGGGGCTACCTGCGCTGAAGGTCAAACTGCCTGTGTACCACCTACGCTGAACCAGTCTTGCCTTGTGCTACTGGGGTTTCCTGCTGTTTCTTGCCCTGTTTTCACCCTTGTTTTTGCTGCCTGTTACTAGTCAATGTACCTATCTGAAACCAACTTTCCTTACCACTATTCCGCCTCGGTTGTATGAAGAAACTGTATTTGTTCTTTGTGTATTTCTTACATCATTTGCAGTTTCCCATAACGAAAGTGAACCAGTCTTGCTGTGGCCTCTTAGATCTAGACCTGTGATAAAGTGTCGTTTTGATCTTAAGAGTTAGTTTGTTTGCTGTTCATAGCTGATTGAGCTTTTTCTTTCGTCATATGGTTTGAATTTGTATATTTCTAGTATCGAAACAAGTAAATCTTAAGGAGTCTTTTGATTTTGGACAAGCTTGTTTGCTTTCACTTGAAATTGAATTCAAAATTATACAACAGCTTTCTTTTTGTGTCGCACAAACATTAAGAAAGAGAAAAGAAATACCTGCATTGTGCATGTGCATTATGACAGCTTGTATGATGATTTAGGAAAAAGTGCATTAGTGTGTGCTCTATGATCTGTGTGAAAAGATGTTATCTTTCTTTTCCTTCAGTAGTTAAGATTTTCAAAGTTGAAAGATTGAAAAGCTTGCTTATCATCTTAGACTGCATTTAGGAGTGTTATCATACATCTCGTGGTGATCCATAAAGGCAAACTGCTAAACAAGATCAACATTAAAATGAATTGAATTTACATAACAACGCATTGAAACATAACGCAAACACATAGAGGTCTAAGCTAGAGACGTGTTCCGGCGTCGTTAAACGTGATATCTTAGCGTTGAGTGGTTGGGTGATTCCTCCACGGTGAAGCGATAAGTATCAATACGGACTTGTGCTCCCACGTACCGTCGCGTATATATTGGGAGACCCCTATAGGAACAAAGCCTCTATCCATAGGAAACCGTGTCGGCCACCCTACTGATCGCAATGCAGTGAACACAGCATTCACGAAGATCGACCACTCGTACCGTAAAACGTATTCTGTGGTTTTGCGAAAGGTTTGGCACACCCTCTGCCTAGAACTCCAAAGCAGTTTCTTTTGGCCTTTTTCAAACTCTATAACTGAAAAAGTCCATCCGAGAATTTGTCACTTCGGGCTCGTTAAAACATCGAAGGAGACTAGAGTCATCTTTAGCTTTTTCTCGACTCTTAAAAATTGAAAAAGCAAGTTGTGTCTAAAGCGTCGTTATAAAATTCATTTTAAACGGAACATAATCACCTCCTATTCCTACGTTGATCTTTAGGTTGAGAACATGGAACGCCCCAACCAAGGAACTCCACATGATGGAAATCCTAGTCCTTTCTCCTCTTGGGGAGAAGTTGGTGCGCCCCACATGGCCACATTGTCGCTTCCAGGACTGACAATTGGCCTGCCTATTTGGCTATTCTCAACCTATGTAGTTCAGAACACCATGGTTCTTGAATAGTCGAGTCAACAGTTAGATCAGTCTAGAGCTGCCCACCAGCCTTCAACTTCCTATAACTCTTCCTCCAATCCTTCATCTTCGCAAGGTAGAGCAGGCAAAAGCCAAGCTCCCATGGAGAAGAAGGAGAAGAAGAAGAAGGAGCCTAAGGCGCCTGGGGGCAAGCAAAAGACATCTGACAAAAATCCACACACAGCACAGACCGAGCCTAAATCGCCATGTGTCATATGTAAAGGAGACCACTTCCATAGAGATTGTCCCTGTATTCCCTGGATACTAAGGGACTGGTCCCTCCGGTTGCACAATTCGGGAGCATCAACCTCTGATAGCCATGTTGAATGCTTACCATCAACCAGCGAAAGTGAAGGTTCAAGACAAAGAGGGGGAGCAAGATCCCCTTGCAGACTGTGTAAAGGCGATCACGCCATCCACCGTTGTCCGTTCTTAGACGAAGCGAAGAGAGTTTTGGAAGATCGCCCAGTTTCACCGTTAAGACTTCCTCCTGGATACAAAAAACTCGTGCCAAGTCCTTCGTTGGTTGAAAATACAGCCGGCCCGCTCAAGTGGTCAGCTGAAGCGTCAGTCATTGAAAATGAACCTACTGAATCCAGACCAGACGAAAGTCTAAAGGTCGATACGGCAGTTGACCCGGTTCCGCCTTCAGAGGTTTCATCTTCAAATGACACCGTCACTGAAGATTCATCTTCAAATGACACCCTCACTGAAGAGAGTAAGGATGACACCATCCAGATTCTTTTCATCAACACCGACTCTGATGAGCATCAGGGCAATGCGCCCATTCCTTTATCGCAGGAAGGAACATCGTCAGGGTCATATCCGGCCGTGTATTCGGTCCCACCACCAAGCAACCTGGTTGTGTCCTTTGATTGGAACCAACTAGGCAGACCCCGGTTACCAGCCAGTATACCATTCAGAATCATAGTCCAAATTTACAGAATGGTAATGGTTGGAACTATCATTGATGAAGGGGCATCTGTGAGTATCCTTTCCTCTATTGCTTGGAAAGCACTGTGTTCCCCGGCGCTTTTGCCTGAGATAAGAAATCTCTCGGGTTTTGATAAAGGAACCAGTCGACCATTAGGGATCCTCCCCAACGTGCCTGTTACATTGAAAGGGAAGACCGTTCAAATGAACGTGATGGTCGTTCAAGGACCCTTGGATTATAACCTACTCCTTGGACGAGACTATATATATTGCATGGGAGCTATAGTCTCCTCACTCTTTAGAGTAATGTGTTTTCCACACGAAGGAAGAATGGTCAAGCTCGTAGACCAACTTTCATTTCCGGGATCACGCATCGCAAATAGTCACATACCAACCCTCAATGGTCTATTCGCTCAAGAAATGTCTCCACCCCCAGTCCTCCTTCCCGATGAGTGCGAGTGATTCGGAAAGATGGGACTGGAACCCAGGGGGCATGCATCCTGGTCTGCTTCAGGCAGAGGAAACCTTGGGTATAAGGTAGAATTTCCGCGAAGGAATATGACTAGTCCGTACCCCGTCCATGGAAGGAAGAGGGGTTGTTTTAGAACAGGATTCTTTTGATAAGGTTACTTGTTTGACAAGGGTCATTCACCATTGTCTACTTCGGTAGACAGTGCCGAGGAAGTGTTTTCGTTTGATGGTGTTAACAAGACAATCTTTGGGTAACCAGAAAGAGGCAAGCCTCACCCTTTAAAACAAATGTTTTATCGGATAAGTAGGGGCAGCCTTGAAATTGTACTTTATACCTGGGGGCATGCAAATCTTTTGGAGTGCAAGCTAGGAGCGGTTATTTATCTGTTTTTGGGATTAGCCGTTTCCGAACTTACATAAAGAAAGGATGAGAGGGAGCATAGCTTATGTGAGGTGCAAGCTCTATAAAAATTGGAATCTTGCAGGAGACATTTCTTATCTTATGACTGGTATTATCGAGCAGTTTTACCGCGGAATTTATGCTCGTTAAAAAATAGAAAAGCGAGATCCGAGCAGTTTTAGCGCATAGTTCATGCTCGTTAAAAAATAAACATAAGATCGAGCAGTTTTACCATGGAATTTATGCTCGTTAAAAAATAGAAAAGCGTGAGCAAGAGTTTCCTCCAGAGTTCAAGCTCATTAAAAAATGAACCTATTCCGGTAAATAACCATTGTGATCGTAAATTCATTAGCCATAAAAAGCCTTGGTCGTGTTTTGCACTTGCCACCTCCATTCCATTTGGCCAATCATTCACCTCCATATGATTGTTTACCTATTTTGAGGAACAGCTGCGAAGAGTGATTTCACTTAGCCATCCTTGTGACACTGCCGTGATTGGAAAAATCCAACCTGTACCTGGAATCTGCTGCTATCCCTGTTTATCACTCGTTCCTCAAAAGACGAGTCTTCTTTGATCTCTTTTCATCTGACTCGTAAAATATGAAAAGTTTGCCGAGTTTTGGCCTTCCAGCTCGTTAAAGTGACCGGAAGAGCTATCCCTCCTCTAGATTTTAATCTTTTTGGACCTGAGGGATTATTACACAAAAAGGTCGAGCGCTTGTTTTATTCGGCTCGTTAAAGTTATCGAAAATCCATCCCTTCTGTAGTGTTTTATACTTTTTCGGACTTAAGGGATTAGATGACGAAAAAGGAATTTTGGAGTTAACTTTCTGTACCTTTTCAGACTCTCTAAAAATGAAAAGGACCGAGTTTTCCTTGTCATTAGACTCGTTAAAATGATTAAATAGCGACAAACTTGTCTTTAGACGAGAACGAGTTTCCCTATCGCTAGGCTCGTTAAAACATAGCGATGGGATTGCCCGAAGGGCAGGTTATAGAACAAGCATATGTTATCCTCCTTAAGCTTGAAAAAAATAAAGAGGTACTGGACAGAAATGACTGGGGAAAAATTGGGAGAACCTCAAAGCTTTAATGGTAGCAAGTCGCTCTTGAACATGACACTTTGTCCTCCGTATCACATCGGGTTGGGTTGTTTCATTCACCGGTCTCATCACCATGGTCCTCGCCAAACCATCCACATTTGGGGTAATGCTACCGATCCATCACATCAGTGTCGTTATATGTTCAAGAGATGTTGTTCAGAAAGAGTCAACCGTGTCCCATCCACTGCCATACATTATCCTTCATCCACCCATGATCGCCACCCTAAATCATATTTCACAGATTGTTTTCACCTCCACTAAAACCATTAGCTCCGTTCCGTGTCACTGATGTGGGATTCATTAAGGCCCTCCTTTGACGGATCGCTTCTTGTCGACTTCAGCTCATTATCCAAGAAGTTGATCTAGGAACAACCCCTTCAGTACTTTGAAGCTTGCATGCCTCAATGGCAAGTTTCTCACTTCCGGCGACAGGTATACATTAATGACCTTCGACCAGAAGATTTTGCGTGGTGTTCGACGCCAAGTCCTTTATTCACACCACGTGAATTGTACTGCAGTACCTTGAGGGTCATTGTCATTATTGGTGATTCCTCTCACACTCGTTAACGGTTTACATTATTGACCGGTAATCAAGCGATGTCTTTCCATGTTCGACTTCAGCGCAATTCTCACATGGATCGACTTGTACTTAGAGTGAAGATCGAACGAGTTTGAAGACCCCGGATCTAGTTTCATCCATCCGGGCTGCGATATATATTCAGGATATAAAGACATTTAACATGTACATCATTACAGCAGATGATCATCCTACTCAAAACATGATAATTTCAGCAGAGAATTATCAGTCTACCATCAGACGATCGTCTGTTCTATGTACCAGAATGAATTTATAAAGCTGAGCATGGGAATGCCCGCCTCAGCTAGATCATGAAAGCAGAATGAAAAATAATGTATTGTATTGTATTTTATTACAGGACACCTCTCAGCGATTGAATGAACTTCGGATCCTCCTGATAAAGCATTTCACCCGATAAACGACCTCATACTTTAGGGGGCAACTGTTATAGACATTTTTGTGCCTTACAGCATGAAGCATGAAATGTCAATAATCTGAGGGATCCAAAGTCCCTAAACATGTTGTTCCTACCCCTAGAGGAACAAGGTCAGCAAACCACAGCACTAAATATCAGTTCTCCACCTGAAAACACTCAAAAAAAAGCTAATTCTGGATCATGTCAATTGCTCCACTGAGCATCTGCGCTGAATGTCAACTGCTCCACTCTGTACTTGCGCTGAATGTCAACTCTAATGAAGGCTACCTGCGTTGGGCGAGATTGGCCAAGTGGCATAGTCATTCTGCAAGGTGTCAAATGCCCAGGAAGCTTCCAAAATGACACTTGGATCAGGGAATTCGCCTTGTGATGAGTAGGAGGATCTAGATCTCCAAGTGGAAGCAAGAAACTCCAAGTGGACTCAAGAACTGAAGAATAACTGAAGTGGGAGAGGACACTAGTCAGCTTCATGCCAGCCTCAAGCTGACTCATCCTTTCTCCAAAACTCCTATATATAGAGCTCTCTCATGAGGTCTAAGGAGGCTGGAATCTTGTGAATGTAAGGAAGTGCTGTTGGTTTGAGTATAGAACTATTGGGTGATTGCTTTGAAGGAGGTGAAGAGGAGATTTCTTTCTGCTGGGAGGTGTTGCTGGATTGGGCCTCTTATGGTTGTAACACTCTCAGAACTTTACTTCTTCCATTAATAAAGCATTTGAGGTTCTTCTATATGCATGTGTCTTTGTGGCGTATTGATACTTGTATGTTTGATTTATTCTAATCCTTGAATCAGTTATGGATGTATGCTTCTTGTAGTTTCCCTTTCTTGTGCTTTTGCAGGATCTCTGTGTAGCTGGGCCAGTGAAAGAGCAAGGAGCTGGGAGCAAGCAGCAAAGAGGGAAGATTGGATCAACCATTAGCGGAAGATAACGGTTAGTGGATCTCTTTCTCCTCTCTCTTACATCTCATAAAGAAGTAATCTTGAATAGCTTTGCATTCGGTTGTTGCTGAGGTACTATCACCCTTAGAGTGGGATAGGGTCATTCCGTATTGGATACTTTTCCCAACAACAATCCTCCTCCTGGAATTGGTCTCATTACTCAAGGTTTTCGCGACCCTAACCATCAGTTACCATTTATTGCAACTTTGGATTTACCTGATTTGTCGCGTCTTACGAACGATCCGATTTACTATCTTCCGCATTGGCCGCCAATGCCTAGTAAGTTGCCCAGTGATATCTCGAAATTCAAGGGTAAGTCAGGAAATGATCCGTCAAATCATGTTATGACTTATCACTTCTGGTGTGCATCTAATTCAATCATTGATGATTCAATTTGATTGCGTCTTTTTCAACGAACTCTTATTGGTCTTGCCGCCAAATGGTACATTGAGTTACCACGAGGCTCTTTTAATAATTTCAATTAGTTAGCCACTGCTTTCTTAACTCATTTTTAGTTTCCTGTCAAATATGACAATGGCACGGAACTGTTAACTTCACTGAAACAATCCACGTCCACATATATTTCTGATCATATTCATGAATGGCGACGTAGAAGGCGTTTAGTGAAAGTTTTCATTCCGGATCAAATTTTAACGGAATGGTTCATTAAATCATTGTTACCCAAAATCACTGAAGATGTAGCTAAGGGAGGAGTTGTCATTGAAGAGAAATTCAATTCTCAAGCTCAGTACCTTAACCTCGTCTATACGCAGTCAGGTACTTTACATGAAAAAATCCATGATCTTCCAAAACACAGTCAAATAATTGTAGCTCCTTCAGGGTCTCATTCTCCTGATGGTATGATTGGTTCAGTTAGTACTAAAAGTAAGAAGAAATCTTCAAAGAATTCTTCTCCTATAATAACTTTACCTGATTCCCCGAAAGGAGATTCTTCCGCTAAATTTTCTGCTGACATCCATGTCGTAGACTCATCTACGACCAAATCAAAATCCAGTAGTAAAAAGAAGGGGAAGAAGAAAAAAAAACAAAATTCAAAATATAAAACAGATAAAAATAAATCTATTGACGAAAAATGGAAACCTCGCTATCCTTGTTTCATTTGCGACGAGGATCATTTTACCAAAGAATGCCCACATCGAGGAGAGGTTTCGAAATTCATTAAAGGTTCTCAAACGCTTGCTGTCTTGAAGGATCCTTTTCCTAGTCAAGATAGTAAGATGATTGGTTCTTCCTCGAATGCCTCAGAAGAACCCATTATGATGATGTCTCATGTCAGGATTATGACGCGATCACAAGATTATGGTAGTAAAAATCCTGTTGGTGGTAAAGAAGCAGAATATTCAAATTCGAACACATCAACTACACCTCCTCTGGGTTCTAATCCACTACAGATCGAGAAACCCAACTCAGACTTAGTAATCAACCTGCCTGTTAAAGGTATACTTCATAAATCAGCTTTCAATCCACATGCGAGAGCTGCTTAGAATTACAACATTTTTGAAGCTTAGCTATTTCCCCTTCAGCAATGTTGGCTTTGGAAGTGCTGCAATCGTGCCGAGCAAAACATATATTACTATTGTCTGCTATAGGAGCTGTCGATATTTAGGATTTGAACCTAATAATCTTCGATTTAGAGAATAGTACACCCCGCCTACCTCATCAAATGGCTTTCCAGATTCCAGTTTTAGTAAAAAACAGAGCTTTCTTTCGGACTGTGATTGATGAAGGGGCTTCTATGTGTATTATGTCGATCCAGTGTTGGAAATTGCTTGGTTCTCCCACACTCAATCAGTCTCCGACAATTCTAAAGGCTTTTGATGGCCGAGGGTTCCATCCTTTTGGTATTTTGCAGGATTTACCTATAGGGGTCGAAGGCAAAACCGTAAATCTAGATGTGGAAGTGGTTGATGCCCCTCTAGATTACAACCTTCTCCTAGGTCGTAGTTGGTCTTATGCTATGACTGCTATTGTTTCATTGGTCTTTCGGCTTATCAAGTTTCCTCATAACGGAAAGATTGTTACGATAGACCAGTTGACTTATTTCTCATCCGACCCAGCCTCTACAGATAGTATTCAGCACATCGATAAAACGACTATCCCTTACAAGGATGTTGGCGTAGGTTTAATTAGAGATTCTGGTTTACTGGAAAAATTTTCCTTCCCTCCTCCTAACGTATCGCCTTCTATTGCAAATATTCATATGATTTCATCGAATACTATTACTTTTGATGATCCTTGGATCGTACCTTCCAATTCTGAGGTGGATTCATTTGATGGCGCGATGCCTTTGAGTCCCTTTGAAATTGCATATCAGGTTGTACAGTCGTTTTCTGATTCTTGTTCAACCGAAACTGATCCAATGAATGTGGTCCATGGGGAATCACTTTCGATATCAACCTCAGCTACAACAACATTTTCTGATCCTGTTCATACTGATGAGCAGATTCGTGAACTTTTGTCTGTTGATGATTTACCATGGGAAGATCTTCATCACCGATCTTCGTTTTTACCTGAGCTTGATCATTTTTAAAATGATTTTTATTCTATTTTTACTACTAACTATGTCAAAGAACCACAGAATCCATTGCAACATTCTGATTCTGAGTTAAATTTGGGAAATATCTCTTGAACGGTTCCTATTGACATTTCAGTTAAGCTAGGAATTATTGAAAACATTCATATAGGTGCTTCCTGTACGGACGATGAAATCCAAACTTATAAAGCCCTATTTCAAGAATTCCGTGACGTGTTTGCCTGGTCATATGAAGAAATGCCAGGAATCGATCCATCAATTGTTGTCCATGAAATTAAAACTTACTCGGATGCTAAACCTGTCCGGAAACGCTTACGTCAGATACATCCGAGAAAATCCGCTGCTATCAAAGCCGAAGTTGAGAAATTACTTCATGCAGGTTTCATTTATCCAATTCCTTTAACTGATTGGGTATCAAATATTGTTCCTGTCAACAAAAAACAAGGAACGATAAGAATATGTATCGACTATAGGGATATTAATCGAGCTTGTCCTAAAGACAATTATCCAACCCCCTATATCGATCAAATTATTGATGATTTTGCCGGCAGTGAAATGTTCTCCTTTATGGATGGTTTTTCCGGTTACAATCAAATCAACATACTCCCTACTGATCAACCTAAAAGAGATTTCATTTTTCCATGGGGGATATTTTCTTATTGCAAATTACCCTTTGGATTGAAGAACGCTGGAGCAACTTTTCAAAGGGCTATGTCTTACACATTTCATGACATCAAGCACATTGTGCAGCCTTATCTCGATGATTTACCTGCCCATTCATCATGTAGAGTTGATCATCTCACTCATTTATGAGCTATCTTTATGAGATGTAGGCATTATCGAATTCGGCTGAATCCACACAAATGCGTATTTTGTGTAGAAACGGGTCGCTTACTAGGATTTGTCGTTTCAAAGGATGGAATTTGTGTCGACCCCTCGAAGGTTGAAGCTATCATCAATCTACCTCCTCCTTCGACTCTTCGCCAACTCCAAAGTTTGCAAGGGAAATCAAACTTTTTACGTCATTTCATTCCTAACTATGCCGAGATAACGAAAGGTTTTACCAGGTTGTTAAAACAGAATATTCTGTTCTTTTGGGATGAGATCGTTGATCAATATTTTGATGCACTTAAACACGCTTTAACCCATGTGCCGTTACTGCATCCTCCCAATTACAACTAGGATTACTTTTTGTATCTCGTCACTTCTCATTCCACCATTGACATGGTTTTAGTTCAGGAAGATGAATTCAACAATGAACATGTGATTTACTATTAGTCAAAATCTGCATCCGACTGAGCTTAAATATTTTCATGTGGAGAAATTGGCCTGGGCAGCTGTCCAAGCTCTCCAAAGATTTCGTCACTACATCTTATTACGCAAAATCACGATAATTTCTGACTGTAACCCTATGATGTATATCTTGACTAAACAATTTCTAGGGGGCAAGTATTCCCAATGGATAGTTATCATGTAGGAATTTGACTTGGAATTTGAAAAATCCAAGGCAAAGAAATCTTTGGTTTTTGCCAAACTGATGTGTGATTTCCCACGTACTGATACTGAAACTACGGCGGAGCAGCCCATTGCGGATGAATCCTTGTTTCTTATCAATACTTTTGATCCTTGGTATGGAGATATTATTGTTTATCTCCAAACCCAATCTTTTCAACCTGAAATCTCATGATCTCATCAACGGAAAATACGTTTCCAATCCCAACAATACAATATTATTGGTGATACACTTTATCATCATGGAGCGGATTCTATTTTCCGACGTTGTCTAACTCATGAAGAAGCTGAAAAGGTTCTGAATGACTGTCATTCTGGAGCATGTGGAAGTCATATGTCTAGGTATGCCATAGCCCAAAAGATATTGCGCGCTTGTTATTTCTAGCCATCCTTATTCAAAGATTGTATCTATGCAATCCGAAAATGCCATAATTATCAAATCTTTGATTGTAAAATGCGTGCTCCACCTGCTTCTCTCCACCCTATAATTGTTGTCGGTCCTTTCGCAAAGTGGGGTATTGAATTTATTACATGTAACCCTCACTCATCTGGGGGGCATGCGTATATTATCCTAGCGGTAGATTATTTTACTAAGTGGGCCGAGGTGATGCCTACATTTTCGGCAGACGGCAAGACTGCTGCAACTTTCATATTCAATCATATAATTGCTAGATTCGGTGTTCCTCAAGCTATTATTACTGATCATGGAAGTCACTTTCGAAATATCATGATGACTGAACTGACAGATCAACTTGGCCTACGCCACGATAGTTCTACTCCATATTACCCGCAGGCTAATGGTCTGGTTGAAGCTATCAATAAAGTTTTAGTCACTATGATCAAACGAATCATTGGTATTCATAAGTCAAATTGGCATACCATGCTATTTTCAGCACTTTGGGCATATCGGACCTCAGTGAAAACATCGACTGGTTTCACTCCTTTTCAACTGGTCTATGGTTTGGAAGTAGTGTTACCTATTGAATGCGAAATTCCGTCATTACAATTAGCCATAGAATTACTCCCAGCTACTTCTGAAGAAGAGAAATGTTTTTTGTACTTAGCTCAGCTAGATGAGAATCAACGCACTGTTGCAATAGCAAATGAGACTCATGCGAAAAGAATGAAAGCTCAGTACAGAAGTGTTACACCTCGTAATTTTTCAGAAGGAGACCTAGTTTTACTATATGATAAAGTGAACGATAAGCTAGGAGCTGGAAAATTTGTACCTATGTAGCATGGTCCTTACATTGTTAAGCGAAAGTTGACAAAAGGGGCTTATGAATTGATAGATTTTGACAGTGTCTCTTTGGGTAAACCTAGAAATTGACTTTATCGGAAGAGATATTATGCTTAAGTTCTGTGTGGATATTTTTTGTTAGATTAGTTTCTTTACAGCTGGTGTGTTTTAGATTAGAAAAGTGTGCCTAGTTTAGAGAGTGCTCTTATCACTATTCCTGCTTATCTTGATTTTACTCTTGATATTGCAGATGTCGACGTCTCTTCAAACATACATTGGTTTTGTTGATGGTGCTTGTCGTAGTACATGAAACATTTCTTCTGCAGCTTGGGTTATCTATTCGCCCTCTGATGAGTTAGCGTCTATGCATGGGGTAAGCCTCGTTCAAACAACGAATAACATTGCAGAGTATAGTGCAGTGATTGAGTTATTATCTGAATCCATCTCATTTGGGATTCAGAGTTTGATTATTAGGTTGGATTCTGAACTCGTTGTATTACAGCTTAACAGGGTTTATGCCATTAGAAATCCAGTGTTATTAAGGTTATTTTTTAGAGTTCGTCTCTTGGAATGTGAATTTGCTTACATTGAATATCAGCGTATTCCAAGACATTTAAATACATTAGCAGATGCAGTTGCTTCTAGTATGATAAATAGACATTTGCAATAATCAAAACAGTAAATTTAATAACATTCAATAACATGTTACACGAGATAGCCGGTAATAATGATATATCATAGCATAGAAGTGTGTTTCAAAATATACATCGTCTTTGATCATAGGTTGAAAAACACCTTATGATCGGCAAAAATGATAATACAAAAAGACAAAAATGTTGCGAGTCTACAAAATCGATCATCCTATCCTTGGTGATGATCACGATAAAAAAACTACTACCTGGGCCACCCTACATAGGAACCTCCTAAAAGGTCTTGGAACCCCAATCACATATCTCTGTAACCTAAGTGGAATATCATCTATATTAGTCTCTGGAATATCTAGCGTCAAGCGCTCTAGATGATGCTCCAAGTCAGTCAGGATCTCTGCTGATTGGTCCTGTGGGGCTGGTGCTGCTGTAGCTGGGTGTCTCCTCTCATAAGGCTAGAGAGCGGCTGGTCGTCGTGGACCCACATCTGCATTTAAACTTTTGATTTTTAGTTTGGACGATTTAAAATAAATAAATAAAAAACTTAGAAAGTGTTGAAAATGGTGTTTACCTGAATCATCCCATTGCTCTCTTGGTGGAAGAATCATGTCTTGATCGCCGCGGTAATCCATCCTGGCATATGGAAAGTCCTGAATCACAAAAATTTGGTTGTTCAACCAATGAAAATATTTAGGCGGAAATTGAGCAACCTTTATGCCCTTAGCATGACGGGCCATCAAAGCAACCCAACGAACCATTCTAGGCTCTCGAGGAAGACCAGCATCAATAGGAATATGCTGCGGGGCTAACATGGGGATCCTCTCTAGAGAAAAGGTGACTAGGATAAATCCATATCCAAATTTCTTCAGCTGTCCAATATTTGCTCTAGTTAGTTGGCCTTTCACATTTGCCAACACAGCCTCGCACTAGCTGTATATGGTGCCTCGAAACAGTCGACAGCCATCTGCATCTGGGATCTAGTAGCCACATGCAATGCTGCACTCACGCATAGTCTGGTAATAGTGAATGCAATAACTTTAAGCTTAGGATGACTGATAGTTTTAATATCAATCCGTTTATCCTTGGGGTCTACTTGATCATCGCAAAACTCCAATCGGAGACTAGCAACAGACTGGCCACTTGGCCTAGTCTCGAAAAGAGATAATTGTTCGCCCCTCTTGGACAAACCATTCAAAAAGTATATGTCCTCCAGCTCAATTTCGAGCCGGTGGCCACCAATCACGAAGCACTGGCCTTGTGTGTTCCATCTGTCTACCAGCCATGTCAATAGGTCTACTTGGGCCCTCATGCCTGGTATGGCCCAGAACTTATACAATTCGCATGATCTCAATGCCTGCAATGTGGGAATATGATTTATTGCGGCATCATCTACATCCTTGTGCTCACGTTCTTGCCAAATAAGCATTTTGAACGTCATACAATGCATAAAAAGACATATTAGAACAAGCTTGTTCGAAAAAATTTGGGCAAAAATGGAGAAATTTAAGTTTTAAAATTCATTGCGTGGGGTCCACACCCGCTGCTTACAAACAGTGCGTAGGTCCGCATGGGTTGTGAGCAATAGGTGCGGACCCACGACTTTTTTATTTATAAAAAAAAGACAGGGTCCGCAGGGTCCGCGTGTTGCACCTGCAGACCCCCGTGAGCGATTTTTTAAACCTATTTTTCCTTTAAAAATAAAATTTAAAGCATAAAAATGAAATGTAAATGAATGAAATGCAAGTTAAGGAGGACATGGATTACCTAGAGCTGACGGTTTTTGATTCCGACGAATGGATTTTCCAGAATCTTCACAGGAACTTTTTTACCCAAAAGCTCTCACTTCTCACTCTGAACTCAAATGGTAAAAATGAAGTTAGAAAAGCCATTTTTATAAGTTTTTACGAATAAATGAATTTTTAATTTATTTATTTTTCACTTTAAAAAGGTAAATTTTTTAAAAAACATTTTTATTTATCTTAAACAAGTATGTGTAATGTTTCGAGTTTTTGTGTAGAATATTGGATTTTCGAGAAAATTGATCATTTTTCAACAAAGAGCATACTTTTATCACTTTTTTGGACTCTTTCAAAAATTTACAAAAGAACGAAACATTGGAGTCCTCTTTAAGCCCTTTTCAAACTCTCAAAAATTGAAAACATTGTCGAACACTTGATTGTTCGAGCTCGTTAAAATAAATGAATAATCGTCCCTTCAGTATAAGTTTATCCCTTTTACGGACTGAAATGGACTATTTTCGAAAAAGGTATACGTTAACTAATTATGGTCAATAGGGTTCTCTCCTGCATTATTTTATCCTTTTTCGGGCTAGAGGGACTAAATTTACGAAAAAGTACCCCCATGGAGTTTTCTTAAGTTTTTCTTCTGACTCCCTAAAATTGAAAAACACCAAGTTTCTCCTACACTGGACTCATTAAAATTTAACAGTAAAGGACCTGTTCAATTTTAAATAGGAACGAACCACTCCTTCTTAGGGTTCGAATTTTAAACTAAGTTGGACTCATCCGAAGGATGAGCTTATAAACAAGCAAATTTTATCCTCCTCAAGCTTGTCAAAAATAAAGAGGTACTTGCGAGAAATGGTCGGAGAAAAGAGAGAAAAATGAATCTGTTTGTTACACTTTGTTTTTAAAAAAAGTCGTTAACCACTCTTGAACACGACACTTTTTGTTCACCTGGGTTGGGAAAATCCTTTGCCTAATAGTTAATCAAACCACATTGAAAGTATTCAGCCGGTTTTTGGGTATTAGCTTTGGGTCAATTGTCACCAAGCCATCTGCAGTGTCGTTATGTGTTCAAGAGATTAGTTCAAATAAACCATTCATCTGCAAGATATCTGTCATCCATTTTGACTATCCCTGAGTCAATCCTTGCCAATATATTTCTTCAAAACTTGGTCTATGATTTCGTGTTGTGGGCTTGCCTACGACAGATCGCTTTCTATCGACTTCAGCTCATTATCTAGGAAGTTGATCTAGAAATCGTCAGTACCTTGAAATCTGCATGCCCTAATGACAAGGTTTCTCGCCTTCGACAATAGGTTGCATCAATGACCTTCGATCGAATGATTCTATGACGTGTTCAACTTTAGCTCATTTATTCATATTTCATAGATTGTACTAAGTACTTTGAGAGCCATTGACATTACTGGTGGTTTCTCTCACACTTGTTAACAGTCCATATCATTGACTAGTAATCAAGTGGTTTCTACCATGTTCGACTTCGACACATTCATTCACATGGATAGAATCGTACTAGTTCGCGAAGTGGAAATCAAGACCCTGGATCTAGTTTCTACCATCCAGGTTGCGAGGAATTTTTTTATTCATTATACAGTGGACTATTCATAAACAAATGGCTGCGTCCATACTGTGTCTACACATGTCTATACTCTACATACATGACAGACTATATCTTCATCTATTGCAGACTTCGCACTTTAGGGGGAAATTTGTTGCACTGAAAATTGTCAACTTGACATTCTGCTATCTGTGTGAGTTCATTACCGCTCATACTTTCCTCCTATGCAAGTCTAAAACATCAGTTCCTCATATCAAGTCTTGAAAATAAGAGAAAATCTCTCAAAAAATTTTAAAACTCTGGTTCCGCACTTTCTCTTTGTCTTACCTATGGTCCAACACCTAATGGTCATGTCTCCGGTGCACCTGATCGCACTGTCTTTGTGTTAAAGGTGCGTACCCCTGTAAAAGCTAAAAAGGCATGAGTATACTCTGAAAAAACTCACTTTCAGTTATTTCTAGAAGCTTCAGGACGGAATCTTGAGGTGGCAAGTTCGCTCTTTTAAGGTTCATGTAACCCATACCTTAACGAGGTAACCCCTTGATGTGAGGAGCTTATTCCTTTGAAGGAGGATTCTATCCCTTCATAGGTGGAGTTGTAACCTCCTCCTCTGCACTATAAAAAGAAGCATTGTGCTGGTTAACTGGTTATAGAGAGTTAGAAGCTTAGTATTTTTTGAGGTAAAATGATGTTGGAACTTAGTCTTCTTTAGTTGAGTTTTTTTTAAGGAGAGATTACATACCTCTATGAATCTCATTTGGAAGAGTGCAAGACTTGTCAAAGTAAAGGAAATTCCTGTTTCGGACCCCAGGAAGAACTTGTTCAACATCAAGGCTGAAAAGGTTGTAAAGTTCTTCTACTTTTCAAATTTAATACAAATATATTTGTTTTTCTCAATAAGCTGTTAATTCATTGTTTATTTTATGGATTCCTTGATCACCATAATAGGCATGATTTATAATATTTGCTATGCAGGTGCTATTTAATGTTTTTTTGTTTTTGATTGCAAGTATTCAAAGATAACTCTTTCGAATGATTGGAGGATGACTACTACGAACAAGCACTGGATCTAAGGTAGGATCTTAACACCTTTATAGTATTTACTTATAAATCGCATATGTCTAGAGAAAGATAGGTTTGTTTGTTTGTTTGTTGCTAGACTATCTTTTGATACTAGGGAGATCGGTCTTGTCCGCAAGATCGATTTATCTGGCCAACAAGAAGACAGTTCCAAGAACACCACAAGAAAATGGTGTGTCAGAAAGGATGAACAGAACAATCATGGAGCGTACAAGGTGCATGAGATTGCATGCAAGATTTCCTTTACAATTTGGGCAGATGCTGTAGATACTATTGTTTATCTAATAAACAGAGGGCCTTCAAGTTTCTTGGATGGTGGTGTTTCAGAGGAAGCATGGACAGGTAAAAAGGTAAACTACTCTTTTTTAAAGCCTTTTGGTTGTGAGGCCTTTGTCCATATTAATAAAGAAAATAAAACAAGGCTTGAGGAAAAATCAAAGAAATGTACCTTTATTGGATATGGTGTTAATGATTTTGGTTATCTCTTATATGATTATGAAAATCACAAAATCATTATGTGCGGAGATGTAATATTGAATGCAAAGGTCTTGTATAAGAATCAGTTGTAGGAAAAGAAACAGGAAAAAGAAAACAAGGAATACACAGTTCTTGATGAGATCACTCAAAAAGTAAAGGTGCCTGAAAATAATAATAATCAACAACCACAACAATAGCAACAGGCACCCAAACACCTGAAAGTGGTGTTATAACATCTACTAGGATAAGTATACCCCCTGAACAATACTCTCCTTCATTATATTATTTATTGTTGACTGATTCTGGTGAACCCGAATGTTATGAAGAAGAAATGCAGGTTGAAAGTAGGAAGAAGTGTGAGCTAGCCATGGAAGAAGAGATGGACTCCTTAATGCATAACCAGACTTGAGACTTAGTCAGGTTGCCTGCATGTAAAACTACATTGCAGAATAAATGGGTTTACAGGCTTAAGGAAGAAGATGGAGGAAAACAGAGGTACAAAGCTAGACTTATGGTGAAGGGGTTTGCACAAAATAAAGGTATTGATTTTGATGAAATATTTTCTCATGTTGTTAAAATGACTTCAATCAGAACTATTTTAAGTCTAGTAGCAGTTGAAGATTTGCATCTTGAGCAGTTAGATATAAAGACAACCTTTCTCCATGGGGATTTGGAGGAAGAGATATATATGCAGCAGCCACAAGGATATGAAGTAAAAGGGAAGGAGAAACTAGTGTGCAGGTTGAAGAAGATCTTGTATGGCTTAAAACAGGCTCCAAGGCAGTGGTATCTAAAATTTGACAAGTTTATGTCTGAACAACGTTATACTAGATGTCACTCTAATCATTGTGTTTATCTGAAAATGCAATATGATGGCAGCTATATTATATTGTTATTGTATGTAGATGACATGCTTGTTGCAGGGTCTAACATGCAGGAAATAAATGTGCTCAAAAGAAAATTGGCAAATTCATTTGCAATGAAGGATTTGGGAGCTGCAAAATAAATTCTCGGTACGAGAGTAACTAGAGACAGGAAAAATCACAAATTAACATTGTTTCAGAATGAGTACATACAAAAGGTGTTGAAAAGATTTAATATGCACAATGAAAAACCAGTTAGTACACCTTTTGCTAGCCATTTCAAACTTAGTAAGGAGATGTGCCCAAAGACCCATGAAGACATGGATTATATGTCTAAAGTTCCATATGCATCAGCAGTTGGAAGCTTAATGTATGTAATGGTCTGCACAAGGCCTGATATTGCACATGCAGTGGGAGTTGTAGGCAGGTACATGAACAATCCAGGAAAAGAACATTGGATGGCAGTGAAATGAGTTCTGAGATATTTGAGAGGTACCACAAATCAAGCATTATGCTTTGGTGGTTCAAACATTTCTCTGCAGGAATATGTTGATGCAAATATGGCAGGTGGCAAAGATAACAGGAGGAGCACTACAGGATATGTATTTACTGTAAGTGGAACAACTGGCAGTTGGGTTTCAAAAATCCAAAGTGTTGTTGCACTTTCAACAACAGAAGCAGAGTATGTTGCTGCTACAGAGGCTAGTAAAGAAATGATTTGGTTACAAAGGTTTATGGATGAATTGGGTAAGAAGCATGATATGGGCACGTTATACAGTGATAGCCAAAGTGCCATTCATCTTGCAAAGAACTCAACATTTCATTCTAGGACTAAAAACATACAACTCAAGTACCATTTCATACGATCAGGGTTGGAAGATGGAGAGTTGAAGCTAGAAAAGATACATACTAGCCAGAATCCTGCAGATATGCTAACAAAAGTTGTAACCAGAAAGAAACTGAGAATATGCTCAGTTTCAATTGGTCTTCAAGGATGACGATGAAGATGAGAAACAACTAGGTCCAAAGAGGATTCATTGTCCACCAAATGAAGCAACAATGGAGTTGCTACAATCATTCTCCAAGTGGGAGATTGTTGGGTGTGGAGCATGATTATTTAGAGGTCTTTGTTTCAGCCGAATGTATACCCCAGGAAGATTGTACACCCCTCCAAGCGGGGTGGTGCGGGGGGGGCTTTTCCCCCTCGCGGGGGCCCGGGGCCAGCGGTCCCCCAGCGGTGGTTTCGGGGGCAGCGCCCCCGAAGCTAAAAACAGATGTAAAATTGCCTTGTAAAAGTATAGTAATTTCTAATCAATCTGGGCCGTTCATTAGGTGGATGATCTAACGGTAGAATTTATGTTTAGTTTAGGGTTTTTTTTGTCCTAGAAGATAACCCCTCTCTTTATGAGTGTATTGTATTGAGGTTGTGGAATGTGTGTGTATTCTCAGAGCGAGAAACAGAGAGGTGAGACTGTGAGAGAAAACAGAGGATATTACAGCGGATCTATTGTAGGTTGTGTCTCTTCATTTTTCTGGATAATAGAAAGGAAGGACTGGCTGTTCGGGGTGGACATATCGCAAACTGGGTGAACCATGTATATCTGTGTCTCTCTGGTTTTATGTGTTTGTGTTTTTCCGCATATTATATGTCTTGCATTTCTCTATCATATATAATTTTGCTAATATAGAATAGGTTTTTTCTCCATACTCCTAGGTTGAAACACTACTACACGATGGGGTATTTTAAGTGTTTATTTGAGACAAAATTTTAATTTCGTATTATAAATATACGCTCACTTTTTAATTGTCTTGAACTAAGACAATAGGAAAAACATCTTGTTAGCTGCATCTAACTGTCTTGAATTAAGACAATAGGAAAAACAAAATTTTAGGGACTGGAAGGGTTTGGGGGTTTTTTGAAGGGAAAGCAAGAAGATTGGATAAGTCATTGCAAAGGGAACAACAAAGGTCTGGAAGGGTTTCAGGGTTTTGTGAAGGGGAAGCAATCTAGCAAGCAGAGGAGCTGTACTTGGGGATGATGAGACGAGGTTTGAACTTCAATGAGCCAGTTTTTTGTAATGGAAGATTTGGGGATTTTCAAGGCAATAGAGGTTCAAAATGCATTAGATGTGTTTTCCTTTATTCCGGAGAAGTTTGAACCAACTTTCATGTCGTATAATTCTATGATTGATGGGTTTTGCAAGGCTATCCAGTTGTAGGAGGTATTAGAGTATTTTGAGAAGATGGCAGAGAGGAATATAAGCCCCAATGGTGCCTAGTATGCAATTTTGATGAGTGGGTATATTGAACGCAGTGAATTGCAAGAAGCCGAGAGGATTTTTGGATCAATGGTGGTAAAGGGATGCGTGTCAAATGTTGTGGTATATAACACGTTGTTGGATAAGTACTTCAAAGAGGGGATGATTGCATTAAGCTTCTATAGGCATGACTCTATGCATAAAGCAAAACCCATTAAAAAAAATAGGTCCCTTTCAAACTAGGGGAGGCAGGGCTATGAGCTATGAAGAACTAGGAGAGGCGTTAACTCTGGAAAATTTTCAGTGTGACAATTTTATTTCAATGGCCTGCACACTGGTTAGCATTTTAATTAGTTAAACACATTAGTCTTGTTTATAAATAAAAATGAACTAAATATTATGATGCCCGCTCAACCTTTGTGAAGAGATAAGCTAGTGGCTTCTACACGTTAAGAAATCTTCCTGATACAATTTGTTTCAAGGAGAAACGCATTTATGCGAGGGTAATTACTTTCACCATTAAACTGTTATGCTTCATAGACATTTTCCGGTATCATTTAACATTTTATATTTTTTTTGCAAATTTGGACTTTTTAGTGGAAAAATGTGATCCAAGTGTTCATAATTGAATTTTAAAAGTAAAACGATATTTTAATATTTCAATTTGGATGGAAAGTCATCATGGAATTGAGTTGAACTTGAAGATTTAGTCACTATGCAATTGATCTTAAATTCACAATTTAAGATGAGGAATTTTCAAAACAACTTTCTATGTAAAATGCAACAAAAAATTAAGGGTTTTTCATAATTCCATTGAATCCGAATTTTATAACCCAAAGTTTTTTTCTTATAATTTTTACCTTACATCGTTAAATCAGTCCCAATTGTCTCAATAACTTTTTTTCTAGAAGTACAGTAAGAGGGAATTCATCCATAAAAAATATTATCTTATAGTTCCCACTCTTGCAATAACCTATTTTTTGACTTTAGATCAAAAATGAAATCAACCATCTAATCCAATTTTTATATGAGTTTCGTTTTGCAGGAAGGGAACTATTATGCTTATACAATTGCCTAAATAATACATGGGAAGTGACCAGAGAGGAAGAGGTTCCGTGTGAGGTGTTAAATCCATGTTGTGGCATAAACTGGCAGATGAAAAGCATGAATATAAAAGAGTGGACCAATTCAGTAGAAATTCTATGAGATGCTTGGCTTCTATGTATAATATCTGATATCATCAGACTTTATGGTCTAGAACGTGGGTAAAGGTAAGTCTTAGATCGACTGTGCTCTGGGGGTAATGGGGTGATTGGTAGGAAATGGAAGAGAAAGTGTTGTCCAATGGAACTCTCATATTACCAAGTCGAGTGCTATTTTTAGTTAGAACTTAGAACTCGTACACATGGGTGTGGATACTATATCAAAAGACAAAACTAGGGTTTCCAGTAAAAGCACCCTTTTCATCCTCTACGTCCTAGTTGTCTATGTGATTTACTTGTTCTCCCTAACTCTATTGTCTTTAATTGACTGAGCTCAAAGAAAAATGTAAGGTTGCAGGATTATGTTCAAACTTCAGATTCTAATGCATTTTTCTATGAACCCCTCTATAATATAAGTATCTAATTGAAACTTTGCCACCTATTCTGTATAATGACTTGGATTTTATTTTAGGCCAAAACAAGGTTCCTCTAGATGATAGATCTCATTTTACTCTATGCTCAAATGCAGTCCTTTTTTGTATAATTTTTTTCACAAACTCCAGCTTCTTCTCATTTATTTATGTGTGAGGACTTTTGTTTTGGTCTTGTTAATTGGTTGGGTTAAAGGGTTGAGTTAGATTAGGGTTTTGGCTTGAATATTAGGATGGTTTAGTTAAATTGGGACTTTGAGAACCTGCCCTTTCATTACTAATTTAGTTGTCTTCTTTCAGGGCGTTAATTATTTGTGACTATAATTTCTTGAGATATTTAGATTAGTATTTTAGATTCTTGGGATGGAGAGATCAAACTCATCTATATTATGTAAAGATCCAGTGATTGAATCCCAAATCTAATGATTATATAGTCAAGAAATATAGAGAGCATATGCACGTTGGAACAGGAAACATGATATGCCACAGAAAATAAAATGTCCCTTTTTACAGAATTGTATGTTATGGTGAAGCAATGTGTCAAATTATATAGATTATATATGGATAGTCATTTTATCCTCGACGAGTGTTCATCTCAGAGCTTATGCTTCAACAATTAGGGATTAGTAGGGAGTATTCTTGCATATAATGATAAATCCCACACTGATATGATGTAGGACAAGGCATTCTTTGTTTTAAAAGTATCATGTACGAGTGAAGAATTGTGCCAAATTTGTCTGGTTATTTAGATGTGATGTCTTGGCATTATTGAATTTATTTTTGGCAATTATTCAAAATATTTTCTTAACTTGTATGAAAAATTCCCATATTTTCTAACTACTTTGCATAAGATATTTTCGTTTCTATGTGAATTTAACGTCTGATAGTTGGAAAGAAAACTCAAAAAGAAAGAGGAAAAAGTAAAAAATCAAGACTCGCAAAGTGTGAAAATTTCTGAAGTAAATGTATGTCTCAGTCATAGCTTAAACAAACTAGCCAAAGCAATGTCCATTCCTCTTCTAAATGGATGGATGGATGGACTCTTCTCAGTATATTCTTGCTTGTGTTGTAGTTGATAGTATTTATGATATCATTTGTTTTTGTAGATACAAATTTTGGAGTTTATCTAAATTTCTAGAAAAATGATTATAGAAATAGAAATGGGAATTAGTTTAGTAGATGAATCTCTCTAAAATAAATCATAATGAAACATAAACTCAAAAAGAGACTTTGGAAAAACAAACCGTGTGAATAATCTAGGCATGTTCCATGTTAGCATGCTTATATAATATTAAAATTCAAGAAACAAACCCAATGATTTTGTTGATTTTAGTGCAATATGTGGGCATTCTAAAATAAAATATTTTCACATAATTATGACAGGTTAATGAAAATTACATCTAAGAGAGTGGAGTTTTATTATTCTTTCCCCATATTACCTTGTTTCACTCTTAGTTTTACTACTCATGGGGTTAATTTTTCTACATATACTAAATAATTTATATTTCTTCAAGGCAACCATCCAAAGAAGGGATGACAATTCAAACAAACCTGTATATTTCCTTGCTAGAAATATCAACTTTCTCTAAGAAGGATTTGCATGCAGAGGTCTAGCATTCTTTGTATCCACATATACATTGAGACCATTACCATCTACAACATCTCCCACTTTTACCTATATAGATTCACCATAAGTGTACAAGGAAATAGTAGGGAAAGAAAATACTAGGGAAGGGAAGAGTAACATTACTAAATTGACATGATTGTATTAATATCTCACTTGAAGAGTGTACAACTCAAACTTTGGTACATCATTTGACCATTTTTGTGCCACTATTCCTGGTACCGCAATTGGTTATGGAAGCCCATAAAATGAGATTAGGCCCCACAAAATATTAGGATTTGTTCTTAATTTATGTTGAAGAAAGAGAACATGAAGAAAATGAGGACTAGAGGGCTTGAAACTGTAGGATATATACCTCTACATCAACCTTATGATGTATTTGCAATGTTTCTGCAATAAGTATTGCTGCTTCTTCAACATTAATAGGGGGTGGTTTGGCTTCTTTCCATGCTGCTAAGATTTTCTTATACCTCCAGAAATAAATATCGAATAGTATAAGTCAAAATCCCATGAAGCAACTTCTATTTTGGCAAACTTTAAAGTGCAAAAACCTCAAAGGACATGATTCAAATTCAACATGGTGGATGTAGTATTTTGGTTAGATACCATGAGAGAGAAACATAATTTACATGCAAACTTTAAAGTGCAAAAATCTCAAAGGACATGATTCAAGTTCAACATGGTGGATGTAGTATTTTGGTTAGATACCATGAGAGAGAAATATCATTTACAATGGCTTCGATGTTGGGAGCATGCTAGGAAAATAAATATAATCATTGTTTACCTTTCATAAAAGCAATCAATGTTTTTAATGGAGTTATTTATTTATGGCTTGGCACCAGTGGATAACTTCCTACATTTAGTAGATAGAAGAGCCTAGCAGATCTAGGCACTAGTTGATAATAGTTCATGGACTTCTAATATATATCGAGTGCTTTCAACAAATTTCCCATTAGATCAAATTTTGTCTCCTTGTATAACAATTTTCATTATTCAAAATTATTATTTAAGCTCTACATGACACCCTTAATTTTCCTAGTCTGCGTTCTATCCTCCTTGTCAGGCCAAGAGGTAACACCTCAAAGAAAATTGTGATTTTCCATTAAAGTTGATCATAGATATATACATGGAGGGAGAGACACTTGGGCTTCATCTCCAAGCGTCTTTTCATATTCCAATTCTCCTCATTTTCTATTAACACTATTTCACATGGATTACCTAAACCCAAATATTAGGTGTCAACATTCCCCCCCTTAATCTTAAGGGATGTTGGTGAGTCCAAGCATCATTCTGAATCTTTCAAACTTTTTTCTTCCAAAAGCTTTGGTGAAGATGCCTGCAATCTACTCATTTGTGGAACAATGGCGTAGGTGAATTGTCTTGGCCTCAACATGATGTCAAATCAGATGGTATTTTGTATTGATGTGCTTTGTTCGATCATGGAACTTTGGGTTCTTGGCCAACTTTATTGAAAAATGTTGTCAATCATGAGAGGAGTTGAATGCACTTGTTTCTCCTACAAATCTTCCAGAATTTCCTTGAGCCTCACAATTTCCTTTGTTGCTTCAGTTGCTACCACATATTCTGCCTCAGTTTTGGAATCAGCTGGGACTAATTGTTTGTGTGACCTCCAGGAGATAGGTCTTGATCCAAGGCTCATAGCATAACTTGAAGTAGATGCCCCATTTTATTTATCTCCATCAAAGTCTGAATTAGAGTATCCAATCAAGTTGAGGTTGCCCACCTGTGTATACTTAAGTCCAAAGTCTTGAGTTCCCTTCAAGTACTTTAGAACTCTTTTCGCAATAGATCAATGTCCCTCACAAGGCTTTTGCATAAACCTGGAGAGGGTTCTAACAACAAATCAAATGTCTAGTCTGGCAGTAGTCATGTAGTTGAGACTTCCTATAAGATGTCTATACTTTGTTGCATCCTCAAGTCATGCCAAACTTGTACAATAGATCTCCAATGTACTTCTTTTGAGAGACGAATATAAACTTCGTATGTTGAGTTACTTCAGTACCAAGATAGTAGTGAACATAGCCCAATTCAGTCATTTCAAAACCTTTCCTCAATTCCTTCTTTATGGATGCAATGTAGCTCTCACTGTTCCCTGTCATCAAAAGATCATCTACATACATCATAATATATACAATTGTTTTGCCAAATTTCTTAACAAACAGAGTTGCATCATCAAGATCATAATTTTTGAAGTTGAGTTTCAGAAGATGCTCAGTTAACTTACTCATACCAAGCTTGCAGTGCTTGCTTGAGGCCATACAAGAATTTTACAAGCTTGGATACATTTTGTTCTTGACCCTTAAAAACAAATCCTTTTGGTTGGGACATAAAAACATTCTCTTTCATATCTCCATTTAAAAAAGAAATTTTCACATCCATGTGATGGACTTTCCAACCATTCTTTGCTACCAAGGCAAAGAGTGTCCGGATGGTAGCTCATTTTTTTGTGGGGGAAAAAGTCTCCTCATAGTCGACCCCTTCCTTCTGTGCAAAACCTTTTTCCACAAGCCTAACTTTATGCTTTTCAAGTGAGCCATCATATTTATACTTGTTCTTGTAGACCCACTTGCAGCCCATTGGTTTGGTTCCCAATGGAGGATCAACCAGCTTCCAGGTGCCATTATTTATCAAGACATCATATTATTTTTGCAGCGCCTCTTTTCATTCATAATGAGAAGCGACTTATTTGAAGGAAGTTGGTTCAAAATCTGTAGACAATTTCAGTTCACAATCATAAGAAACATCCATATCAACAGGTGAATCATAATAGTCTACATCACCTACATTATGTCTGGTTAAGCTCCTTGTTCTTGTCTTTCCAATCTCATCACGATAAACACTTTCAAGTGTACTTGTCAGCAATTTTGGAGGACATTTCTGAGATGGCCCAAGCTTCTCAGTCGACTGGGTTGGGACTGAATCAAGATTTAGTATCTCAATTATGTCAATAACATCACTCAAAGTGTCATCTGGATCAATGGTTAGAGCTTCATGCGGGGGAGAGAGTGCTTTAGAATAAGATTCTACAAATTGATCCAGTATAGGAATCCCCCCTTCAAGATGTGGAATCTCATTATCAAATTCTTGAAAAGACTTTGCATGTCTGAATCTATCCAAGCGATCAAGCTACAACTCAACAACATTGTCAGTCTTGGAAGATTCAAGAAATATCACATATCTAGACACTATAAAATTATTATTAACTTCATCATAGAGACGATATTCTTTGGAGGCATTTGAGTACCCCAAGAATATACACTTACAACTCCTTGCACCAAGTTTGTTTCTTTGTTCCTTAGGTATCAAGGCATAACAGGTGGAACCAAAGACCCTGATATGTCTCACTAAAGGAATGTGGCTACCAGGGAAAATTTTAGGGGCTGATATTCGCAGAAGGGCTAATTTTCCATGCTTTTTCCAAAAAACAAATTCGCCAATTTCCAGCTTTTTCTAAAATGATTCACCCAAATTTTATAGCACACCATTATTTTACCTTAAAAATCACCAAAATATTATATTGACTAATATAAAATCATTGGAGACCTAAATATTTCTACAAAAATATCACCAAAAATTTTACAATTTTCATATTAGGGACTAGTAAGATTCGCCAAGGTTTCTTAACATTAATATAAACTTCCATTCTTAAAATTATCCTTGGTGGCCATACCACATTTCATACGGAGTCTTGTTTCTAATAGCATTAGATTGACACCTATTTTTTATATACACAACACATAGAAATGCATTGAGCCAAAATATCAATTTAAAATTCTTGAAAAACATCATGGAACATACTATATTTAAGATTGTCCTGCTCATTCTTTTAGCGACTCCATTCTGTTCGGGATTATAAGGCACAATTATTTGATGTTTGATCCCATGTTGGCGAAGATAGTTTTAAAAATCATTTGAAGGGTATTATTTTCCATTATCAGTGTGAATAGAACCAATATGAGATTGTGCATCATTTTCAATCCATGCATGAAAATTCTTGAATGTTTCAAAAGAATCAGACTTGTTCTTCAATAAATAAACCCAACACATTCTAGTGTAGTCATCAATAAATGACATCATATATTTATTACCATTTGCGGAAGGAACAAACATTGGGCCAGATAAATCTGAATGAATGAGTTTAAGTTTTCTATGTGCTCTAGAATGAGAATCATGAAAACACTGTTTGTTGTGTTTTCCTTCAATACAAGTATCACATTGCTTAAGTTTCCTAGGAAGTGTAGGCAAACCAATAACACCATTTTTCTTCAACAGACGAAGGTTTTCATAGTTCAAGTGTCCAAATATAGCATGCCATAAAAGACCTGATGGAAATGTACATTCATCATAGTGAGAACTGTATGAGAAGTTTTGTGCACGAGTAGAGGTTCCTTGCTGCGTCATAAGTCTTTCTTCTTCTATCCCTGTCATGGCAAGTGAGTAATCTAATGCTTTTATGACCTCAAACTTTCCATAAAATATATGAATGGAGTGTCCTTTCTGGAGGATGTGGACCAAAGACAACAAGTTTCTCCTTAGCTTCGAGAGATATAGAACACCATGTAGAAGAAATTATGGAAGACCAGGAAGTTTGAGCCTGATGGTGTGAAGCCCTGATGGCTGTAGTTTTGACTTGTCTGCAAAATATTCTACTCCATTAACATTGTTAGTGAATTCTTCAAAAAAATCTCTCCTAAAAATCATGTGGCAAGTTTCTCATGAATCAAGCAACCAACCATATTTCCAAGAAGCAAGGGAAGCATTAAACAAGTCTTCAGTTACTCCATTGTTACAATGTACCACAATATAGTGAGTGGATTCAAGTGCTTTACCTTTCCCTTTTCCATTGGTTTTACCTTTTCCTTAATTTATTTCCTACTCGATTCTGCCCCACGACAACTTACATGTGGATGCATCATGTCCATCTATATTGCCCCCCTTCCTCTAAAATTCCTTCTTCCTCTTCCTCTTTGGCCACCTCTTCCTCTAGAAGAATCTTGTGTGTGATTCCTCTCTCTATGTGCAAGACACAAAACTTCTTCAGAAGACTAAGTAACTATCTTCTTCCCAGAATCCTTCTTTTTCTCAGCAAACTTATCCTCAAGGGAGTCGAAGGTAATCTCCTTGAGGTTTCCACTTTCTTGCAATGACTCAAGATAATGTGAATAACTGGGATATAGTGCCTTGACATAAGTTATGAGAGGAATTTCTATTTCAACACCAGTGGTTTTTATATCTTGCATAATGGATCTTACTTCCGGTGCTAAAGCAAGAGGGTCATCATTTTTTAATTCAAGACTGAAAAATTTAATCATCAATTGGACAACTTCAAGTTTAGAGTGTGAGACATAAAATTCCTTAAACTTATTTAAGGCTTCAAAAGCATCCGAAAATGGTGAAATATGGCGACACCTCTTCATTTACAAATGTTGCAATCAAGCCATAGCCTTGTTGTTCTTCTTTTCTGAAATGGAAATCTCCTTATCTGAAGTGGGATTTGCAGGTGCATTATCTCCTTCTCCTTCACAAACTCCTCTCCACAACTCATTAAAAATGAGAGTGTATTTTATCTTCCTTGACCATTCAAGATAGTTCTATTTTCCAGAGAGAAATACTCCAACAATTAATATCATTGAATGCATTTTAAAATATGTGTATTGTGTAAAAAATGTATTCTACTTGCAATATACTGTAAAAAAAATGCACTCTTATCTATATATATATATATATATGAGACAAAGTTATTACTTGGGAGAAATTTATATGGGGGAGGTGGTATATGGGGGAGGGGTTATATGATGGAGGGGAGTATACGGGGAGGTGTTAACTAGAGAGGCAGAGTTAACATAATGGAGGGATGTGTTATACACGTTATGGAGGGAGAGATAGAGTTAACATAATGAAGGGAGGTGTTATATAACATAATGGAGGGATACATGTATTATGACCTAAATATATGTAAGGCGGGAGGCAGAGTATTAACTGGCGGTAAGCAGATACAGGAGGAATTGAAACTGCTTCTTCTCACCCAAACTATATTCTCTCTCATGCCGGCCTCTGTGAGGAACTCATATGTCTGTGTGGGAATTAGGAAAAAAATATTATGTCGTCTATCCCATTCAACATAGAAACCCTCATGTCTATGGCTGAAGAAATGTGGGAAATGAATCTTATGGGAACCGACAGGACGAGATTGGAGTGGTGGCATGAGAATCGGGGTGCGATGGAACTCTACCTACTAACCGTAAGTGATACGCAAACTTTTCATTTCCAAAAAAAGGTCGATGTTTAACTCTATTCGGTGGTGAAAAACGATGACAAAGGCACGATTTTTTTTAACACAGTACTGTGCGATAATGAAGCCCAACTTTTTAACATAGTTCACAGGTAAGTAACACAGTACATACAAACATTTTTTCCATTCGAGCATTTCTCAGTTTTTTTTTTTTTTTACATATAACACCATCATTGAACTATTCATCAACCATCGAATAGACAGGCTTCTAAACATGCTTACCACACACAAATGCCATTGAATCTTGAACAGGAATCACACAACACCTCCAGGAAGCGCAACAACTCGCTCCAATCTTCATAGGAGGAAAAGAAATGCCTCAATGCAATAATTCAATTCTTCAACAATTAAAATAAAGTGCAGTGTTGACCAGTGCATTCAATAATGAACATAATTTTGCAAGGATAAGACAGAGGTGTCAATCTGCAAAAATGCAGAATAGAGGCATGATGGAGTTACAAGGGTAGGAATGAAGCCAAAAATAGTGGCTAGGACTTGTGCTCTGATACCATGTCAAGCCAGGAGGTAACTCCTCAAAGTGAATTTTGATTTTCCATTAATATTGTGTTGGAAATAGCAACAAGAAATGCTAAAAATAGCACTGCTATAAATAGCAGTTCAACCAGTGTTGAACATAGCAACAAAGAATGAAAAATGGAAGTGCTAAAAATAACATTCTATAAATATAATTTCGGGATACCTTCCTATTTTAGTTAGTCCCTGAACTAAAATAGTGAAGTAAAATTCGAATTTGATCTTAGTAGTTATTTGTAAAATAATTAATTAATTCATCTTGAGTTAATTAATTAAGGAAAATCAAACATGAAGTCTATGTGGGGACATGCAATAGTTTCTCCATTAATTGAGGAATTTATCCATTAGTTAAAGAGATAAGGATGAGTTGTAATATTGAGTTGTAATTAGTTGGCTCAGTTAACTGAGTCAAGTCTAGTTAGATTAATTCAAACAATTTGTTGAATTAATGTAAGTTCAGTTAGTTAATGCTTGCATGCATGTAACTGCTACACTTTAGATAACTAAATATTCTCTCATAAATAACTCATTCATGTCAGTTCAGATAGAGACCCAGTTGAGATCAGATGGAGGGGCAGTGTACTATCAGTTGCTAGAATATTACATTGTGAATATTCCTTGCATGCAGAAGGAATTCTTTCCTTGAGGATTGCGCAGTTACTTCTTTAGGTTTTGTGAGTGTGATGAGGCCAATTCACACATGTGGCTTCACTGGACCCCAAGAGAAATTGCACAAGGAAATAGGAGGCTTGGAGGGATTGAGGAGGACATATACTATGTTTATTCAGTCTGTGCACTATATTGTTTGATTGCAGAGAGATCAAGATAGCTTGAGAGCTGATTCCTTTTGTAACTTGAATAAGATTTCCACTTGTATGATAATACAGAGTTGGGGCTTTAGGCTGAGGCTTTCCCCGGGTTATTTCTTCTGTGTTATGTGTGATTGATTTCTCATTCTCAGTTATATGTGTTCTCTTGATCTTTCTCAATTTGATTAAGCTTCCACAAAGTGTTGTAGAAGTAAATCTTGTATTGTGTTTTAGTATATTTCATAATCTATTGATCTATGGTGGGAATTTGTACATGGTATCGGAGCAAAGGTGATCAAAGCGAAGAACAATATACAAGAAGGAGGAGTTTGAAGGTTGTGGTTCATGAATACAGAAATCGAGTTCTTATCACATCTCAATTTCACCAATGGCGTTCAGTGGTTTAAGACTCGAGTATGCCCTTGATGGCAGCTCAAATTATATAGCCTGGAAGGATCGCATGGAGGCAATATTAGAGGATAACGGTCTAAAGGACTTCATTGATCAAGAAGTCCCCAAGCTAACTGATGCTACTCAACTGGTGGTGTTGGATTATAGGGGCTTGACCCAGGTTCGGAAGAGTTATTTAGCCGAACAAATCTCGCAGCTACCGGCCCTTTCAGCAATCGCTCCCGGAGCGCGGACTGATGTCTCACCCAAGGTAGTAGGGGAGGGTGCTGGAACCAGGTTTTTGCACCCTTGGGATGTCTTGATGTGGTCTGGAGGATTCATGCACCATTCCATGGCTACACGCCACTTTGCTCCACGCAGATCCGGACCCAGAATACCCCTTAATACTTATTAATGTGTTGTTTATATATTCAATCTACTTTTTATGATCTTTAAGCAAACATTTAACAGAATTAACTAGTTTGCGCACTTGGAATAGATACAAATTTGCATATAATCATATCATAAGCATACACGCATATATCAAACAGTTATATTACTCATACATTAGCCAGATCTGCAATAATTCAGATTTAACACAGAATTTCAGAATCAACTTATCTTTATTCAAATTCTTCACCAATACATCTAGATCCATCCTACTCACTCAGCTACAAGAGTTCGCGCACACAGCTGCGGACTCTACCAAGCCTCTACGCACACAGCTGTAAAGCCTTTATCTACTACCCACTACCCTCGACTTGGACTTACAGATGCTTCCAGAATTTTCTTCTCAAAAGCCCATTACTCATCAAATTCAAGATTACATACCAAAAAGCTAGCTACCCTTAACCATAGAGCCTCGCTCTATTTATACATTTCCATGGGCCTCACTCTATTTACCATGGGCAGGCCGACTCAACTTACATTCCTTTACATCATCTTTGGGCGGACAACCCTTTGACTTGACCTATTATAATTTGCGCTCTGCGCATTCCGCGAAGTCTGTACCCTATCTCTATCCAACATTTCGGGCTTTTTGCCCCATGACCGTTACGCGGGGCTTCTTCTACCCAATATTCCCCCAACACAATCATCGTGACTCGTCCCGAGTCACTCAACCGTTGCGGGAATCTTCGCACGGAGGTCAGTCAACAACTTCTGCGTGTCACGTTTTCCTTCAACAAATTCTCTTGCAAGCCTCTGTACCTGTTCCAAGTGAGCTGCTGATGCATCCCTATCACTTGCAGTTTCTTGCTCGGTATCACATAGTGCCTGCATATGTGCTAAATTGCCTTCAATAGTTGTAGAGACGCTAAATGCTTCATCGAGCCAGGGCTAGATGCGTTCTTTAAGTACTGCCTCCTGTTGCCGTACCGCGTCAACTTGGGCCTTGAGAGCCTGGGCCTCCTTCATTTTGGCCAACTGTTGTGTGATAGCGACTATCTATTCACCCCCTCCACTTGTGTCATAGGCCTGTTCTAACTCGCGCGCCTTGGCTTCCACTTGCTGTATGGTTGTGTCCTCTTGGAGGGATGTGAGCATAACAAGAGATTGATCTAGTAGTCTCGAGCATTCGCGGAAAATGCTCCTCATTGTTTCCAATCCAGCTTGAATTTCGTCGCGACATTGTTCTCGTTCTACTGGAGGTGTGGGTGGCTGTGCCTTGAGGCGGAGCTCTGCAATTTGTAAAGTTAGTTCCCCCTGGGCTCTTGCGGCCTCCTCTTGGGTCGTACGAAATCCGGCTGCCATGTGCTGAATCTTGGTAGCTGTTGGGAGGTCTCCGGGGATAGCTAGCTCCAGTACCGTGCTACACGCCTCCATCACAACTTGTTCTACTTCTCGGTAGCGTGCGACCAAGTCATCGTGCTGGAGAGTGACTTGTTCTAACTTTGCCTTCTGCTCTGTCAAGGTGTGGAAGGTGTGACCTTCCCTGGCACGAAGCTCATTAGTTACCCCCTCTTGCAGTTGGTATAGTATTTCCCTGGACAGGGCAGCTAGATTTAATCCCCAACTATGTTCTTCGCTGGCAGCTTCGGCTAGGACAACGCCTGCTGGCAACGGTAGGGTGTTTGGTGTGTGCGTGCGTACCATCTGCTCGGCGAAGGATGTATCTTCTACTGGCTGTAGGGTGACCTTGCCTGGGGGTCGCACCTGTCTGGAATTCTCGTCTTAATGTCCCGCCGCCCATTCCTCTCTGACGTAACCTGACTTTCTTGTCATGAATAATGTTGCTAACGGTCATCTTTCGACTTTTCCCCGCGGTAGCGCAATCCTTCGGGCGCAGCTGTGATCTTGTGGACTGAATGACTTGGTAGAGAATCTTTTTTCCGCGCCAGCTTCTCGTAGACTTGTTTATAGTTGCACGCCTTCTTTCAACTTCTTGGGGCGCTAAGACCGTAGTTTCTACCGCTAGTCAGGTGTTTGCACCTTTGGTGCAATTTCTCAACTTCCCTGCTAGCCTGGGCTGCGAGCACCTCTTGAGCATCTGGGTAGCCGTTTTGTCGATAGGCACCATTATGGGGGGTGTGTTCTTCCGTAAGTGCGGGCGCAGACATGATAGCAGGGTCACATCTCGTTCCTATGTTGCGGGATACCCAACCTGGCCTAATATCTTTATTTGCAGACTGGCACGGTTTTCGTGGGTGCTGCAACATGCTACTCTGTTGAATCCATCCCTTCTTAGTGCACTTTGCTTCCTTGGCTGTACCCATAGTTTATTGATGTCACGGGGCCTGCGGCTACCCTGTCTTTTCTGGGCTCCCTTCTGTCGTCTATTACAGGCCCATCGAACCCGTGGTATCCATAACTTCCCATTGGGTTGTTTTATCGGGTGGCCGCTGTGAGTGCTTCCCCCTAGTTCCCTACTGACCTTGGCACCGATTGCTGGCGAACCGGTTTGCTGTGGTGGCTTTGGGCTACTAATTCTAAGCTAGTTGGGTGTCTGCACATCATACACCTGTAGCCTATGCTGGTGAGGGATGCTTACCCCGTTTCGCTCTCCCATCCGTGCGCGTGCCTACCTCCAACATCTGCGCCATTTCCTTCGCATCTTCAGAACTGCACCCTTTCCTGAAGCAATGGTTGTGCGTGGTGCCTCCATGGATACTTCCGGCGGGTTTGTTCTCCCCTTCGTCGATTCATACTAATCAGCTAGCTACTCCTTTGCCCCTATTGTCACCATCCTGTTACAATTTAGTGTGGTTACTTCATGTAGTCGGTTCTGCCATCGTTTAATCTCTTCATCTGAGTCTGACATGCTAGAACTATCACGGTCCCATGAGAGTTTACCGTCTGCTATTGGATTTTCCTTGTCCTGATCTTGCGTTGTAATCTGGTAGGTATAGTCTAATTCACCATCACTGTCTTCGTCGCGCACTGGCTCAGTATAGCGTGCCCCTTCAGCTAGATCCAACGGAACCACTATGCGGAGAGATTTCTTTTCGAATATAATTTTTATTTTCTAGAGGTTGATGACTCCATTCATATCTGTTGCCCAATCTATTCCTAATAATGCAGGATATGGATTATTATCATCCACAATTTCTATGACCTCAAAATCGGTTTGTGTGCTAGCGCCATCGATGTCTATTGTAACCCCGTGCAGTCTTCCCATGGGCAGGATCTTTTGTTGGTTAGCCATCCGTAACTGGATCAGGGACCATTGTAGTGTGGGCCTGCCCATGCGCTCCCAAGTCTGTTTTGGTAGGACATTCGTGTCGGACCCCAAATCCAAAATGACCTGGTCCATCTCATAGTCTCCAATCTGGACAGTCAATCACATTTCCCGCCCAGTGCGCAAAGCATGTTTGCCTAACTTTTGGACCATTCGCGGTTCGTCCGCTCCCGCGCATCGAGTTATCAATTCTTGCAGTCCCTTCACCGCTTTAGCATCCTTGAGTAACTTCATGCATGTTTCCAAGAAGGTGGTTAGCATAGAAGTATCCTTCTCTAGTCTGAATTGATCCTTACTGTCCGAAGTAGAAGCTTCCGCGAAGTTCTTCTTGGCTTCCATAAAGGTTTCCTTCGCACGCTCCAAGTCAAATTCTGGTTGTTTTGAGGGGGCCTTACGGACCCATGTATCCACCTCTGGCTGCTTCCCCTTATCTTCCCCTGTAGCAGCGCCACTTCTGAGCATCATATTTACGTTAGGATCTTCCGCGCGTGGTTCAACCTTCATCATTTGGATGTTCTGAGTAGGGTTAGCCAGAAGCACCCCCTTTTCCCGCATCTAAGTAATCAACGTGGGGAAATCGACTGCTTCGTGATCAAATTGGTAACAGTAAGGGCAACAAGCTTTGGTCGGGTTCGTGCAATCATGTGCATAATGCCCTGGTCCTCCACAATTATAGCAAATTAATTGTCCTCATCCTCGTCCAGGTCCCATTCCCCCGTGGCCCCGTTCGCGTCCTTGGTATCCTCCTCGTGCGAGTGGTGCGGCGGGATCCTGCCTGCATGCCTCCATCTGCATCCTATAAGCAGGTGTTCGATCCATCAACATCTTGTAACTATGGCAATTTCTTTCATCGTGGCCCACCGTCCTACAGAAGTTACAAAATAATTGTTGGGGGGGGGGGTTGTCTTAGGTTCGGCAATAGGTGACAATTGTCCGTGGCATGCTTTCCTCCCACCTGACAGATTGCGCACTAGAGTGCAGGCGTCGTGCTTGGCCCAGCTTGTACCTCTGGTCGCAATGGTATTGGTCCCCCTCCTGCCACATAGTTCACGAAGATCGAATAGTGGTCCTTATCGTGGCCCTGGCCCTTACATTTGATACACCACACCTCTTCCCGTACTTCTGTCCGAGGTGCCTGCCCTTGTTTCAAACTTTGCATTTCTAGACATAGGTTTTGTATTTGCGCTTGGATTTGTTGTACTCCCAACCCTGGATCCTGTATTGGGGTTTCATGCAACCTCATTGCTGTCTCCAACGCTTCAGCTTGGGTTGAGATCTTTTGTTGTGACAGAGCCATCCTCAGATATGGTGTCAATGACATGACAAACCAAGCATAGTGTTGCGCATCTAACAGTGTCATGTTTGCCTCGCGGATGGTGCTTTTCAATCTCTGATCTAGATCCCATGGGGTTTCACCAAGCAACATTGCGATTTCCTTGAACCCAATAACCGACTGTGCTTCTGACTTTGGTCAACCAAATTCCTTGTTTAGCGCCTCCTGGATTACTGCTATTCCCTCATTTGGATGATCGCTTGAGTATTTCATGTACCAAGTCAACGCACGGTCTTGCAGCACACTAACTAAGGTAGCCTTCTTGATGTTATCATCTGTGATGCCTTGAGCGTCCCATACAGACTTTATCACAAACCAGAACCGGCCCGGTTCCTCATTTCCTACACCCTTAAATATCAGCAGCTGGACTGCGCTCGCCATCCCAACTTTTGGTGGTGGAGGAGGTGGGGGTGGTGTCGGTGTGGATGGGTTTGATGTAGGTGAAGCGGGTGGTGGCATGGACGGAGGTGGTATCAGTGGGAAGCGCTTCGTAATCAATTGGACTACACTTCTCGATGAGAACCTTGCAAGCTCCTCCTTGCTCTCCTGTGAGATAGAAATCACAGGACTGTTCTCTACCCCTCCCGTCCCTCGGTAACCTCTTCCGCTCTGTGTTACTCCAGACATCAATAGAAGCGCATAATCTGTTTTTCAGACGCACATAATCTGTTTTAATCCAAGTATTCAATGATTTGATATACTTACCCCGCGGTCCTTGGAGAAATTGCCTTTTCGCTTCACTATAACTCACAGTTGTATCTATCGCGAACTCAGTGATAAATCCTCCTATTACCCGATCCAACCAATGATCTACTGCGCGTGCGATTTTATCTTCAGTAGCTTCTAGCCTACGCACCAGTTTTGGAGTCCACACAATAGGTTGATCTAATCTGCACCTTCCCACATTGTCAGCTAACCTCGCGATCCACTCGTACAACTCTACCAGAAATGTCGCAAAGAAGACCTCGTGGATATCTGTGTATATATAGTGGTCCAACCAATCTTCCTCCGATATCCGTGGATTTATGTTTTCCTGAATCACAAACTCATGGAGCTTTAGATCCAACCACTCTTCAAGCTCTTTCTTTGTAGGTTTCCAGTGTTCCAACATCAGACACCCATTAGGCAGATACCGGTCCCGGCGATGGAACCATTTGTTGGCTTATAGGGGCTTGACCCAGGTTCGGAAGAGTTATTTAACCGAACAAATCCTGCAGCTATCGGTGCTTTTGGCAACAGCCCGCGGAGTGCGGACTGAGGTCTCACTTGAGGTAGCAGGGGAGGGTGCTGGAACCAAGTTTCCGCACCCTTGGGATGTCTTGATGTGATCTGGAGGGTTCATGTTCTGTTCCGTGGCTTTGCGCCACTCTGCTCCACACAGATCTGGACCCAGAATACCCGTTAATACTTATTAATGTGTTGTTTATAGATTCAATCTACTTTTTATGATCTTTAAGCAAACATTTAACATAATTAACTAGTTCGCACACTTGGAATAGATAAAGATTCACATATAATCATATCATAAGCATACGCGCATATATCAAACAATTATATTACTCATATATTATCCAGATCTGCAATAATTCAGATTTAACACAGAATTTCAGAATCAACTTATCTTTATTCAAATTCTTCACCAATACATCCAGATCCGTCCTGCGCACACAGCTGTAGGGGTCCGCACACACAGCTGCAGACTCTACCAGGCCTCTATGCACATAACTGCAGAGCCTCTATCTACTACCCACTACCCTCGACTCGGACTTACAGATGCTTCCAGACTTTTCTTCTCAAAAACCCATTACTCATCAGATCCAAGATTACATACCAAAAAGCTAGCTACCCCTAAACATAGAGCCTCGCTCTATTTTTACATTTCCATGGTCTGCGGAACATGGGCGGGCCGACTCAACTTACATTCCTTTACATCATCTTTAGGCGGACAACCCTTTGACTTGACCTATTATAATTCACGCTCTGCGCATTCCGTGGAGTCTTTACCCTATCTCTATCCAACATTTCGGGTTTTGTTCCCCATAACCATTATGTGGGGCTTCTGCTACCCAACAGGTGGAATGGAAGAAATGTGTGGCTCGAGCAAGGACAATCCTCTTGGAGGGAGTTCGAGACCACATTGTCTCGAGCCTCCATGGGAAGGAGACACCGTTTTTGATGTGTAAAACATTGAAAGATCTATATCAGAACAACAGTGATCAGAGGAAGTTGGCACTGAAACACAAGCTTCGTAAGATCAAGTGTGAAAAGGGCAACACGATATCTACATATCCGAACAAGCTCACCACCTGTAGGGATGAGCTTGGAAGTGTAGGGATCATGACTGCTGATGATGACATGGTGAGTCTTGCACTCCTCGGTCTTCCTAAGAGCTGGCATAGCTACCAAGACTTGGTTAATGGAAGAGAAAAACTACCAGATTAGGAACGACTTTGGTCAGATCTGATGCAGGAGGAAATAAGAAGAAGCACCAAAGTTGGATCCTCATCAAAGCAAGATGATGAGGAAAATCTAGCCTTATCGAGTAAGGCAAGGAAACGTAAAGGGAAGGCATCCCATCCCAAATCCGGTTCTTCCCGTGGTGGGAAAAAGATTGACAAATCGAAAGTGCGATGCTTTCATTGTCATGAAGCGGGCCATTATGCTATGAATTGTCCACAGAATAAATTCAAGAAGGGTTCCTGAAGGGATCTAATGTTGAGGAACTGGCCTCACAGTTTGAGCTGGATTTCTCTCTTATCGCATGCATGGTTTCAACCATGGTGGGATGTGTGTGGTACCTGGAGAGTGGAGCTTCATTCCACATGTCAGGTGACAAGAATCTTTTTAGTACCTTGGAGGAGTAGGATCTCCAGATGCAGATCGAGATGGGCGATGATGGAAAGTACCATGTTTTAGGTGAAGGTACGGTTCTATTTCAAAGGGAGCATGGAGCTCCCCTCACCCTGACTGATGTAAAGTATATACCAGGTCTGAAGAAGAATCTTGTGTCTGTCGCTATGCTAGAAGATAAAGGCTATGATGTAGTCTTTAGTAAAGGAACGGTATTCCTGAGGCATATCAATACTAGACAGACAAAGCGAATAGGGATTCGAGTCAAGAATCTCTACAAGCTGCAGGTAGACAACTATGTTGCTTTGAGTTCCAAAGCTGAGATGGTGCAAAGCCAAGATGTTGGCGAGCTATGGCATAGAAGACTGGGCCACTTGCACCATGGAGCCCTGAAGATCATGCAGCAGATTTCTACTGGATTACCCAAGGGAAAACTTGAGCAGACGACTACATGCAAAGGTTGTACCTTAGGTAAGTATGCGAAATATTCCTTTCTAGATCGAGACAGTAGAGCTGAAGCAATCCTGGAGTGAGTTCACTCAGATGTTTGTGGACCCTTCTCTATAGCCTCCACCGCTAAACAAAGGTATTATGTTATTTTTATTGATGACTTTTCTCGTAGATGATGGATCTACTTATGCAAAAGAAGGATTAGACCTTCTTGAGGTTTTGTGAGTTTAAAGCCTTGGCAGAGAAAGAATTTGGAAAGAAAATAAAAGCCTTGTGTAACGACAATGGTGGAGAGTATGTCTCCCAACAATTTAAAGACTTCTCCGCTGCAGAAGGTATTAAATGGGAATTGACGGCACCCCATAATCCACAGCAGAATGAGGTGGCCGAAAAGAAGAACATATCAATTATGGGAGCAGCTCGAGCAATGTTGCATGACCAAAGCCTACCACTGCATTTGTCAATTGAAGAATGCAATACAGCAGTATACTTGTAGAACAGAAGCCCGCACCGTATACTTGGAATGAAGACACTTATGGAGGCCTATTCCGGGAAGCGACCTGATGTAAGTCACTTCCAAATCTTTGGATCATCAGTTTATTGTCATGTGACCAAAGATGCCAGGAAGAAGCTAGACCCAACAGCTGAGTTGGAAATACTTGTGGGGTACACGGATACACCCCACAACTATCGAGTGTACCTACCTTCCACTCAGAGAACTATGGTACGCAGGGATCTGAAGTTCGACGAGCAGAAAGCCATGCAAGTGTCACTTGAAAGGGAGCTCAAGTTGCATTCAAAGGAGGAACTTTCAGTTCCTAAGGAGGAGGAGCCTCAGATTGATGCGGAGCAGCCGCATGCAGAGGATCCGGGAGTGGAGACATCCACTCATGCTGATACTTCCAGAGATGGGCAGAAACACTCAAGGGAAGCTGACAGGTTTATGCTTGATGCGCGAGAGAATGTGGGATAACCATCTTCTTAGCACAGACAGAGGAGGTCGCCCGAGCGGTACACTGGGTACATGGTCTTGGTTGGGGAGTGTGTAGATACAGAACCTTCTTCATTCGAGGAGGCAATGCAGTAACCAGTGTGTGTTGATGCAATGGTAGAGGAGTATGACTCTATCATTCAGAACAGTGTGTGGGATGTTGTCCCAAGGCCTCAGGGAAAGTCAGTGGTGAGTTCCAGATGGCTTTACAAGGTAAAGCAGGCAGCTGATGGCAGTGTTGAGAAACATAAGGCAAGGTTTGTTTCCCGGGGTTTCTCACAGGTCGAGGGGATCGACTATGATGAGACTTTTTCTCCCGTAGCAAGGTACTCATCGATTAGATCGATGTTGGCACTATCAGCTCAAATGGGGTGGAAGATCCACCAGATGGATGTGAAGACAACATTATTTAATGGGAAGATTGAGGAGGAGGTGTACATTGAGCAGCCAGAGGGTTCCGAGACCTTTGACCGTGAGTTGCATTTGTGCCGACTCAAGAGGGATTTGTATGGGCTGAAGCAAGCACCCCGTGCTTGGTACACCAGGATCGACAACTATTTCACCAGTTTGGGCTTCACCAAGAGTGAAGCAGATGCAAACCTTTACCACATCATGGTAGAAGGTAAACCATTGATCATTGTTCTTTATGTCAATGATCTGATTTTGACAAGTGATGATCAGCTGATACAGTCTTGCAAGGAGGACCTTGCAAGAGAGTTCAAGATGAAGGACATGGGCCTTATGCACTACTTTCTAGGCATGGAGGTGTGGCAGAAAGATGGTGAAGTATTTGTGTCTCAAGGCAAGTATGCCAATGAGATACTCAGGTGCTTTCACATGGAGAAGTGCAAGCCCATGCAAACTCCTCTAGCTAGGAACTGGAGGAAGGAGGATGCTACTTCAGGTGAGGTAGTAGTTGCTACTATTTATCGGTAGCTAATAGGTTCACTTATGTATCTGGTGAACACACGACCCGACTTATGCTTTGCGGTGAACTAGCTGAGTCAAGCTATGGTTCAGCCTACCAAGCTATTTTGGAAGGCAGCGAAGCATGTGCTGAGATACCTCAGAGGCACATCTCAGTTCGGATTGTGGTATAGACGGATAGAGGGAGTGAAGCTTCAGGGCTTCACAGATGCGGATTGGGCAGGGAGTCCATCAAATCGAAAGAGCACTTCTAGAGGAATCTTCAACCTTGGTTCAGCTGCAGTTTCCTGGTACAGCAGGAAATAGGGATCAGTTGCACTTAGCTCAGCAGAGGCTGAATACATCGCTGCTAGTCAGGCTGCATGTGAGGCCATTTGGGTGTGGAAGATTCTAGTGGGATTATTTGGTCAGAGGATGGATCCTACAGTGATCTACTGCGATAGCCAGAGTTGTAGATCAAACTCTCTGAGAATCTAGTTTTTCATGACAGGTCCAAGCACATTGATATCTGGTATCACCATCTTCAAGACTGTGTGGTCAAGAGGATGATGATGTTGCTGTATGTTTCGACCAAGGAACAGGATGCAATATTTTGATGAAGGCATTGTCAAAATGCAAGTTTGAGTTCCAGAGAGACAGGATTGGAGTTACTGATAATCCCTTTCTTGTTGAGAGGGAGTGTTGAAAATAGCAACAAGAAATGCTAAAAATAGCACTGATATAAATAGCAGTTCAACCAGTGTTGAACATAGCAACAAGGAATGAAAAATGGAAGTGCTAAAAATAGCATTCTATAAATAGCATTTCAGGATACTTTCCTATTTTAGTTAATCCCTGAACTAAAATAGTGAAGTAAAATTCGAATTTGATCTTAGCAGCTGTTTGTAAAATAATTAATTAATTCATCTTGAGTTAATTAGTTAAGGAAAATCAAACATGAAGTCTATGTGGGGACATGCAACAGTTTCTCCATTAATTGAGGAATTTATCCATCAATTAAAGGGATAAGAATGAGTTGTAATATTGAGTTGTAATTAGTTGGCTCAGTTAACTGAGTCAAGTCCAGGTTGATTAATTCATATAGTTTGTTGAATTAATGTAAGTTCAGTTAGCTAATGCTCGCATGCATGTAACTTCTGCACTTCAGATAACTTAATATTATCTCATAAATAACTCATGCATGTCAGTTCAGACAGAGACCCAGTTGAGATCATATGGAGGGGCAGTGTACTATCAGTTGCTAGAATATTCCATTGTGAATATTCCTTGCATGCAGAAGGAATTCTTTCCTTGAGGATTGCACAATTACTTCTTCAGGTTTTGTGAGTGTGATGAGGCCAATTCACACATGTGGCTTCACTGGACCCCAAGAAAAACTACGCAAGGAAATAGGAGGCTTGGAGGGCTTGAGGAGGACATATACTATGTCTATTCAGTTTGTGAGCTATATTGTTTGATTGCAGAGAGACCAGGATAGCTTGAGAGCTGATTCTTTTTGTAACTTGAACAAGATTTCCACTTGTATGATAATACAGAGTTGGGGTTTTAGGCTGAGGCCTTCCCTGGGTTATTTCTTCCGTGTTATGTGAGATTTATTTCTCATTCTCAGTTATATGTGTTCTCTTGATCTTCCTCAATTCAATTAAGCTTCTGCAAAGTGTTGTAGAAGTAGATCTTGTATTGTGTTTTAGTATATTGCATAATCTGTTGATCTACAGTGGGAATTTCTATACATTGATCATAGATATATACATGGAGGGAGAGACTCATGGGTTTCATCTCCTAGTGTCTCTTCATATTCCAATTCTCCTTAGTTTCTATTTACAATATTTTACATGGACTTAACTAATCCCAAAGATTAGGTGTCAACATTCCAAAAATTAATTTGTAAGGAGAAAAAGGTTTACAATACCAATAAGAGGAATCAAGCCCAACAATCTAACCATAGGTTAAAGCTTTCCATGGTAGATGTGTCTACTAAAGTATACTTGGTTGTGGTATTCTGAAATGGATTTCTACTTATAGATACATATTAGAGAATTTAGAAAACTTGGAGCACTGATGATGCTTCATTATGAGATTAACCAACTGATGTTTTAAAATACTACTTTAATTAATGAACATTTGGATGGTAAATATTACTGTGGGAATTTGAGACCAAGGACATCGAACTGCTTGCTAGAAGTTTCCACATTTATATTTGATTTGGCTATACCAATTTCAGAAATGTTAGTTTTATAAAAGTTGTAGATACTCTTGACATTGAAGCCAAATGCAACATGCTAGGAATATTTGTTTATATAGGAAGGGGGGTATTGTGTGACCACTCCCTTCATCCCTGGATGTGTGTTGACTCTAGATTGATGATGCATGCACCTTGGGCCAAGGCCCCTGCATGTAGATTGCAAGACTATAATTTGGTTCTCTCATATATTAGTATTAAATGTTATAATTTAATTAAAAAGTGCATTATTGGGATGACATGTGGACCCAAATGGTACCTTTTTAGGTGATAACAAATAACTAGTTTTTACCTTGTATATCTATCTATACTTCGATGTGTCATTGCTTTGGCAATTTAGTTGAGAGATTTATCACACTAGAACAATTATCAATCTTCATCAACTATCTTTACAACCAACATATATCATTTTATATTCTTGAATATTATCATATATATGTTATAAGATTGAAAAATAACAAATGAGGCAAATCCTTGAATTGTTGCAACTTGTAATTCCTATTAAAGTTGAGCATATTTCAAAGCAATAAAGAAACCATAGAAGTGATGGAGAAAAGACATTAAATTATTTTTATAAATCTCTTATTAACTTATTTTTTATAATTCTCTCATCTACTTGTTACATGCCATTCTTCATCACATCTTCTTGTGAGAGGTTACTAATGGACAAGGACAACTGAGTTTCCAATGAATCTACCAATATTTTGCCCCCTCTTCTAACTACTAACACAAGATACTAGGTTGTCATTCAACACTCCCTCATTGCTTTATCGACTAAAAGAACATGTGCACACATTTATTGATTAAAATGTAATTAAAACTTACACAGGAGGGTTTTAGCAATTATATCTACTACCCAATGTATCATAGTAACTGTTTTCAGTAGGTCTAGAATGCATTTCTGATATTGCAAATGTTTTAGGACCTTGGAAAATCCCCTAGAAACGTAACTGGAATGTAAGATAAGATAAGTTTATTAATGTCCAACAAATGTCAAAAATGCTTTGACAGTTTTCAGAAACCTTTGGAAATTGCTTGAGTGGTTTCCCAACTGTTTTCAAAATCTTGCAGTGGTTTCTGATGTTTTTTTGTGTTCGTCTAAAACTAAAAAAATGAGAAAAAGGAAAAAAAGGACTAGACAACCCTACATGTAAAAATGTAAGCCTTGAAACTTGAAAATGAGGAAAAACCTCATGAAATAGAGGACAAATTTTAGATTTTACAAAAGAGAGTAGCAAAACAGGAAAGAAAAACACTCAGTCCTAGTTACTAGAGCCGATGAGGTTTGAATGGAATCAGAAGTTTGATTTGATGTAGGTCTAAAAATAGGTTGAGTCAAACTAGACCCATATAGACCAGGTCAAACCCTTTTTGTTATGCACACTCACCTAGACCCAAGATTGTAACTATTTGGGTCTGTGAAGTTGACTCACTCATACTCGGAGAGTCAACTTGGTCATGGATTTAATTTGGGACAGAAATGTACTTAGAACTTCATTTGAGCTTGTTGTTTCAACATTTTATGGATATTTTTCTAGAGCATCCTTGGCAACATTTTTCTAGCACTCACACAACATCTGACACAACCCTATTAAGCCAACAACGATCTCTCTATATATTTTCACCATATTAATGTTTAAATTCTTCATAAAATTTGCAAACTTCACAGTGGCAGTAAGGGCACGATACTCAATTGATTTATAAGCTGAAATTCACCAAGGGGTTTATCTTCAGCAGAAAAATTTGGGTAGTGTCCTTGCAGAGCTAAGGGAGCATTTTCTAGATCTTCTTAGCTGAATCAACTAATGTAGAAAATTTCTAGATTTTTCTCAGCTGATTTGTAGACTACTGAGGGAAAGGGATTGCTTGGAACTACCACACACCAATCAAAGAGGGTGCAAAGAAGGTGCACAAAAATTAAATTTTGGCAGTATAATCAAATTAAATGCATTAATTTCAAATTATATAAATTGTGAACTTTCATCTCAAAGAAATATAGATAACCATGGTCTACATGCACTACAAATTTCCCCTCTTCTGGCTGCTCAAAATAACAAGAATGTAAACTTGTATTTTTGGCTTAAAATTCAACAAGAATCATTTTGGATTGTTGGAATTGCAAATATCAGATGTTAACATTGCACAATTTGGTTGTAGTTGGGAATTTGAGGGAGTTGAATCGACTTGCGTTAAAAATAACAATTTCATCAATCCAAAGAATGCTTGGCCAGATTCCAATGATGACAAACCATAAAAATTTGAAAACATAGAATGTTTAAACTTGAATATAAATTCCAAGGAAAACATTATAGGAAACTCAAGGGATACCTCCCCACATTTGTGGATGACATCCCTTGTAAATACATTGGAATAGACTTGGGCAACTCGCCAAAGACGATTCAACTAGGCACTTGTTGACATGGAATTAGCCAAATGAACAATGACATTGGAAATGACTAACTAAGCTAAACCCTTGGGTTTATATATATAAACCCAAGGGTTTAGCTCAGTTAGTCATTGCCAATGGCATTGTTCATTTGGCTAGAGAGAGAGAGAGAGAGAGAGAGAGAGAATTTAGTGAACTAAATTCTTCTATTTTCTGAGTCATTGTTGAGTCAACCCTCAATTCTTGTCGAGTCTCAAGTTGACTCTCGACCCTTAGGCCAAAACAATTCAAATACCAAGTTAGGTTTGTTAACTTTTTTTTTTCTCTTAATACTAAATAGATTTTAATATGGAAAATTTTGTTTCCTATTCCAGGAACTGTTTCATGGCATTTTTCTTGTGATTTCCTAAAAATCTACCTCCATGTTCCTGATAATTTTTAACTCTTGTAATGCATCTGTCAAGAAACCCATTTCCTATTGTTTTCCATTTCTGGAAAAAATCCAATATGTGGGGCTCCTACCATGTCTTCAAATCCAACTCAATTACAACTTTATTTCACAAAATGATCTCTTATATCCATGTTTGATTCTACCAGGAAATATGGATTCTTTGTGAAAGTAATGCAACTAATTGTTGCATCATAACACCACATAATCCCTTGATTTTCTTCTGCAATCTCCAAGCAACCCTTTCAACCATAGTTTTAAAAACTAGAACCAAGATGTCATGTGGCATTGTTGACCCTCAAATGAATAATAAAAACATGTTTTCAAAGGATCTCAAGAAATAGAAAGATTAAAAGTGGCAATATGGACCCATTTTATTCATTCACAAGGCTTATGAGTTTGACACTGACCACATATGATTTTTCGTCATCATAGTCTACAATATTATGATTGTGATTGTAGTGGTTATGATATCTAATGCATTTTAAATAAACCCCCATCAAAATGATCTAATAAGGTTTCTTGAGAAAAGGGGAGGGGAGTAGATGGTAAATCCCATTGCGTTTCCTCCACTTGCGTTGAAGGGAAAGCCCTACCTAGTTGGGCACTAGCTGATTAGTTGATTTTGATGACTTGTTTTCATGGAATCCATTGAGCTATATTTGGGGCTTGTACTACAAACTCACTTGGGAAAGGTCCACCAAGGAAAACTAAGGTGATCCCATATCACTCAACTTTAGGCTTATATTTTTGTTGTTTTTTAAAAGGTAAAATTCTATGGAGGCTTTATTTTGTAGCAATAAATTACAACAACTATAAGCATCATACTCATAGTTATGAATTAGAGATCCTTTTCTTGGAATGAGATGCTTGTGTGTATTTTTATTTTCAATTTTCCTTGGGCATCTACTACAAAGTCAAGCTTGTTAACTTTTTTTTTTCTCTTAATACTAAATATATTTTAACATGAAAATTTTTGTTTCTTGTGATTTCATAAGAAATCTAACTTCATGTTCCTGATAATTTTTAACTCTTGCAATGCATGTGTCAAGAAACCCATTTCCTATTGTTTTCAATTTCTAGAAAAATTCCAATATGTGGGGCTCCTACCATGTCTTCAAATCCAACTAAATTACAACTTTCTTTCAAAAAATAATCCCTTATATCCATGTTTGATTCTTCCTGTAAATATGGATTCTTTGTGGAAGTAATGCAACTAATTGTTGCATCATAACACCACATAATCCCTTGATTTTCTTCTGCAATCTCCAAACAACCCTTTCAACCTTAGTTTTAAAAATTAGAACTGAGATGTCATCTGGCTTTGTTGACCCTCAATGAATAATAAAAACATGTTTTAAAAGGATCTGAAGAAATAGAAAGATTAAAAGTGGCAATATGTACCCATTTTATTCATTCACAAGGCTTATGAGTTTGACACTGACCACATATGAGTTTTCGTCATCATAGTCTACAAGCTTATGATTATTATTGTAGTGGTTATGATATCTAGTGCATTCTAAATAACCCCCCATCAAAAGGATCTAAAAGGGGAGGGGAGTGGATGGTAAATCCCATTGCCTTGCCTCTGCATGCGTTGAAGGGCAAGCCCTACCTGGTTGGGCACTCGCTGATTAGTTGATTTTGATGACTTGTTTTCATGGAATCCATTGAGCTATAAACTCACTTGGGAAAGGTCCACCAAGGCAAACTAAGGTGATCCCCTATCGCTCAACTTTAGGCTTATATTTTTATTGTTTTTTAAAAGGTAAAATTCTATGTAGGTTGTGGCAATAAATTGTATGTATTTTTATTTTAAAGAATGAGATGCTTGTATGTATTTTTATTTTCAATTTTCCTTGCATTATGTTCTTCTTGTCATTTCAATGTAATATACCATTTTCTTATATGGACAATGATCAGAATTGTCCATTTTGAATTTGTAAACACTTGTATGTTTTACAATAACAAAATAGTATGCATCCATGTGGGGCTAAGGAATCACACACCTTGTGTCTGAATATTTTTGAAGGGTTTTTAGAGTCGTAACATTAAATTCTAGACACAGTTAAGACATGACAATGCACACCAAGGATCAAAAGAATGAAAGAAAATTTGATTCTTTATTCTTAGAAATTTATACTAAATAATTGGTATTTAATTTAAACATTTGGTAATGTTATTTATATGTCTATTCTAAATGATGTTGTGCATCATAATGCATATAATGCACATGTGCACCAATGATTAAAGCTAGAACAAGATTCTAAAAAGTTATATTTATTCTAGGGAAAAATGATATGTAGGAAGTTTTAAATAGTTATATTTTTAAATTTTTGATTGGACATTGTAGTTTTATTCTCAAAACAATACTATATTTTTATTTGTTGGAGTGTGTAACATCTACTTATCTTATGTGTGTGTGATCATATTTGTTGCTTGGTTTATTGGTCATTGTTGGTAGAGTTCCAATATCTACCAAAAGGAGTTTGTTCCTATAATTAAGGAGGTCGTTTAGGGCTAGTTGGTCTAAAGATTCTCTCCAACTAATTAGCTTTCTAGATTGGTGTTTGGTTGAAATATTGTTTCAAATAGTTGGTTGACTAAGATAGTAAAACTATTCTAAACCTAAGTTTCTTATATTTATATTTTGTACTTTTAGAATGTTAATACAAAACTCTCAATACATTTGTGTGTGCAATAATCTATACTCTTCCATTTTAATACTTTGTTTTTAAAACCCTTATTACAATTATTTAAATGATTAGACAAATTACCTTATAATAAAGAAAAAAATATTGCATTTATTAGTATTCATAAGATAAAAGAGTAAATAGTCCCATTAGTTTTTCACAATATGATTCGTATATAAACTTTAATATTTGTGAACCTTAATTTGAAAACATAAATTTTCTTTTAAAATTTACACAAAATAATATAACAAAAGACATAGCATAAAAGATACCTATTAAATTTTTAATTCATATATTAAAATAAAATTAACTTTTCAAATTAAAATATGACACTTTATTTTAATTTTAATTTTCCAGTCTGAATAACCAATCACATATTCACCTTGCCGCATTCAGCGGATATGTGGGGCAAGGTGAATATGTGATTGGTTATTCAGACTGGAAGTTCAGAACCCCGTCTGTGAGGATCTCCAGCTTATATGATGATATGTGGGGCAAGGTGAATATGTGATTGGTTATTCAGACTGGAAGTTCAGAACCCGGTCTGTGAGGATCTCCAGCTTCTATGATGATCTCCAACTTCTGCTCTAGTTCCAGAGCCTGAGTACCAAAAGTCGCAAGATGATCGAACACAACAGGTGGCATCATTTGTGTAAATCTTCTGATGGCGGTTTCTGAGCTCCAAATTTTTTCCTTCGGTTATGAAATGGGGAAGATAGTTACAGAATATCTTGTGCTTGTGCTTCTGTAAAATCTGAGCTCGTAATAGTGTTTCTCGTTGGAGGCCGAATCGCAGGGGCCATGCTAAGATTTATTTTCTAATTTTAAAGTAGAGCATCAATGATCTGAATGGCGTTGTTGTCTAAATGGAAAATGCATCGCCAGAATTATGAGAAAGGTTGAGAAGAAAGAGAAGCAAAGCCAGCAAAGATGGTAGTATATTCTAGTGTTTTACGACTCCGACTCCGACTCCGACTCGGCCGAGGATCGACTCCGACTCCGACTCCGACTCGGCCGAGGATCGACTCCGACTCCGACTCCGACTCGGTAATGACTCGGCCGGCTCAATTTCAATGACTCGGTCGTTGTAAAAAATACATTAAATATTTATTTTTTTAATAAAAAAACATAATTTTAAATATTTTAAACATAATTTTAAAGATTTTCATTCATGTTTCCAAACACACAGCATTATAATATAGATGGAAGACAACATATGATCAAAGTAGGCTCATGAACCAATCCATTATATCAAAATGGTACCCAATGGCAATACATAGTCAACTGTCATACATGATCAAAGACTCAAAACAAAATACAAATAACCAAGGAGGCTAGAAATGGCCTCTACAACAAAAGTAAACTGTGATGGTGACCAGACTCCAATACTAGTACTACTGGCTAGTAGCTACTGCCAGAGGAGCCAAGATCATCTCGACCAATCTCTATATCATCATCATCAGAGTCAGACAAGGGGCCCCATGTCTCCTCCTCATCATCATCGTCTCCAACTGCAACTGTAGAAGTGGTGCCAGTACCACTAGCAGGCTGTGCAGCAGATGCAAGCTGAGATAGAGTAGATATGCGGCTGCGCTTCTGTCGTGGCTGAGCAGAGGAAGCACCTACAACTGGAGTCCTACTCCTTACTGGCTGTGAGACTGAGGCTGGTGGATCGGGATCTGCATTCAACTGAACAGGCTGAAGTTGATGTTCCAGTTCAAGTTCATCAAGATCCTCATCAGGATCAAACTCTGGTGGACGACTCTCCACTACCCAATCTAATGTTGGATCAATGTCTTCCAACACAATGGGATCTGAATTAGGTCTTTTGTTCAGCAATTGGTTCCGTCTGAGCCGAAGGTTGTATTGGACAAAAGCTAGATCATTCAACCGTTTTTGCTCCAAGCGGTTTCTCTTCTTTGTGTGAATCCTCTCAAAGATATACCAATTGCGCTCACACCCAGATGCACTGCAAGTTTGACTCAAAATACGAATTGCAAACTTTTGCAATTGAGGGCACTGGCCACCAAAGGCCTCCCACCATTGTGCTACAAAAAACATAGGAGTGTAATGAATTATGAGTTAGATGAAGGCTGAAGCTCAACAAAATTACAATGTATATCTAACTTTCAAATTATAAATGATTTAACAAACTTTAGTCTTTAATAAAAAAAGTAAAACTGTAAAACCATTAAGAAATCGAAAATTGAAATTTTTGTTTACCTGGCTCATCTGCTTCTCTTGCAATCTTTGCTAGGTTCTTCCCAAAGGTACCTGTTGCATTGCTGAAGGATGTGACCTGTTGATGTATCTGCAGCTGATCAGACTCCGATGGGATCATGCGTTCAATGCAATCAACCAGTCCATATCTGACCTCCCCCCTCAAAGCTCCTGACTCCTTAGCTTTATAATGATATCGTGGGTTCAAAAAATACCCAGCTGCATGTATAGGGCGATGGAGTTGATTGTTCCATCTTTCATCAATGATTGCCCAAATGGGCCCATACTTTGCCACTCTATCCTTGTATGCTGTCTTTATTTGCTCCTTTGCTTGATCCATAGCCTCATAAATGAAGCCCATAGCCAACCTTTCCCCATCCACCAACTGCAACACCTTAACTAGTGGCTCAGCAAGCTTCACAATCTCTGCTGCCTTTCTCCAAAAAGTTTCATCATGGACTTTCCTTTTCAATTCTCTGCCTTCTGGTTTGTTAGACCAATTGCTTTGATTCCATTCATCACTGGAAAACATCTTTTGCAAGTTTCTATGTTGGGAAAGCATAGATTTCAATGTCAAAAAATGTGTAGCAAATCTAGTGATGGCAGGCCTAATAATATCCTTGCCTCCAGTGTGTTTCCTCATGAGACTCAAAACCAGTGTATGATTGTAGATAAATTTTGTTATGCTTTTGGCATTATCTACAGTGTTTCTGACCCAATCTAATTTTCCAATATCTTCAAGCATGAGGTCTATGCAATGTGCAGCGCATGGGGTCCAAAATATGGTCTTGTGTTTTTCCTCTAACAGTTTACCAGCAAGAACATAGTTAGAGGCATTGTCTGTGATGATTTGAACAACATTAGCCACCCCCACATCCTCAATAACCTCATCCAATAGCTGAAACAACAAGTGGCCATCTTTTACCTTATCAGATGCATCAACTGATTTTAAAAACATGGTTCCCTGTGGGCAGAAGACAAGAAAGTTTATGATGGTACGGTTTCTTTGATCAGTCCATCCATCTGACATGATGGTACACCCTGTTCTTGCCCATGAGTCCCTGAACTCTTGCAAATACTCATTAATGGATTGAATTTCTTTCTGCAAACGAAATTCCCTTAGCTCTTGCATAGTAGGGCCTTTGAAGCCTTTTCCAGCAGCATGTATGGCATCAAACATAGGCTCATAATATGGTGAACGAGCAGCATTAAAGGGGATATCAGCATCATACCACCATCTAGCTATGTAGTCACAAGCAGTCTCCCTCAATTCTTTCTTCCAATGGTCATCTAAAGTGGGCTAAATTTGACCTTTACTAACTTCAGGACCATGTGCATCTGATGGAGAGGAGGGAGTGAAATAACTTTTGATAGTCACATCACCCTTCATTCTACCCTTTCCCTTATCTTGAACAGAACCAAAAGAGGGAGGAACATAACGGAAAGGGTTTTATGCCTCAGTTTGAGGGATAGAGGAAGAACCCTCAAAATCATAGTGGGGGTTGGTAGCCATCATTCTTTGTATCTCCCTCTTCCTCCCAATTTCATCCTGTATCTCTTTTTGCCTAGCCTTATCTTCTTTAAATTTTTCAAAGCTGGCCAACAAATTCTTTCTAATCTCCTCAATTTCATCAGAGGGACATGCGGTAATTTGGCCTTTAATCCCTGCCAAGTGTTGTTTCAGCCTATGAATCCCCCCAGGACCTTCCTTAATTTTCCTATGGCAAAACTTGCAATGCATCTGACTATAAACCATTTCAACATATGCCCAAGCAGGATCTTTTGCTCTAGGTGCCATTTTTTGACTAGGAAAACAATCTGAAAATGAAAAAAAAAAAAAATTGATTCAATGTTCATTTATTTGACAAAAAACACTCTCTAAGCTTTCTTGATATGCACCTAAAATTTACTAAGCAAAAACAGATTTATAGAGGTGGAAAAAAATACCTCCAGGCACAAATTGCCTCGTCAAGCTTGCTCCAAGAATCAGCTCCTCAATGCTGCTCCAAATGGCTGCCCAAGAAGCTCCTCACTCCAGCTACAATGCTCCTCCAAGACTCCTCACTGCTGCTCCAAAACAAGCTCAAGAACTGCTCACTAATTCTCAAAGAAGACTCTCACTCAAATGCATAAGACTGCTGTGAGTGAATGAGAGCATTTGGCTGTCTTAAATAGGGTTTGGGAGGGGGAAATGGACCCCAAAAGCATTTAACAATTTACCATTACCCTTTGGAATCCATAAACTGAATTTAACTTTACCAAAAATCACAAAAAAAGTGAATTTATTTCATGTTTTACGCTGCCCAGCCGTAGGTTCATTGACTCGGCCGAGTCATAACGGACCCGGCCGGGTTGACCGAGTCACATATGACTCGGCCGAGTCATTGGATGACTCGGCCGAGTCATATGTGACTCGGTCAAACGAGCCGGGTTGCTGGCCGGGTCAATGTTTATGGTGGTGACTCGGTTCGAAACGGCCGATTCGGAGTTGAAACAGGCGGGTTGTAAAACAATGGTATATTCTCTAGTTCCAGATCCTCTAGCCGTTGGTACTTAATAATTCTAGGGAGCCTACCTCACAGCAAAGGAAGGAGAAACACCCTCATTTTTACCTATTTATTGAGTTTACGAAGTGAAGGCATGGGCATAGACCTCATATTAAAAGGTAGGGGTTTCATCATCATATGAACTCGTAGCAAAGGCACCCAAAGAAGCAGGGGCATAGGAGCCTATTATTTTCTTTATGGTTCCGAGCCTATAAGAGTTCAAAAATGTAGGGGTTTCATCATCGTATGAACTCATAGCCAAGGCATCCGAAGAAGCAGGGGCAGAGGAGCCTATTATTTTCTTTTTGGTTCAGGGCCTATAAAGAGTTCAAAATCTAGTGACTGTATCAACCTCAAAGCCGAAGGCAGACTAACCACTTAGTCTCTTAGAAAATGGTAGATTTTGTTTGTCATTGGACGATGAAAATATATAGTTACTTTCACAATGAGTATTATACTTTTATGGAAAATTACGTTCCCTTACCCCATTTTTAATGGTTAAATTTAATATTTTGTTTCTTGTTTTAATTTAATTTAATTTAATAGTGAAGATATTTATTTATTGAAAATGTGACAATGTTTAATTAAAATTCTGTCTTTATCTGATCAACCCCTAGACATATTTGGAAGCTCAAGTATCACTACATTATTTTAAATAATAATAAAAGTAAATTTACACTTATGTTATCATTAAATTATTTTAAATATTTTTTTTTCCTGAATAAGAAATAATTCTATTAAGATTAAAAAAGTATAGTACAATCAAGCTTGCATGCAAGCGAAGCAGAAAAGCAAGGGAGCCGAAGGAGAAAGGCTATCCACCTCGCTCCATAGAGACAAACAAGGAAAGGGCCATAGAAAACACGAGAATACAAAAAACTAGAACTAAGCAGAGAGATCTACCCCGAGAGGGTAGTTACTGCCACACGACATTTTTTTCCTTTTGTCTTGCTTACTTTGACCCATCCAGAGGAGTTTGGCTAAGCCATAACAAGTTTTAGACTATTCTGCCCTGGCGGCGGAATATCCTTATCAGAGTCTGAGGATGAAGATAAATGAGAACATTTCTGAGAGATCTGAGGGGCGGAGGGGTCTGTCGGACCGACCGAGGGAGTTTCCAACGTAATCTCAACATTCTGCCCATCTGCTACAATTTCCTCCTCATCCGAACTAGAGGAATCTGTATCGTCCATAGGAGGGGGAGGCACACATGGATTCCAGCTTTTGGATTTGGGTTTGCAATTCAGATTCTTCTTTTTGTCGGGGCACTGGGTACAGGAACTCTGGAGGTGCCCCGTTTGATGACAATGGCGGCAACTGAAGACTGTATTCTTGTAATCCAAGGTTTGAGTCCAGTGGAAATCTCCAAACTTGAGATTAATCTGATCCGGCAATCCTTTGCTAATATCTATTTCTGCACAAATTCTGTCGTAGGTGTAGAGTCCATTTTCCTTTCGTGAAGAATCTATAACCAGGTAGCGTCCTAAAGTGTCTGCTAATTTTCATTTATAGATAACCAATAATAATTATCTCACTAATAGTTAACAATTAAATTATAATAAATCTTTGTTTTTAAAAAAATATTAGTAATTATGAATCATAAATATAGATTAATAAATTTATTATGAATATAGATTAGTAAACTAATTTATGATTATTATTTAAATAACATATCATTTAAAATAATTTATTAATATTTTGTAATAAACAATTTTTTATTCTTATTATATATGTTTACTATTTATTATTTATAAAGAGGAATTTATAAATTAATTCATTATTATGTTTGAGTAAGTTTAATGGAGAGAGTATGCATTTTTTTTTAATATATATTTTTTCAAGAATCATTCTGGGTAAAGGAGAAAGGAAAGTAGGTTATTTAAGCTAAACTCACAACACAAAATAATAATGAAATCATTATGTTGAGACAATTTTTTCCCAGCAATCAAATCCTTACTTGAAAGGCATCCTCTATTAAAAAAAAAAGAAGCTCATCCACTAATTTAATATCTAATTTGACTATAACCTTACTATATTATTATTATTATTATTATTATTCGAATATAAAAACCCCAAGTCAACAATATTTCTTAAAACATATATGTAAATCAAAACTTAATTAAACACCACTTTAATATTTTAAATCAATAATAAATTTTTTTTTGTAATATTCAACTCTAATTTCTATTGATATTCAAAAAAAAAAATTTACAATTGGTTTGCGTTGTAGCATATTGTTGACTTTGTCAACCAAAAAAGACCATATCCACATATAACCAAGATTAGCAGACGCCCCAACTATCAACAAAACCAAGAGTACTGACCAACATAAGTAACAACCACAAAATCCATGAACAAAACATACATATTACTTAACTGGAAGACAAACATAACAAAGAAAGAACTAGAAAACATAATAGCCCAACACAAAATCGGATAGTGTAATAGCAGCGTGAGATGAATCATTCATCAAGGACGATCACTAGATGATCAGGAGACGAATTTCCACTGACAAAACTTGTGTGGCATCAATGATCGCTTCACCATTCTAAGACATTTGTGGAGTTTGTATGTGAGTCTGAGTTAATGTAGCACTTGATTTTGTTCAGTTGGGCCACGATGTCATCTAGATCATATCGAATATCCCGCATTATATGTTTGAGGTCCTCCTGACCCACAAACAACTTATAATTATCAACCTGCTTATCCCACAACACCATATGAAGCAAAGATGTCGTTTGTCTATGAGAGAATATTGAATGCAAGAAGTATAACTGACACTTTCTCTATTTTCCTGGATCTGGTACCCACTCTGTTTTTCATTCAAAAACCTTAGAATCTGAATGATATTATTTTTCATCGAAGTCCCTTGCCTTCGGGGATCGTATTTCTTATCGACCTTCCAAGGGCACATCATCATAAATATTTGCAAATGACTCCTAGAGGACGACGTTACAAATGATCCTCCTCTTCTACTAATGATTCGTTGTCACGGTGCCATTGAATAGAAGAACCTGTAGTAAAATTTGACCAACAAGACTCGAGACAACCCGCATGGAAATTTACGTAGGACAGCAGGGTCGGGCCGCCGAGAAAAAAGACCCTCGATTTCCAAAATACCAGACACAAATAGTGAGGAGAAAGAGGGAGTGTAAACATGATCCACATACCTACAAGTGAATAATTGATCTCTCTACTCAATGATGATATCTGACCCAGACTTAGTCAATTACTTCCTTTGCTTGAGCCCCTATTTCCTTGTGCGATTCCTAGAGAATTATCCCTTATTTTTTAGGAATTTTCCTCCAATTTATTGTGTAATTCCTAAGGTTTGATCATTTTCCTGCATGCAATGCCTGTACACACAAACTAGTTTAAATCTACTTGTTACAATGCCTTGGAATCTCCACCACAGCTGGGAACTTGAATTATCTACATGTACTAGTTATTTTAAGTTGATTGATTAGTTAAATGGATGATCACTCAGTTATATTGTTGTCTTACTGCACAATTGACATTCCGCTAGTTCCTCCAACTATTAGAACTAGTTTAATTGAACACAAATGGATACAAATGAACTGGATTATTAAAAATTAGCAATCACACATGCTTAACTGAACTCCAAGCCCTCTAACTCGAATTTACTGATCTAACTGAGTGAAAAGACACATGTCACACAAGTTAACTGCATCTAAGTTGTCGATTGATGTGGAAATACAAATTTTCTCAATGTGAATAAGGAAAAATCAAATTGAGACTTCCTTGATGCATTTTTTCAACACTCCCTCTCAGCAGGAAAGGGATTATCAACCACCCCTATCCTTTGCCTAGAACTCAAACTTCCCTCTTGATAAATCCTTTTTCAAAATTTCAGCACCTTGTTCCTCTATCAGAATGTATTGTAGCAACATTATCTGCCTATGCACACAGTCCCGTAAATGATGATACCAAATATTTATACATTTGGATCAATCGTGAAATATTGGATTCTCATAGAGCTTAATGCAAGTCTGATTATCACAATATATCGTATTTGGATCCATCATCTAACCAAGCAGTCCTATATCTTTCTCATCGATGTTTCCTCACATGTTACTTGACTTGCAACCATGTATCTTTCTTTTTCTAAGTTGAGCGCCATAGATCTTTACTTCTTGTTGTACTAGGAAACTATTGTGGAACCAACACTGAAAATTCCACTTTATGTACTCTTTCGATCGGATGCACTCCCTTCCCAATCTGCATCTATGAAGACACACAACTTCACTCCCTCTGACCGTCTATACCATAATCCATGCTAGGCAGTGCCTCTTAGGTACCATAAAACATGCTTAGCTGCCTTCTGATATAATTTGGATGGCCTAACCATAGATTGGCTTAGCTAGTTAACTGCATAACATCTATCTGGTTATGTGTTCACAAAATACATCAATGAACCCACTAACATCCAGTAAACGGTAGCATCCACGTCTTCACCGAAAGTGGCAATTCCCTTCCTCTAGCTGGTCACTAGGGGTGTCTCAATGTCTTTACAACTCTCCGTGCAAAATATTTGTAGTATCTTGTTGGCATACTTTCCTTGAGACAAAAACAATTCCCTGTCACCTTTCCATACTTCCAACCCAAGGAATTAGTGCATGAGACCCATGTCTTTCATCTCAAATTCCCTTGCAAAGTCCTCCTTGAAAGAGTTGATCAACTGCTCATCACCTGTTAATATTAAATCATCAACATATAAAACAATGATAAGCAATTTACCTTCTACCAAAATATGATATAAGTTCACATCCACTTCACTTTTAATGAAACCCAAACCAGTGAGAAAATTTTCGATCCTGGTGTACCAAGCATGGGGTGCCTATTTGAGACCATACAATGCTCGCTCGAGTTTGCACACATGAGACTCCTGATCAAATGTCTCAAAAGCTTCTGATCGCTCGATGTACACCTCCTCCTAAATAACCCCATTGAGAAATGTTGTTTTTACATCCATCTGGTGGATCTTCCACCCCATATACGCAACCATTGCAAGAATTGATCTAATGGATGAATACCTTGCTATAGGACCTTTTTATTGACGAATTGTTTCCTGAACGACAAGGTACAGATAGAAAAGATTGGAACTAGGATACACTTTTATCCAAAGAAACATATTTCAACTTTAAAAGAATTGGTAGAGATGTGCAGTGACGAGGACAAAAAAATTTCACAACATGCATTACTTTCATCTGTGGCCATTTTCAAGGACTTTATCCCAAGTCACAAAGTGAGGCTTCCCACAACAAAGGATCTGGAGATGAAATTTTCTATAAATAAACTAAAAAAACATTCCTCGTGAGCTAGGACAAATTGTGTGGAAATGATATATCTAAACCTTGCCAAGCATCTTTGGAATCAAGCAATCAACTGCAAAACCAACCCTTTTTATGTTTTGGGAGATCTTTGTTCATTGGATAAGTTTAAGGTGAGTTTACAACATGGCATCTAGCTAAGTCCTGCATTAAGTTAGAAGCTATACCGGAGGATGATTAGAAAACACCAGGAAAGTAGAATAATTAACTACACTTAGTAAAGAAATTCATGGGATAAGTTTAAGGTGAGTTTACAACATGGTATTTAGCTAAGTCTTGCCCAAAATTAGAAGATATACCACAGGAGGATAATTGGAAAACACTAATGAAGATTAGTTGATATAGAGATGAAGCAAGATAATTCTTTCGAAATACTATTTGTGACAAGGGCTATAGAACACCTCATTTCTCAATGTAATGCCTCCCCCTACTTAGTTTGGGATTGTGAATCATGATAATACTGACAAGTGGACAGAGTGAGGTGCAACTCAGTACTCTCATGGGTGATGATGATCATTTAAATGTTTTGATTCTTGTAATAGGTCTTAGTAGTTGAGCCTGTGGCAAGACAATTGCTATGTATTTCTCTGCTCGTGCCCCCCCCCCCCCCCGCCCTTGCTGAGCTTTCACTCTAGAGCTTGTAAAGGTATACAATGAACCCAAGGAAATAAGAAAATCATTTGAGATTATTTTCATCTCTATTGAAAAATATGAAGAGGCTTTTGAGTTTGTAGTAATTATTAAAAGAGTTTAATTTACATTATGGTCTTTTCTTTTGTTACTAGAAGTTGGGCTTTTCTTCTGTTACTAGAAGTTCGGTTTTAAGGTTTTGATCTAATTCCAAGTCTCGGTATAATATCAAATGCTTTTCTAGATATCAATCCATAGACCTATGACTAATAGACCAATTGGTTTTGGTAGAGTTTCATTCCTATCAGGTAATCTGGTTTTTGTAGAGTTTCATTCCCATCAGGTAATCTCAATATATGTAGGGCTTAGTATTGAAAAAAATATCAATCTACTTATTAGTAGTGCACCATCTCACAACTAGTTTGACATACCTTTGTAGTTACTTCTGGCTTGGACTACCACGGGTCTCACACCATCTCACATATTGGTAGTGTACCATCTCACAACTAGTTTGACATACCTTTGTAGTTCAAGCTATAGATTTTCCACACAGAAGTGAAGAAACTCCATGCCCATCCATAGTAATAATAGATAACAGTAAACATAAAAATATTATACGTGGTTAATTGTAAGTGGTGTAGTAAATTTTTAATCATGTTTAGTAAACTTTTAATTTAAATATGGTTTAAACATAGAAATTAGGCATGCAAGGAAGTTATTATTTGAAACTTAGAGAAGACTATGCAAATATGCCAACATCTTTCATTCTCAATCATACAATTGAAATCTGTAATTAAGAAAAATATTAATTTTCCAACTTCCAATAGGGGGCATCCTATTGGCGTAATTAGGAAAGCCATTTAAAATGGTTACTAAACTTCTATGAATATCAAAACGCGATGGTAGACTTAAGGGCATAATTATATCGTAATCAACCAATTCCTCTTTCATATAATATCTTCCCACCGTCTTAAGTTTTCCTGACTCAACTTCTCAATTAAAAGGGATTCTTTCCAGAGTTGTAGCTCTGTAGTAAATGAAAGAGGAATACCTTGTCCGAAGCTCTGAGAGGAATACCCTATCTAAAGATCTGTAGTAAATGCCATAGGAATACCCTGTTTGTATCTCTATAGTAAAGGCAAGAGGAATAATTCCTCCTATTTTTCTCTACAAACAGGATAAATCAAGTTGTCGTGCTTTACATTTGAAGCTACACAGAAAATGGAGTGTTTGAGAACATTCCACAATGAATATACCAAGGAATTAAAAAAAAGGAGTTAACAGAAAAGAAAAGTGAATTTTTGGTAACCATACCAAGGAATTAAAAGAAAAGGATGGTTTTAATTTTAAAGTATTTTGTGTTATAATCCCTCATGTTACCCCTTTTTTTGTAATGTAAAATTGTGACCATGTAAAGCCAGCATGGAGGCTATGGTTAGCTGATACATTATGTTTAAACGTAAAATAAATTAAATTTAAATCAATCGATGACTGGCCTGAATGGAGGAACATACATATCCAAAGTTCTGAGAAGGAAACACGGTGGTGGGTTGTTGCATGGTCGTTAAGTGCCTGTGGTGTAGTGGTTTCTTTTAATTCCTTGATATGGTCACCAAAAATGTTGGTCTCTAAGACTTGGAAATAACATTTCAAGGAAAAATCCTTCTTCATTTTTAAAGAGATGGTACTCCTGTTTTCAAGGAAAAAATTCAAAAATTGCCTGAGATAGGACTAGACCATTCAGAGGAAATTAATATTTACAAAAATGGTTATAATAAAAGAACTTTAAAATATAAAATGAACAATTTCATAGCACATTTCTTCTAGAATAGCATAAAGTAAAGCATATCATATCATTTGTAAGATGAAGATAAAAGGATCAGATATGCAGATAACTCAACATTATCATTTAATTAAAATTTTAAAGGTTTTGAGGAGACACACACTTGAAACACCACATATAAAACTAAAAGTCAAAGGTCACACTAGCTATGTTCCCCAAGTAGTTCTTTGTGAAGCTTTAAATATATAAATATTTATAAAAAGATTTTATAATATTCATAAAATGAAATGCGTTCATCCAAAAGGACTGGGATAGGACTCCCGTGGAGCATAAAATAAATGGAAAATACCTAGAAGAGCAATAGAAAAGACAATTAGGAATTTACCTTTGACATTCGAAAGGACTTTGAAATGAAAGGTTGAGTAATTAAAAAATGAGAGAAACGTGAAAGAATTAGGGTTTGGAAGGGGATTTTTCTTACTTACTATGCTAGAAAAACCCTCTTTCTCTTTATCTGGTGAATACATCTTCAAATGTTGGGCCTTCAAAATAAATCATAACTATTGTAATTGTTCCTTTGATCTTATGGGTCATTATGATTCAACTATTTTCTATATGGCATCCTTTAACCCCTTTTTAATAAACTCTCATAACAATGTTGTTACTATCTAATGATTTACCTAGATGTTAAATAATTCATCTTTAATTTATTTTAACTCAAATCCATAGGTCCTTCACTCAATGAACCTATGACATAGCAAATGCATTCATGGCATACTATACAATACCCTTAATTTGACTACACATTGAAAAATAACTCTAAAAATCACTTTATTTAACTCCCAACCAATACGAACCCAATACACCTTCCTAATTTAAGAAAACACTACTTTCACTAGATATCATAGGTATCCATTTTTCATTAAAAAAATTTATACCCCTTTATATTTTTTCATTAACTTTGAGCTCCAATTTTTATACGCAATGTATAAAAACCCTTTTTCCCCCTATTGTGTGCTCAATATATTATTTCATTGCATGTAGAATAAGGTGGTTAATAAATAACAATTTTCTTGTTGATATAACATATGGACATGCTTTTTACAAAATCCATGCCATATTCAATTATAATATCAATCCAAATGTGTGAGGGATGTGCAGAAGGTGGGCCTTTAATTCTCCTCAAAGTGGTGCTTTATATGAAATAATAGCTCAACAACCTATTTATGGAGCCTTTGATAGTGCAATTGGAGTGACATGGGGTGCAAAATGGTAAACACAGAAATGTGAGATGCAATATTTGAGGATGGTTGGTACTCTGAAGTGTAGAAATTCTCACTGTAGATTAAACTGATAATGCAATGTAACTAAAGCAATATACTTAATCTACTTCTACAATCAAACTTGCGGAAGCTTAATAGATTTGAGCAAAATCAAGCAGAACACATATAATAGAGAAGAAGAATCAATACACATGAAACACAAAAGAATACTATGGGGAAAGCCTCAACTAAAAACCCCACTATCTATATTATCATACAAGGTGGAAATATCTCAGAATTACACAAAGCCTTAGCTCTCACAGCTAGCCAACTCTCAGTACAATCCTCCTGGATGCTCACAGGCAAACAAAGATTCTCACAAGCCTTCTCCTTTGCCCTCCAAGCCTCCTATTTCCTTGCGCAGTTTCTCCTGGGTGATCCAGCTGTTACCAAGTGTAACACTGATCACTCACACTGATCTTACACCCTGTAAAACTACGCAATCCTCAAGGAACCTTATTCCTTCTGCATGGATGAGTTTCCTTTATAGGAAAACTCATGCAACTAATAGTACAATGTCCCTGTCTTTAATCTCAACTGGGTCTTTCTCTGAATAGACATGCATGAGTTATTTATGAGAGAATATTCAGTTATCTGGAGTACACTAGTTTGATGCATGCATGCATTAACTGACTGAACTCACAATTAGTTCCTCAAACTGTTTGGAACTAATTTAACTAGACATAACTCAGTTAACTGAGCTAACTAATTACAACTCAAATACAACTCAATCTTATCTCCTTAATTAAGGGATAATCTCCTTAATTTAAGGGATAACTGTTGCATGACTTCACAAAGACTTCTAACTTGAATTTCTCCAACTAATTAATCCATAATTAATTAATTAATTAATTTTCAAGTAGTTGGTGAGACTAAATTCAAATTTTAATTCAAGGACAAATTAAAATTGGAATATTCTGAATGTTATTTTTAACAATTCTATTTTTAGCATTTTGTGTTGCTATTCTCAACATGAAGTCACAAACGAAGTATTCCACATCCCACATTCCCCAAGCATTGAAATCGGATACGTGTTGGGGTATTACATGGTGGTGGAGAACAAAAGGTGGGAGGATGTGAAGGACAAGTATCTTGCATCCCGAAAATGTAAAAAAATTACTATGGTACCCACAAGAAAGGGGTTTGATGCAACAACTAAGTAATGGGTTGTTTCAACCCAAATTTGAAAGTTTTCTAAATTTTTGGTAGTAATAGGTTTGAACTAATGTAGTGTTTTGGAAATATTAGTGTATATTCATCACCCCCACATTCAAAAGTAAAACTAAATTGCATGACTCAAAAAGGACTTATTTAAATATATACACATTGCTTAAGGATTCTTGATCAACAACTCTTTTATTGTTAGAACCAATGCCTAGAAAATTAGATTGGAAAAAATTGATTGCAAAGTGGATCTCCACATTTGAATATATATCTACCCTAGCCAAGCTACTCAGGTATATAATCACCCCATTTTCATGAAGGTCACAATACATACATGAAAAACAAGCCAAGTTCCTCACACCATATTGCTAACTGATAGTGGGGTTCCAATTACAAAAGATAAAATAATATTGTACACTTGCTTGATACTAACATTTACAAAATATGTTACAAGTTATAAAATCAAAACCCATACCAATTTAAACTTCATATTATTTTCTTGGATTTACCACATATAAATACTAAAGCCAAAACATATAAAATTTTCTATGTTCAAAGGATATACCTTTGATATCTTTCCAAACCTTATGCCAAGTTAGTGAATTCCAATCTCATAATCATATAACATAGCCTTAAAATTTTTAAACAAAATTTGAAATGCCAATTAGCTCAAACACCTTTTGTATTTCTTAGTTTCGTGGATAAACATTATTTTTTTGGGGTGTTTAATAATGACATCACATATATTTGGGGATCTATTAAAATGATCTTTTTTGCAGGTTAGAGTCACACTTTTATATAATGAGGATCTAAATCGCAGTTGAAAAGTTATACAATGGGAGGAGAAACTTATTTTGCAAGAACCCTAGCAAGTTAATAATACATTGACATTGCAATCCCGCATTGATTTAAAAAAACCATAAATAATATGCAATTCTAGTAAAAAATAATTTACAAGAAATACCATTTTCACTTCAAATAAGGTGTAAAATTTAAATATTTAATTAGAAAAACATTATAATCATAACTTTCTATATGCAAACTTAAAAATTATTATGAAGATAGAAAGACCAACCGATTTTGTTAATGATAGTATCAATTCCAAGCAAATTTAAGCAATTTCAAAAAAAGAAATAAAAAAATTCAAGAGTAAATCGTCTTAATAATTTAGACTAATTTAGATGAATCTAAAAAAATAAGTGGTACAATTTTAAGTTTGTTAGTAAAATCATCTCTTAAACTTATTTCAAAAAAAATAAGTGGTACAATTTTAAGTTTGTTAGTAAAACCATCTCTTAAACTTATTTCCCTTGCATTTGAATCTCACATCCTTTCACAGATGTTTGATCAAGAAAAGAATGACCTAATGCCAGTGATGTTTGATCAAGAAAAGAATGAGGCACTGTTTCGCCCTGTTGATGAAGACGAGCTCCTTTCGGCCATGAAATCCTTCAAAAAGGACAAGGCCCCGGGGCCCGATGGATGGTCAATAGATTTTCTTATCCATTTTTTTGACCTCTTTAAAGATGACTTGCTGGGTATGGTGGAGGGTTCCAGACTCTCAGGCAACATTCACAGCCATCTTTCGTCCACTCTGATTGCCCTTATCCCCAAGAAGGACGAGCCTGAATCCTTCCTGGATTTCCGCCCTATCTCCCTCTGCAACATCTCCTTCAAGATCATCACTAAAATCATTGCAGCTAGGATTAAAAGCACTCTGGCAATTCATCTCTCTTCAAATCAACATGCCTTTTTAAAGGGCCGAAATATCCATGATGCAGTGGCCTCTGCGCAAGAATGCCTGCATTCCATGTCTGTGCACAACTCCAGGGCAGCCATTCTGAAAATCGACCTGCAGAGGGCCTTTGACGTCTTAGACTGGGGATACCTACAATGTCTTTTAGCCAAAATTGGGATGAACCCGGATGCCATTCGATGGATTATGGGCTGTATTCAAACAGTCAACTATGCCATTTTGATCAATGGCTGGCCTTCTCAGTTCTTTCAGGCCGAAAGGGGCCTCCGGCAGAGCTGCCCGCTATCGCCCCTCCTTTTCATCTTGGCCATCGATGCTTTAAGCCTTCATATCAACCATGCAGTGGAGTTAAAAGATTTTTCTCCGGTCAGGGTGTGCAAACATATCCATATCTCCCATTACCTGTTTGTAGACGATATTCTCTTATTGGCTATGCTATCCAGGACTACATGGTTGTGCATTAAATCAATGTTGGACCGTTTTCAAAAAGCCTTGGGCCTAGCCATCAATAAAGCCAAATCGATTCTCTTCCATAACGGCTCGGATGATCCTCTGATTTCCTGGATAACACAGCTTCTTGGAGTCGAATCCAGACTTCTGTCTGATGGTTTCAAGTACCTTGGTTTTCGCCTCAAAGCAAAGGCCTACAGGACGTCCGACTGGCGATGGCTTATTGATCGTTTCTTCTGCAAGATTGCACTGTGGGAATTCAGATCCCTTTCTCTGGGCGGCAGGGTTGTGCTTGTTAAATCGGTTTTATCGCAGCTTTCGGTTTTCTGGGGTCACCTCTATCTCCTCCCGGCTCGCATCATCCAAGCCATCAACAGAATTACAACAAACTTCATATGGGGAGCAAATGCTGAAAGGCGTAAAATGCATCTTGCGAAGCTGGATCTCTTAACACTGCCAAAAAAGCAAGGCGGTTGGGGCCTGTTGGACATAAAACTCTTTGGGACTGCACTTCTCTGTAAAACCCTCTGGAGAGGCATTTTCGGCACCTCCCCCTGGAGTGATATTATCCGCCATAAATACCAAAAAGGTCGTGGCATCGAGTTCTGGTTCAGGTTTCATTCAATTGGGTTGCAGCACGGGTCTGCTATATGGCTTAGCTTCAGGCGGGTCCAGCGTTATTTCCTCAGCAAACTCAAATGGCAAATTCACTCAGGTCGAAAGGTTCTCATCGACATAGATTCTTTTGCAGGTTTTAGGGGTAATCCTTCTGTTCCTTCTTCTATCCTATTCCACCTACACAGAGCTGGCTTTTTCTCATGGGACAAAGTTATCAAGGATTGGAGAGGCCCCTCTCCAGTGCTCATGGACGCTCTCGACATTGGCATTCCTCTGGAGCTGTCCCCTCAATGGGATATTCTTAAAAACTCTCTCCTTCAGGGAGGTATAGTGCGTTGTGCTGTTGATGACCATTTGGTCTGGTCCTTGTCTCCTTCCTCCTCTCAAGCAATTGTCAAAGACATTTATATGGATCTTATATCATTCTCAAATAGACTGAATCGCAAGCGTTTTCCTGCACTCTGGTGGAATCTAGGCTGCCCCCTCAAAGTGACCTTATTCACGTGGCTGGTGTTCTTCAACAAAAATCTGACTTGGGAGTCCTTGAGAAAGCGCTCTTGGCATGGGCCTAGTAGATGCGCCCTCTGCAAGCTGGAGGAGGAAACCAATTTTCACCTGTTTTTCAAATGTACTGTTTCCCAACAAATCTGGTCCGATCTAGCACTGCTCTTCTCCTTTCCGCACCTTTGCTTCATTTCTGTTGATGCAGCTTTTGCATGGTGGGGAAGACAGAATGCCTCCCTTCGTCCAATCCTTCCCATCGCTTTATGGAGCCTCTGGAAATGGAGGAACAAAAAAAATTTTGACGACTCAAACCTCTCCTCCATATATGTCCTATCTCTTTTCTCCAAGCCGCTGAAGCTGAACCTTTGTGGTTTTTTTGTCTCTATTATCATGGCTGGCTCTGCAGGCAGCCCCTTTTGGTTTTTTTCCTCCATCTTTAGATGCTTATGTATTTTGACTATCAGTCTTCTCTCAGGCGATCTTTGCAACAAATCCATCAGATCTATTATGTCTGTCTCTCTTTCAGATGATCATCCATCGATCTTTAAACAGATCCATCATATCTATTTTGTATATATTGCCTCAATATAATATAAAGCTTTTTCTTTCTAAGAAAAAAAAAAAAAATCCTTTCACAGATTTAAAGTGATACTATTTTTTGGGGGTGTTTAATAATGACATCACATATATTTGGGGATCTATTAAAATGATCTGTTTTGCAGGTTAGAGTCACACTTTTATATAATGAGGATCTAAATCGCAGTTGAAAAGTTATACAATGGGAGGAGAAACTTATTTTGCAAGAACCCTAGCAAGTTAATAATACATTGACATTGCAATCCCGCATTGATTTAAAAAAAACCATAAATAATATGCAATTCTAGTAAAAAATAATTTACAAGAAATACCATTTTCACTTCAAATAAGGTGTAAAATTTAAATATTTAATTAGAAAAACATTATAATCATAACTTTCTATATACAAACTTAAAAATTATTATGAAGATAGAAAGACCAACCAATTTTGTTAATGATAGTATCAATTCCAAGCAAATTTAAGCAATTTCAAAAAAAGAAATAAAAAAATTCAAGAGTAAACCGTCTTAATAATTTAGACTAATTTAGATGAATCTAAAAAAATAAGTGGTACAATTTTAAGTTTGTTAGTAAAATCATCTCTTAAACTTATTTCAAAAAAAATAAGTGGTACAATTTTAAGTTTGTTAGTAAAACCATCTCTTAAACTTATTTCCCTTGCATTTGAATCTCACATCCTTTCACAGATGTTTGATCAAGAAAAGAATGACCTAATGCCAGTGATGTTTGATCAAGAAAAGAATGAGGCACTGTTCCGCCCTGTTGATGAAGACGAGCTCCTTTCGGCCATGAAATCCTTCAAAAAGGACAAGGCCCCGGGGCCCGATGGATGGTCAATAGATTTTCTTATCCATTTTTTTGACCTCTTTAAATATGACTTGCTGGGTATGGTGGAGGGTTCCAGACTCTCAGGCAACATTCACAGCCATCTTTCGTCCACTCTGATTGCCCTTATCCCCAAGAAGGACGAGCCTGAATCCTTCCTGGATTTCCGCCCTATCTCCCTCTGCAACATCTCCTTCAAGATCATCACTAAAATCATTGCAGCTAGGATTAAAAGCACTCTGGCAATTCATCTCTCTTCAAATCAACACGCCTTTTTAAAGGACCGAAATATCCATGATGCAGTGGCCTCTGCGCAAGAATGCCTGCATTCCATGTCTGTGCACAACTCCAGGGCAGCCATTCTGAAAATCGACCTGCAGAGGGCCTTTGACGTCTTAGACTGGGGATACCTACAATGTCTTTTAGCCAAAATTGGGATGAACCCGGATGCCATTCGATGGATTATGGGTTGTATTCAAACAGTCAACTATGCCATTTTGATCAATGGCTGGCCTTCTCAGTTCTTTCAGGCCGAAAGGGGCCTCCGGCAGAGCTGCCCGCTGTCGCCCCTCCTTTTAATCTTGGCCATCGATGCTTTAAGCCTTCATATCAACCATGCAGTGGAGTTAAAAGATTTTTCTCCGGTCAGGGTGTGCAAACATATCCATATCTCCCATAACCTGTTTGTAGACGATATTCTCTTATTCGCTATGCTATCCAGGACTACATGGTTGTGCATTAAATCAATGTTGGACCGTTTTCAAAAAGCCTCGGGCCTGGCCATCAATAAAGCCAAATCGATTCTCTTCCATAACGGCTCGGATGATGCTCTGATTTCCTGGATAACACAGCTTCTTGGAATCGAATCCAGACTTCTGTCTGATGGTTTCAAGTACCTTGGTTTTCGCCTCAAAGCAAAGGCCTACAGGACGTCCGACTGGCGATGGCTTATTGATCGTTTCTTCTGCAAGATTGCACTGTGGGAATTCAGATCCCTTTCTCTGGGCGGCAGGGTTGTGCTTGTTAAATCGGTTTTATCGCAGCTTTCGGTTTTCTGGGGTCACCTCTATCTCCTCCCGGCTCGCATCATCCAAGCCATCAACAGAATTACAACAAACTTCATATGGGGAGCAAATGCTGAAAGGCGTAAAATGCATCTTGCGAAGCTGGATCTCTTAACACTGCCAAAAAAGCAAGGCGGTTGGGGCCTGTTGGACATAAAACTCTTTGGGACTACACTTCTCTGTAAATCCCTTTGGAGAGGCATTTTCGGCGCCAACCCCTGGAGTGATATTATCCGCCATAAATACCAAAAAGGTCGAGGCATCGAGTTCTGGTTCAGATTTCATTCAATTGGGTTGCAGCACGGGTCTGCTATATGGCTTAGCTTCAGGCGGATCCAGCGTTATTTCCTCAGCAAACTCAAATGGCAAATTCACTCAGGTCGAAAGGTTCTCATCGGCATAGATTCTTTTGCAGGTTTCAGGGGTAATCCTTTTGTTCCTTCTTCTATCCTATTCCACCTACACAGAGCTGGCTTTTTCTCATGGGACAAAGTTATCAAGGATTGGAGAGGCCCCTCTCCAGTGCTCATGGACGCTCTCGACATTGGCATTCCTCTGGAGCTGTCCCCTCAATGGGATATTCTTAAAAACTCTCTCCTTCAGGGAGGTATAGTGCGTTGTGTTGTTGATGACCATTTGGTCTGGTCCTTGTCTCCTTCCTCCTCTCAAGCAATTGTCAAAGACATTTATATGGATCTTATATCATTCTCAAATAGACTGAATCGCAAGCGTTTTCCTGCACTCTGGTGGAATCTAGGCTGCCCCCTCAAAGTGACCTTATTCTCGTGGCTGGTATTCTTTAACAAAAATCTGACTTGGGAGTCCTTAACAAAGCGCTCTTGGCATGGGCCTAGTAGATGCGCCCTCTACAAGCTGGAGGAGGAAACCAATTTTCTCCTGATTTTCAAATGTACTGTTTCCCAACAAATCTGGTCCGATCTAGCACTGCTCTTCTCCTTTCCGCACCTTTGCTTCATTTCTGTTGATGCAGCGTTTGCATGGTGGGGAAGACGGAATGCCTCCCTTCGTCCAATCCTTCCCATCGCTTTATGGAGCCTCTGGAAATGGAGGAACAAATTTTTTTTTGAAGACTCAAACCTCTCCTCCATATATGTCCTATCTCTTTTCTCCAAGCCGCTGAAGCTGAACCATTGTGGTTTTTTTTTGTCTCTATTATCATGGCTGGCTCTGCAGGCAGCCCCTTTTGGTTCTTTTCTTCCATTTTTTGATGCTTTTATATTTTGACCATCAGTCTTCTCTCAGGCGATCTTTGCAACAAATCCATCAGATCTATTCTGTCTGTCTCTCTTTCAGATGATCATCCATCGATCTTTAAACAGATCCATCATATCTATTTTGTATATATTGCCTCAATATAATATAAAGATTTTTCTTTCTGAGAAAAAAAAATAAAAAAAATAAAAAAAATCTTTTCACAGATTTAAAGTGATTTAATCGGAAGGTGCCACGTGGAAATGATGGCCTCAGCGTGACGACATCTCGGAAGTCGACAGTTCGAAGGAAAGAGATTTTGTAACCCCTGGTTTAAATTGTTTTATAAAAATTCTGATCTGATGGAGGGGCTTCGATGTTGTTAGCAGTTGTCATGAGTACTCTTGGTGACCAAGGGCGCAGAAAAAGTGGAGCACCCAGGTGCTATGTTGAATATCAGAGGTCAAAATTCTCGAAACCCTTTTGAAATTTCATTTTTGAAAAGATCCTAATGAGAAAGGTTTCCAATGTGTTGTTTGTGTTTGGTTTCGAGGCCCAAAAAAACCAAGAGCGTGGACCAAGGTTGAGCACCCAAGTGTTGTGAAGCCCAACGGAAGAGAAAGACATAGTAACTTTGTTTTAATTTTTAATTCAAAAAAAATTCCGATGAGAGCAGATACGATGTTATGTGACACAATTGAAATTTCATACAAGAGAATATAATAAAACAACAACAGACATTTCCATTGTTCAAAAGTTATTACCAACAAACACATATGCACGCGTGCCCCGCGCGCACACATATATAACTTATATAACTTTTATTTATATATATAATTAAAAAAAAAAAAAACCTTAAGATCTTGTAGTAGTCTTGCAACTTCTAACTATATTTGTTTTTATAATGGTTTTGAGTGTAATTTATGTATCTATTATAAATAGTGTGTATTTATTTCTATTCTATACTTCTCATATTTTAACTAATGTATTCATTAAAAGCAAAATGGAAGAAATAACATTCCTAATAAATATTTTAATAATTTGTAAGATCTAATATTCCAATGGTTTTAAAAAACCTAATTTATTATTAACTTAAACATTTATTTCGTTAATATGTATGATCCTAATATAAACTCATTATAAAAAACATTAATATATATGATCTAACATAAACTCATTATAAAAGAACATTAATTTATGCATCATTTCCATATAAACCAATTCTTCGTTTTTAAAATCTAATAAATACTAGCATTTGCACCTTATGTTGCAAAGGAAACGCCGTACGACATAGAGTGGTAAGGCATAGAGTGGGGAAGAATAGCGACATGTGAATGGGCATTGTTGAAAGCAAGGGTGGACGATAATGTGTATTCTGAAAATGGATATTTTGTTATGGTCAACCTAATGCATTCATTAATTAGATGACAACAAAAAAGTTTCGAGCCCAGGTTGAACCAACACAAATCTTTTCTACAAGACTAAAATTGCCTAAATGATTCCTCAATTAATGGAAATAACCATTTCCCTCCTCTAATACCTAAAATACATTGTAGGAGACCGATTTTTCAAGTAACTTAATATAACTAGCAATTGCCCCAAAAAGTGCAAAGAGAGGTCGATTACAAACAAGTTTTTTTTATGTATAAAGTGTTGAGAATGGAGGATCTCGGATTAGACTTTAGTTGGACTCCGTTGGTTTGGGAGATGTATCATGTGTTACCATTTGTGCATATTATGGGCATAAAGTTGGTTATGATGATGGAGATTATTTTCAACCAGTTGTGGGTTGGCAACAACTTTTGTGAATTCCTTGGGTAAGATTCGATCTTCTGGATAACGGAAATTCCAGTGTCCATTTAGTCTATACTAGAGTACAATGATTGTTGGCAAAGCTAAAGAAACTGCCATCAATGTATAGAGCCAATGTAACTCGTAGTCATCATTTTTATCCATACAGGGCTATGATTATAGGTACCAACCATTTGAGCAGGCAGGGGGTGTATTTGCTAAATAGGGATCATGTTATCCTCGTGGAGTTATTGGTTGCACTTAGAAAATATAAAGTAGGATTGAGCATCGACTATCTGGCTGGATGGAATTTTTGATAAGCGCTGGCCAATTTTATCTATTGTGTAATCATTTCCCTTATTTAAAGGCTGCTCTGAGTTACTAATAGAGACGGTTCTAAAAGATAAGGCTTCGAGAACCTTACTTTAGTTGGTGGAGGCTTAGAACATTTTCTTCTGAAGCTTTGGCCTCAAACTCGAAAGCTACTTGTAAAGCATTCTCCAAAGCATTTATACTAAGCAGGTCCATTTTTCTTTGGATATTTTGGTTGAGAGTCCTCTGAGAAGTGAGTCGAGGAACTTCCAATTCGTCACCATGGACTTGAAGCCATCAAAAATATTGTTTGATGCCTTTGACTAGGTACTTGCCTTACATGAATCCATTGCTTCATTATTTCCTCTGCTTTCCCCTTCAGGTATAACCTATCTTGCATTTCTTGCTTGAAGCATATCAAACTTTGTGTAGGAGGTGAATTTGAGTTGACTAAGTCTCGTACAAAAGCCCACCGCCATGTTAAGGGTTGGTCGCTCCATACTGACTTCTTTTAGCATCAACTTCTGTGCATCACTCAGTTGTTATATTTGAAAGAAGGCTTCTCGTACAAGAGCCCACCACCATGTTATGGGTTGGTCACTCCATACGGACTTCTATTAGCATCAACTTCTGTGCATCATCCAATTGTTACATTTGAAAGAAGACTTCTAGGCTTTGTAATGAAGCATCCATCACTTATATTTTAGGATTAAAAGCTTGATATATAGTTCACATATCAGTGATGTTATTGTCCCATAATACCATAAGACTGAAAGATTCATATCTGGTTGGAATTTTGATGATAATGACGGCCTCACATTCTGCTAGACTCCACATTTTCTGAAAGGCCGGGAACATATTTTTCATTTTAGATGCAATTGTTGGTTGTCAAATATGTCTTATACATTATTTTTATTGGACTTCATGCCTGTAGAGATATTTACTCTTGGCTACTTCCCCAGCCATGATAGAGAAAAGGAGCCCAAACACTTGTGAAGCTTCTTCCTCTGCATAGGTGGTGTGTCAAAATGGGTTCTCTTTTTGGCAGACATTTGAGTAACGGTCTTCCGCCAATATAAGATTCTGGTATGCAAGTATAATTTCAACATAGAATTGCCTACATGAACTTAGACCTGAACATTGCCTGAGAATAGAGACTTCAAAGCTAGTTCTTCAAGCGCATGTAATATAGATTCATTTAGAAAAAGGATGCGTGAAGACAATTGTAATGTTGAAGACAGACTTTGATCACCATATTGAGGAACTAACATTGTGCCCGAGCCCTACTGGCTTGAGAGTTTTGACAGGGTTTGTGTTCGACTAATATAGTCAACGAAGGTGAGTATTGAATAGGTTCTGATTGGACCACAAAACCATGATGAGTCTCAATGATTCCTCAGCAAGGCATCAACCAAAACAAAGCAGGAATTACACAAGCCTTTCGGGATGCTCTCTAAAGAAGCATGAAACTTCTCATTGTGTTCAGCAACATTTCTATTGAAGGTCAAGTTGGCTCATGTAAAGCAAGGGAAGTTTTGCATCTTCCACAACTTCACATTGTCAAAGACAGCCGTATTCTCTTGTCCAATGTAAGAAGAGAGAACACTTACAATGCAATATATTCAAAAAAACATACTAAGAAATGATAGTTATCAAGATAGAATCTGAATTCAAATGTGGATACCGTACAATACAGAAAACAATTGGCCCACAAAACTACAGTTCAGAAAATTTAGGAGTATACATATTATTAAAGCAAAAACATGCACTTCTTCAAATTTATTGAAAAAAATAGGCATGTGGATAGTCCAGACTAATTTTATCAAAAATTTTAATGATTGGATAACATAAACCCCTACAAAAATGCTCAAAGGTCCGTTGAGCCTTCTGATGCAATCCCTTCAAGAAATGTATTTCCTTATGATACACTATAAACTGTACGAAACCCAACAAAAACTAGAGTAGCAGGTCTTCTCTAAAGAACATTAGATTTATTATTGAGATTATTACAAGTTTGATTTAAAAAAGTTGATAGCCATCACACTATTTTCTTGTGCTTGGTGGGCGTATGTATTTGTTTGCGTGTGTTGTGATTCTACTTTTGATAATGCAAATGATGTAACCTATTCTAGGTGTTCTGGAAGTAAGAAGGATATGAACAGACATTAGGTACACCCTTTCAAGTTGAAAAATAAAAAATAAATAAGCACATATCAAACAGAGAATATATGACTAAACACCTAGTGGAAGCTACTTATTTAGTATGTTGGCTCGGTTGGCATGCTTCATTTGAATGTAACTTTGTTTATGAAGGTCTAAGCAGGCCTTTAAGGTGCAGGCAACAGTGTCCCAACTACAAATGCAGTCTCCTCGAGACTTCACACATGAACAAAATAGACAAACCTCTCTAGGCATCAGCAGCAGCATAGTCTTCTGAAATCTCCCATGGCTAGCTCCTAAAACATCGTTAAACCATGCACTGAATCATTGTAAACGCTCACTGTATCTTAAAAAATTATTATTACTTGTAAAATTTGTCATTGAAAACAGAATTTTTGTGCGACAGGATAAACAAATTAGTGCAGCACGGACAATCAAGTGAGGATCCGCAGGTTGTTAAAAGGCGAGCCCGTTCGAAAATGCACCTCCCCTTTGAACTTTCTCATTAAATAATTTTAGTTCGAGGGGACCCATGTGAAGGCTTCATAGCAGCACGGATTAAGAGCATATGGATGTTGGTTATATGGATCTTTCAATTTTTGTAACATGTCAAAGGCTGTACTTGAATGGAGTGGTGTTCATTTTTTATGAAATGAAATAAAGTGCGAGGTTGAACTGCAGGGAAAATGGACACCATTTTTTCCAATAGAATTAATTTAGATTTATTTTAAATATAAATCTAACATGAGTTTAGAGGGATTTAATTTATTTAACAAATATTATTTTAATGTTTTGTGTGGTTATTTTTTTTATTTTTGTTTTTGTAAAGTTTTATTTTTTATTTTATTTTGGTGGATATGAGCAAAATTTCAACTTTGATGATGGAGGGACACCCTTACACATCATACTTGATCGGTTTAATGAGACAAGTAAGAAACTTACAAACTAATGACACTAAGTAAGTTAAAAGACAGGAGAATGGAAAAAAGGGATGCATGGAAGGTGTTGAGTATGAAATGATATAGCCACTCTATTTTAATTTATTTAGGCTTATTATTCTTAATGAGGTTGGACAAGTCCCTATATGGTTACACTTCACTAGAAGGAGGATATAACCACAAAAATGAAATAATGCAACAAGTATAACTTCCAAGCATCATGATTCATTTCCAACTTCAACCCACAATCTTTACATCCCAATATACTAAATGAAAAATATTCTTATGAATAAATGACTAATGTACCTCATGTGTGTTGAGTCTCCATCATTGGATGAGTACACTTATTTCAAAAAATGACCTGAGCATATGAGAAAGATGCATCACAAGAGTTGTGTATGTGGATAGTGTCAATTATTATTTCTATAATGTGAATCATGGAGGGATGATGATTATTATCTCATGATGCCCATGGCTTCTTTCAGCCTGCCCTTCACCAGGTACCACCGCGGGGACTCCCAAACGAATGGCAGAACGAAGATGCAATACACGGCCGAGGGAATCGAACCCGCGACGTACAGATATCTCCAGTTGCCGGAAAAGTAGGATAGAGCCAGCAGCACTGCTATGCCGAGAGAAAAGAAGTAGAAAGTCGACATGCCAATCGATGCTCTCTTGGACGGTCTGACGGCTTCCGTCGCCAAGACGAACGACGACAACCCCAGGCCACCATTGCTAATTCCCGTCAATAGACGGAGAATTAAATAAACCCAGAAATTCGGCGACATTGCCGTCAAGAAACCAAAAATGGAATTGCAGATGCAGACCAACTTCAGGACACCCTCACGCCCCAGCGAAGAATCCGATAGATGCCCAGATATCCCTGCACCTGTATCAAAAAATAAATCAGAAACTGAAAGAAAATCTTAATGGCGATCAGCCGTCAGATATAAAAGCGCACAGGGGCTGAAAATATCAATTACCGAGCAAACACCCGACAAAGAACGCAGACTGCAGAAACCCAACTTTGTATTTCTGGCCGCAGACGAGATCCCATCCGCAGACCGTCGAAACCCCGGGGCCTCCGTCCCAGTCCCATGAGGCCCGGTCCATGGAGCATATAGATCCCGTCGCGCTGCAGGATTCGAACCTTGGCTTCACGGAAAGGAAATCCTCTGGGGTTTTCCCTCCATTGCAATGCCAATGGGGTTCATAGTCGGCGAAAATCATGACCATCGTAGGAAAGGCCTCCAGTGTCTGTGCGAGGCTCGACAACAAGAAATGCTTAATCTGCCACCGCCCGAACAATAAATCAGAAGACACAGAGGCCATTGGGGTGGGAGACAAAAGGACAGTGTGAGGATCAACGACCAAACTTCCTTCAATCGTCTAACACCACAAATCTACGGTCAACAATAAGACACGGCATCGGCTGGGGCAATTCATTTCAAATGGAAACGCCTTACGGCGTAATGAATTGAATTTTGTATCCCAAACTCGGTCAACAATAAGACACGACATCGGCTGGGGCAATTCATTTCAAAGGGAAACGCCTTACGGCGTAATGAATTGAATTTTGTATCCCAAATTGTTTTCGAAATTATATCCATATGGATTAACTGTTAATAGTTTTTGTGAAGATCTATGATAAACACTTCACTGTTTTTGTGAAGCTTCTTCCTCTGCATAGGTGGTGTGTCAAAATGGGTTCTCTTTTTGGCAGACATTTGAGTAACGGTCTTCCGCCAATATAAGATTCTGGTATGCAAGTATAATTTCAACATGGAATTGCCTACATGAACTTAGACCTGAACATTGCCTGAGAATAGAGACTTCAAAGCTAGTTCTTCAAGCGCATGTAATATAGATTCATTTAGAAAAAGGATGCGTGAAGACAATTGTAATGTTGAAGACAGACTTTGATCACCATATTGAGGAACTAACATTGTGCCCGAGCCCTACTGGCTTGAGAGTTTTGACAGGGTTTGTGTTCGACTAATATAGTCAACGAAGGTGAGTATTGAATAGGTTCTGATTGGACCACAAAACCATGATGAGTCTCAATGATTCCTCAGCAACGCATGAACCAAAACAAAGCAGGAATTACACAAGCCTTTCGGGATGCTCTCTAAAGAAGCATGAAACTTCTCATTGTGTTCAACAACATTTCTATTGAAGGTCAAGTTGGCTCATGTAAAGCAAGGGAAGTTTTGCATCTTCCACAACTTCACATTGTCAAAGACAGCCGTATTCTCTTGTCCAATGTAAGAAGAGAGAACACTTACAATGCAATATATTCAAAAAAACATACTAAGAAATGATAGTTATCAAGATAGAATCTGAATTCAAATGTGGATACCGTACAATACAGAAAACAATTGGCCCACAAAACTACAGTTCAGAAAATTTAGGAGTATACATATTATTAAAGCAAAAACATGCACTTCTTCAAATTTATTGAAAAAAATAGGCATGTGGATAGTCCAGACTAATTTTATCAAAAATTTTAATGATTGGATAACATAAACCCCTACAAAAATGCTCAAAGGTCCGTTGAGCCTTCTGATGCAATCCCTTCAAGAAATGTATTTCCTTATGATACACTATAAACTGTACGAAACCCAACAAAAACTAGAGTAGCAGGTCTTCTCTAAAGAACATTAGATTTATTATTGAGATTATTACAAGTTTGATTTAAAAAAGTTGATAGCCATCACACTATTTTCTTGTGCTTGGTGGGCGTATGTATTTGTTTGCGTGTGTTGTGATTCTACTTTTGATAATGCAAATGATGTAACCTATTCTAGGTGTTCTGGAAGTAAGAAGGATATGCACAGACATTAGGTACACCCTTTCAAGTTGAAAAATAAAAAATAAATAAGCACATATCAAACAGAGAATATATGACTAAACACCTAGTGGAAGCTACTTATTTAGTATGTTGGCTCGGTTGGCATGCTTCATTTGAATGTAACTTTGTTTATGAAGGTCTAAGCAGGCCTTTAAGGTGCAGGCAACAGTGTCCCAACTACAAATGCAGTCTCCTCGAGACTTCACACATGAACAAAATAGACAAACCTCTCTAGGCATCAGCAGCAGCATAGTCTTCTGAAATCTCCCATGGCTAGCTCCTAAAACATCGTTAAACCATGCACTGAATCATTGTAAACGCTCACTGTATCTTAAAAAATTATTATTACTTGTAAAATTTGTCATTGAAAACAGAATTTTTGTGCGACAAGATAAACAAATTAGTGCAGCACGGACAATCAAGTGAGGATCCGCAGGTTGTTAAAAGGCGAGCCCGTTCGAAAATGCACCTCCCCTTTGAACTTTCTCATTAAATAATTTTAGGTCGAGGGGACCCATGTGAAGGCTTCATAGCAGCACGAATTAAGAGCATATGGATGCTGGTTATATGGATCTTTCAATTTTTGTAACATGTCAAAGGCTGTACTTGAATGGAGTGGTGTTCATTTTTTATGAAATGAAATAAAGTGCGAGGTTGAACTGCAGGGAAAATGGACACCATTTTTTCCAATAGAATTAATTTAGATTTATTTTAAATATAAATCTAACATGAGTTTAGAGGGATTTAATTTATTTAACAAATATTATTTTAATGTTTTGTGTGGTTATTTTTTTTATTTTTGTTTTTGTAAAGTTTTATTTTTTATTTTATTTTGGTGGATATGAGCAAAATTTCAACTTTGATGATGGAGGGACACCCTTACACATCATACTCGATCGGTTTAATGAGACAAGTAAGAAACTTGCAAACTAATGACACTAAGTAAGTTAAAAGACAGGAGAATGGAAAAAAGGGATGCATGGAAGGTGTTGAGTATGAAATGATATAGCCACTCTATTTTAATTTATTTAGGCTTATTATTCTTAATGAGGTTGGACAAGTCCCTATATGGTTACACTTCACTAGAAGGAGGATATAACCACAAAAATGAAATAATGCAACAAGTATAACTTCCAAGCATCATGATTCATTTCCAACTTCAACCCACAATCTTTACATCCCAATATACTAAATGAAAAATATTCTTATGAATAAATGACTAATGTACCTCATGCGTGTTGAGTCTCCATCATTGGATGAGTACACTTATTTCAAAAAATGACCTGAGCATATGAGAAAGATGCATCACAAGAGTTGTGTATGTGGATAATGTCAATTATTATTTCTATAATGTGAATCATGGAGGGATGATGATTATTATCTCATGATGCCCATGGCTTCTTTCAGCCTGCCCTTCACCAGGTACCACCGCGGGGACTCCCAAACGAATGGCAGAACGAAGATGCAATACACGGCCGAGGGAATCGAACCCGCGACGTACAGATATCTCCAGTTGCCGGAAAAGTAGGACAGAGCCGGCAGCACTGCTATGCCGAGAGAAAAGAAGTAGAAAGTCGACATGCCAACCGGTGCTCTCTTGGACGGTCCGACGGCTTCCGTCGCCAAGACGAACGACGACAACCCCAGGCCACCATTGCTAATTCCCGTCAATAGACGGAGAATTAAATAAACCCAGAAATTCGGCGACATTGCCGTCAAGAAACCAAAAATGGCATTGCAGATGCAGACCAACTTCAGGACACCCTCACGCCCCAGCGAAGAATCCGATAGATGCCCAGATATCCCTGCACCTGTATCAAAAAATAAATCAGAAACTGAAAGAAAATCTTAATGGCGATCAGCCGTCAGATATAAAAGCGCACAGGGGCTGAAAATATCAATTACCGAGCAAACACCCGACAAAGAACGCAGACTGCAGAAACCCAACTTTGTATTTCTGGCCGCAGACGAGATCCCATCCGCAGACCGTCGAAACCCCGGGGCCTCCGTCCCAGTCCCATGAGGCCCGGTCCATGGAGCATATAGATCCCGTCGGGCTGCAGGATTCGAACCTTGGCTTCACGGAAAGGAAATCCTCTGGGGTTTTCCCTCCATTGCAATGCCAATGGGGTTCATAGTCGGCGAAAATCATGACCATCGTAGGAAAGGCCTCCAGTGTCCGTGCGAGGCTCGACAGCAAGAAATGCTTAATCTGCCACCGCCCGAACAATAACTCAGAAGACACAGAGGCCATTGGGTTGGGAGACAAAAGGACAGTGTGAGGATCAACGACCAAACTTCCTTCAATCGTCTAACACCACAAATCTACGGTCAACAATAAGACACGGCATCGGCTGGGGCAATTCATTTCAAAGGGAAACGTCTTACGGCGTAATGAATTGAATTTTGTATCCCAAACTCGGTCAACAATAAGACACGGCATCGGCTGGGGCAATTCATTTCAAAGGGAAACGCCTTACGGCGTAATTAATTGAATTTTGTATCCCAAACTGTTTTCGAAATTATATCCATATGGATTAACTGTTAATAGTTTTTGTGAAGATCTATGATAAACACTTCACTGTTTTTGTGGAGATCTATGATAAACACTTGCACTAGTGGATCACTTTGAAGAATACCTGCAACCAGGGCAAAGCCATGTCCAAATGACTTGGTCAGCTAGCCAAATAATGCTAGAACATAAATTATAAACTAATGAATATATTCTCTATTCTCAGGAATCCTCTGCTTTTTATATTCGGATCATATAGATAATGAGATCAACATATATGAATCCGAATAAGTGATTAATAAACCAACACAAATCCACAATACAATGAAAGTCACCTTCCTGATCTTAAAATGACCTTGCATTCTGCCACCAACCAACATTTTCTATTAATTAATTTAACAAGAGTTCTCTCTTGTTTATTTAAACTGCATGACTCCATTAGGCCTGCACAAAATTTAATTTGAATATTATTAAATGCAGGCCTGCTAATGGTGATGGAGTAGTTGATGGCCACCATTTCCAAATCTTATATTAAGTCGTAGAGATGGAAATCGTGCTATATATATATATATATATATATATATATATATATATATATATATATATATATATATATATATATATATATATATAGATAGATATATATATATATATATATATAGATAGATATATATATATATATATATATATATATATATATATATATATATATATATATATATATAGATATATATATATATATATATATAGTTAGTCACATTAGTAATTATAATTCAATGGTGCTGGCTTGGGCATTGATTTTAAGAATATCATCATTCAAATTCAAAATTCAAGTAAGCAACCTGCCTACTCTTTCCGAATCAAAAAGGGAAGTTATTGGTTTTTTCTCATTTCAAGGATAATCTGTGTGTTATGAACTCACAAAGAGTTTATTATAGATAATAGAATTTTTCGTCCAATTTCTCTGTTGCGGGGTTTTTTTCTTTTCTTTTCTTACTGCTGTTCCCTGCAATTGGAAGTTATATTGAGTGGTAGAGTCATCGTAACTGCTATGTATTAATCATGGATAGGGATCATTATGAATAATATGTACATGTGCATGGGAAATGATAAGCTCTTGCTGCTTGCTCTATTAATGATGAAGGGAAAGCGTGAACTTTCACAGGAAGTCCTCAATTTTTGGAATATTTGATGGCGTCTAAGCTGGCGGTAGAGGATAACTTTGACTTTCTCCATCCATGGCACTGAAATTCTATCTTCGCACAGATTTTCCTAAAGCTAGAATCTCATCAGAAAGCCTTTTCAACCTTAAATTTCCGATAAAACTTTAATGCTTTTAAACTGTTTAGGTGTGCGTGTTATATGACTTGGAATTCTGAAACTGAGTCTAACTTGAGAGATTTTGAACCAGAACTCCTTGATGTGTCAGTCTTAATTATTCAAAATCATTGAAATTGGTACATCCAGGAATTTTAGGAAGTAAAGATGGAATTGTACCACTAAGTAAGATAAAACAAGATGGATTTCTGCGACGAATTAATAGATCAAAACATCATAATGAGAGTCCATGAACTCATGGGTATCTTAACGTAGATAAAACTGAGTGAATGAGGAAACTTGCAGGCATAAAGTAGAAACCTGAGCTTAGAGAAGCCAAAAAGCACAGTAGATTTTGGAATGGAAATAAGCTTTCCTATTTTGGGTATTCTAAGATACCTGTTTTTGTATTTGAAAAATCAGGTGACGTGGCAAATTTATCTCGACACCAGACTTGTGACTGAATTCTGATAATGTTGGTCTGTGATGAACAATTGAAAGGCTACAGTCCTTAATGTGAATAACCTATGCAAAATTATCTTTAACTGCTTCAATATAAATGAGTTCCATGGCCTTACAATAAGGAAAAGTGTCTGATACCAACTTGACAACTTCTGATAAAAACAGCATACATGATACAGTACAGAAAATCATACATCTTCAAGATCATTCAAAATATACCAGGGATTTATCGATGAAAACCATCCTGCAGCTCTGAATTCCTTCCATGAGTTTACACTGCCTGTAGATGAAGATGATTTTTCATTGATTAGTTCTCCCGCTAATACTTGCAAAGAAGAAAGCTTCGAACTTGTTTTAGATGACAATGGGGCTTATACTATAGACCCTTACATTGGGCCTTATGATCATAAAACTTTAAGGGAGGAAAATCTGCAAAACAACATCGATATACAAAGAAATGTTGAAGAGTTTGGGGGTTGTCAAACAATTTCAAGAAATGGATGCAGACTTCCTTGGTCTTGGTCTGGAAGGCGAAATGGTAGAGGTAAAAAATTGAAGGGCATCAGAGGGAAGAGGTTTTCATGTGGTGTGCTGGTTGCCAATAGGAGAAAATCACTCTCTGATTCTGCTAGTACTCTGCACTATCAAGAACCTATTCAATTTGAATATGTTACAGATTTTTCTTCCTCGGATTGCTCCTATTCAAAGGATGAAACCCCATTGGTCAGATCCCCCCCCACACGAATGTTTTAACCTTGGACTCGCCTCTGGGCGATTATGGTGATTCTCCCCATGTAAACAACAGACGTTTCAGTGAGCTAGATCTCCATCCTCTCATCAAAACTCATCACAGGACCAGAAAGTCAGGGATTAGTGAATATGAGACAGAGGAGGAATCCTTACAGATGAGGACTAACGAAAACATGTTAGTGAATAGAAGCTTGAGTCAAAAGTACAGTCCCAAGTCTTTCGAGGAACTGGTTGGGCAGAGCATTATTGCTCAAGCTCTTTCCAGTGCAATTAACAAAGATAAGATTGCACCCTTTTATCTTTTTCATGGGCCCAGAGGTACAGGGAAGACATCTGCTGCAAGAATATTTGGTTTTTCCTTGAATTGCATGGCTGATTGCAATGCAAAGCCCTGTGGAAATTGCAACAGGGGAAAGAATAAGAATAAAGAATAAGAAAGCTTTCGCCAACAGAGAACGAGAATGCCGAGGAGCCATGAAATGAGTGACCACAAAGTAGAGCGATCAAGTGAAGAACTGGTGTGAACTGGTATGAATATTCGGCTGACTGTGTACTATGGCTTTTCTGTCACCTTCTTCACTGCCGAATGGATGGACGGCTCTCCTCACCACACCCTGCCATCTTCTTCAAGGGACATGATCCGCTTCATAGAGCTCCCTGATGTTCAGATCGAAGGGGATCGAGGCACCTCAGATTGCTGTCCTCTCTCATTCATCCACAGACGCTTGGCCTCTCTTCGCTGACGCTTGGTTTCTAAAAAGGCCGATGATCTAATGGTTGGAGTTTATTCCATCGTCTAACAATCGATCTAAGGGCCCATAACGAGACACCGCGGCACGGAGGGGAGTTCCTCTCAGAGGGAACGCCTTACGGCGTAATTAGAAAAAAATTATCAATAAGTTTAAAGGTTAGAAAAGTATATAGTAATTTAAATATTTAGAAACAAATTCAAAATTTATATAATCTAATAATGAAATATTTACTTATTACTATCAAAATATAACTTTTAAATATATAAAAATAAATTATAAAAATTAAATACATAAGAATAAATTAATTAAAAAAATATAGAAATAATGAATAATGAATATCTTGATTTCACGATTTTAATATTACCCACTTCTAGCAATAGATTTGTTTGGTTGATATTAAAAATTATAACTCGACTATGCAATATTTAAATTATTAATTCTAAATTCAGATTCAAATTTATAATTTTTAAAATATTTTTATATATAAAATAATTTTACATAATAAAAAATAATTATAAATTTTAATAGATAATTTATAATTTTATAATTTAATTTTTTTATTGAAATAGTTTAAAAACATTTTTCTTATCAAATTAAAGTTAAAATTTAAATATAATATATCAAATTATTAAAAATTATATAAGATTTAGTTATTATATTGTTTAAGTAATTATTATTTTATAATATAATTTTAAATTTATTTAGTTTTATATTTTAAGTTTGGGAGGATTACATTTTTATTATGTGAAATTGAACTGTGGCAAATTTATTTGACTTTATTTATTTAAATGTAATTAATATAAAATATATTTTAAAATTTTAACATATATCATTTTATATTGTATTTATATTCATTTTATATTGTATTTATATTCAATTTCAAAATTTTCACTGGTTACATATCTTGTATTTTCAAACATTTTTTTTATTTAAAAAAAATCATAATTAATAACTTTTTATTTTAAGTATGGGGTTTTTATTTTATTAAAATGATAAATTTAATAGTTTTTGTAAATATATATTGTAGGTACAAAATAAAATAATCTAAATTTTAATATATTTTTTTCCAAAAAAAACACTTTACTTGAAATAATTGAGGTTTTACTAAGCCCCAAGAGTTAGCTCAATCGGTCAAATCGAGTGCCTCCCCAATGGGAGGTCACCGGGTCGAATCCCGAAAGCTCTTGAGGTTAGGTCAAGGGGTGTTGATGCCTTCGGGTGCGTCCACTCAGTGTTGAACAACCCTGGATGTAGCGGCGCACTCAGTGTTGAACAACCCTGGATGTAGCGGCTACCCATTAGTGTTGAACAACCCTGGATGTAGCGGCTACCCATGGATGTAGCGGCTACCCATTAGTGTTGAACAACCCTGGATGTAGCGGCTACCCATGGATGTAGCGGCTACCCATTAGTGTTGAACAACCCTGGATGTAGCGGCTACCCATTAGTGTTGAACAACCCTGGATGTAGCGGCTACCCATTGACCCGGGTATCCGTGAACCAGAAGTGAAGAAAAAAAAAATTTTGAGGTTTTACTAGAGTAATTACTTCTTAATAAGAGGAAAATGTGTAATTCAATCAATTTTTAATATAAAATATTAATAATGATAAAATATCAAAATATACCATTTAAACAATGAAAAATTACCACTATAGATCTATATTAATCACATATTTACCAAGCACTAAAATGGATTAATTGATGTGTAAATCTTTTTTCAATTTTGAGATTTGATACCTCTAGTCTCTTGGTAGATCCGTGGTCAAAATGCATTTATACTAGTTCTATTGCCAAGTGTCTATAACATTGAAAAATGCATTTTAAACAGTAAAAAATTACACATTGTTTTTTGCACTCTAAAATAAATTTGCAAGGAAAGAAATAAATTGTTTTTTGCACTCTAAAATAAATTTGCAAGGAAAGAAATTTGATCCCTCTCGGCTCATGTTAGATCCATGCTTTAGATGGATCTATGCTGGTATCAAAAATTGTTATGCTCTTTCCACCTTTTTAATTAAATTTATTAATCACATGGGAGTTTTGAGGTCGACGTGTTTCGAAGGTCGACCTCAAAACTCCCATTTGATTTATCCATAAAAATATGGATTCAAAATCATGAATCACTAAAAATAAATTTATTAATTATAAAAATATCAAATGTTATATGAAAACTATCTGTAACAACTCACAACATTATAACATTAGCGTGGCTCGAGGACGTCTGATCCCTGGTCTTGGGCCATTAAATAAACAGTTCAAAAAAAGAGAAGCTCTTAACCAAACACAACCATTTAAATATACTCCAAATTTTAATACTTATCTTTCTATAAATTCTACTATTAAAATATTTATAAAACTATAAATAAATTCCACTTTTTAATTTTAATTACAATATTTCTTATTAATAATAATATAATAATTTAAAACACTAAAAATAAATTGAAAATTTATATAGTATTAATATAAAATATAAAATTAAACACATAAACAAATAAAATTAATGAATTTATATAATATTAATATAATATATAAAATTAAACATTAATAAATATTGCGAATTTGTAATTCTCCATACCAACGTTTTCAATGGATTTCTGCTGCAGTATGATGCCATCCAAATTCTTTACATTTAGACCTAGTTATCAGATTCGAAATAAAATTAAGAAAAACCTTTTAAGGAATTTCAATTCTAGAAATATAGCCAATATACAATTAAAATGGGTTACTGTGGCTAATATTCTTTTATAATTCGTTATATCAAATTTTGTAATATATTTATTTAACAGGGACATGTATTAATAACAGAGTCGCGGTCATCAATATTAATGATTATGCTGAGCCAGGGAAGTTCACAATCTGAATGATAACTGTGCTTGCAGGGCATCTCCCTGGCTTCGCCTCCGACTTCGAACCGGTCATTGCAGACAGGGAAGTGCGAATTGTTAATCAGATGCCTGGAATTGATCTTAATCATGGGCATTGCATCTACGGCGGCCCTCGCAGCAGGTGGAAAACCCAACCCTATCGTTCTGAGACATTACCCCCAATATTTGCAGCAAGGTCCTGCGTTCGATTCTTGTATCACTACCAAAAATTAACTCCATAGGGCCATTACTCAGAATCGCGCCCGTCTGAGAATTAGAAGGGGGCTGTCGAACATCCTGTCGGGGACGTGGTCGTGGCCTTCAATGTTTTCTTGGTCACTCAGCCACTTGAGCAGGTCAGCCATGAGTTCAGTTACAGAAGGCCTTTCTCCGCCCTCCATTAAAAAGCTCTCGAAGGGGTTGTTGGGGAGCTCGAAATGCCATAGCTTGCTTCCTCTACAAACCCTCCGCCACAAGTTGGACAAAGAGTGGGCTCTCCTGCCAATAATCTTAAAATAAGATTGCAAGCATGGCACCAGTAGGGAGAACTACTTCTGGAAGCCATCTCGATAAACCCTGAAAATTCAGAGAGACAACCTTCAAAACCCTTACGACGGCTGCTATTCAAAACCCAAATGTTGAAAAGCCCGATGAACCTCAAATATGTAGATGACGCTGCAGTCCGAGCAGAATTTGGGTCACACTCTAATTTATGGCAACCAATATTTTCAGTTGGAATTTTAGCTTTCGTTCGGACATCAGAGCATATTTCAATATGAAAGGTCTGGAAGCCTTGGAATATGAATTGAGAAGAGAGGCGAAGATTGATGGAGGAAGGCGCTATATTTCAAAATTTCGCTGTCTGGCGCTTAATTGGAATATGAATTGAGAGGAGAGGCGAAGATTGATCGAGGAAGGGGCTATATTTTAAAATTTCGCTGTTTGGCGCTTAATTAGAAAACATGGTTTTCAAAAGTTCGTTGTCCCGCGCTTAATTTGAAAACATGGCGTGGATTAGCATATGCGTATCATTATTATATGTATCATGATCGAAAACGAAGTCCAAACATCCTCGTCAAATGGACATTGGGTTCTCATAATAATGATCGAAAACGAAGTCCAAACATCCTCGTCAAATGGACATTGGGTTCTCATATTGAGACAATGGAGGTTTGTCGTTACACCAAAACTCGCAGGTTTTGGTAAATGTTCCAAACTAATAACTAGGATCCCCACAGTGGAAATTACAGATTCTATAGAGGTGCGGTGATTCTTCCAACACCCCCCCTCTCAAACGCACCTTGGGGGAATTGAACCTGGATCCAAGCTCTGATACCATGTGGAGGTATGTCGTTACACCAAAACCCGCAAGTGTTGGTAAACGTTCCAAACCATTAACTAGGATCCCCAGGGTGGAAATTACGGATTCTATAGAGGTGTGGTGATTCTTCCAACACCCCCCCCTCAAACACAACTCAGGGGAATCGAACTTGGATCCAAGCTCTAATACCATGTGGAGGTTTGTTGTTACACCAAAACCCGCAAGTTTTGGTAAACATTCCAAACCAGTAACTAGGATCCCCAGGGCGGAAATTACGGATTTTATAGAGGTGCAGTGATTCTTCCAACAACTGGTACTCTGAAGAACATTAAATATTTTATAATATTGGAAATATAGCTTGCCCTCGCCTTTATATGTGCGCGAGTTCATATGTTCATCCGACTATTTGGGAGTTGATTTCGTTACAAAACATATCAACCCATCTCCCTTTTTGAGAAAATCGAATGCATTATCCTTAAAGGACTTAGGCTTTCCTTCTGTACAACCACAACTTTCTTCATTTCTACTCCTGAGTCTCTCTTCCCTGTTCAAATTCCCTTTATTTACTTTGCTTTTCTTAGGATTTGTCAAGTGCAATCATGTCCCCTATTGCAGATATACTTTTTACTCTTCCAGACCCATTGCTTGCCCTCATCCTTTCTAAAATTCCAATCAGAGAAGCCATCATATGTTCAATTCTGTCGAAGATATGGAGATTCCTCTACACCCAAATTCCAAAATTCACTCTCTCTCCCATTCTTCTTGTGCCCACTAGTAGCCCACGTCCAGATCCACTATCTGTTGCAACGGTGGAGAGAATAATCTCCAACCTCCTCTTGTCACATTCGTCAGATATTGAGGATTTTCATTTGTTCAAGTGCTATATGCGTTTTACTCTCTCTCCCATTCTTCTTGTGCCCACTATTAGCCCACATCCAGATCCACTATCTGTTGCAACGGTGGAGAGAATAATCTCCAACCTCCTCCTGTCGCATTCGTCAGATATTGAGGCTTTTCATTTGTTCAAGTGCTATATGCGCTTTACTCGTGAAAGCATATGGCACACTACTACATATAGGGGTTTTTAAGACAATACTTAAGACATTTTTCAAGTCAATTGTCTTAACTTGGGACAAAAAGAAACTTGTGTATTGTCTTAAATATTGTCTCTAAGCGGATGTCTCAAAATATAATGTCTCAAAAATTTGTCTCTATAAAGACAACATAGAACACATAATATTATTGTCTCTATAAAGACACATGAATTATTGTCTCTTAAGAGACAATAGAATTTCTTTTGTCTTTTTAGAGACAATAGTTGAGATTAAAAACATAGTCTATAGAGATTATAGGTCCATAATTTCAACTATTGTCTCTCTAGAGACAATATGAAAAAATATATTAAAAAAAATTAAAAAAAATATTTTTAAATGTTCTACAATTACATTATAGGTCCATAATTTCAACTATTGTCTCTCTAGAGACAATATGAAAAAATATATTAAAAAAATTAAATAAAATATTTTTAAATGTTCTACAATTACATTTTTGTCTCTTCGGAGACATTAGCTGAGATTAAAAACATATTGCCTATAGAGACTATAGGCCCATAATTTCAACTATTATCTCTTTAAAGAAAATATGAAAAAATATTAAAAAAATAAATAAACAAAATCATTTTAAATGTTTTTTTAAGGTGGTTTCAACATTTAAAGTTCCCAAATAATGATTCTAATTAGCTTAAATCTCTGTTCTTTATGGTAAAGAAAATATACAATTTTTTTGAAGTTAACAACAAAGTCATTTTAAATCTAAAAGAAAAACAATTTCCAAAACTTAACAATTCTCGAAAGCAACCTTGAAAATAATAAGGCAGCACACTTAGATTTGCTGAATGACTTATATTTGTTGAAAATATATTCATGTCATTGAATGTCATTGAATTTGAACATGCAATATCCTCCGTTGGAATTTCATTTCATGATATATTATGAGGAAAAGTAAAAGTGTTCAACATTTCTCCATCCTACAAGAGAGTTTACTTTCTCACATATAAAACCAAAAGCCTAAATCACATTAAATGGTGGAAAATTAAATTTATATGCAGTGGTTAGCTCCACAATTTCAATACCTGTGTATAATTGGAATTGGCTTCCTTGATAAGGAAAAAAATTTAAATTATAAAATGTATATTCATTTGAATTTACAAAAATTGTAAAATGTATATTCATTCGAATTTACAATTGATTGGCAATCCTGCGTTCATGAAAGTTGTCTTCAAAAAAGTTTGTTTTACAAAAGATGGAAAATTGACACACATGCTCGCAACATGATATAGTATTTCTTCATTATCACTTGATTTTCCTTTCCCCAACGGTGTCTGGTACTCAAAAATGGTAGTCCAGAAGATATTTCGTGGAATATCCAAAGACACTTGCTTCAACAACTTCATGTCTACCTATTGTTACTGCTACAAAAAGGCCCAGAGCTTTTAGAACCAAGAAGAAATTTAGAATGTCAAGAAGTAATTCTAGAGAAAACTATTAAAAGGAACGTCTCTCAAATGATTTTTCACAATGACCATGAAACAAGTTGTTTCCTTTACTTGGGGGGATACATCAAGTTTTAATCTGTTGATCCGTCAACAAAAGTAGAGAGAAAGTGAACTGTGATCATTGAAGGAAAAATATTAATAAATCAGAAATCTTAAAATAATTTATTTTACTGTATACTTTAAAGGAAATAATTTTCACGACATTCTATAAATATTAAATATTAAATGGTTGCTAATTAATCCTAAATATTAAATGGTTGCTAATTAATCCTTTACTAATTTCAGTAATATAGATTTCTAAATAAAATGCCTAAACAAAATTTCAGTAACATAGATTTCTAAATAAAATGCCTAAATATTTTGTTTATGATGAGGACAGATAATTGAAGAGGATATGCTAATCCTCTATATGAAAATAGGAAATCTTTGATTAAAATTGAAAAAACTCTCAATTTTCTCTGTGACTATTCTAAATGCAGATAATATTGCTAGACTTGCACCTACTCCCATTGCAAGTCCATTAACAAACGCTACGTGAATCAAACATGAAATTTTTTCTTTGCAATTAATTAAATAGGAACATAAAAATTGGAGGAGATATCCTCCTCTTCTACTTTTATAAAAAGTGTCGGAGGGAAAATAACAAGTTAGCGATGAAATCTTAACTATGTTTTAAATGAGAATCATGGAGAACTTTGGTATGTATACTATCTATTATAGCTTTAGATGGCAAAGAAAACATAATATACATAATCTAATAAACTTCAATTATATTGAAAAGATCCATATAAAATCTAAGAGACATTATTCTTCCCAACGAGAATTATGGAGAACTCTGGTATGTATAATATCTATTATAGTTTTAGATGACAAACAAAGCATATACATAATCTAATAAACTTCAATTATATTGAAAAGATCCATATAAAATCTAAGAGACATTATTCTTCCCAACATACTAGCACAAGTCTTGAATAACAAATTGCAGTCAATTTTAAAATATGAGAAATTAAAAATGGTATAAACAAAAAAGTGGCAGTCCTCACCAAATTTTTCTTGTATGTATGGATGTGATAGTAAAGCCAATAGATTTTGTACATAAGCTCGATAATATGTTTGTGTGCAAAAATGTTTACGGATCATGATTGATAACATAAAAGCACTCATAAACAAAATCAGATAAATTAGTTATTTCAATGTGCAGTTGAATATTTGTTTTGAAGAAATAGTGTTGATTTTTACTTTTATAAGTATTCTTTTAATCCAAATAGTTATCTTTTGGTTATATATAAGAAATGATAACATATTTTGGTGGTCATTTTCACATCAATGAATAAAATTTTAAATATTAACTTTTTTATATTTCTAAATCCATATCTACTTTTTCACATTTACCTAATACAATTATAAAATTATTGCGAATTATCTCATGAGATTAACCAAATAATACATTATTAAATAACAAATAACGTTGATCTACCTACATCAACCACATTTACCAATGTGATTGTACTAACTGCCTTTCATATATATCTTTAACACTGGTAAACTTTAAAACAGAAAAATGAATTGGAAAATAGCTAACAACAAGATTAAAATGAGACATAAATGAACATCTTCTACTACTTAAGCTTGCAATCTAACAGTCAACTCTTCTGAAACTATACCCAAGAAGTAAAGCTATCATTTTCAAAAATATTGGACACTAACCTGCCTTTACATAATACAATGTCCGCAAGTCTCCCCCAACACAAAATGCTTGCCCAGCCCCCTGAAGGATATACAAAGATGTCAACGAATGTTTGAAAGTGGTACATTATTAAAAATTTGGCAATAAAACATTGCAATCCAAAAGAGTAGAGAGTTTTACCTTGATGATAATCAACTCTGCACCATTTTCTTTTTCCCATTTTTCATAGAGCTCAACTAATCGGATTACATGAATATCGTATTAGAGGATTTGTCAAACCATTTTAAGAAAAATTTCATCTCACTCGATCTCAAATTACATACTTAAAAGAAAATAAAAGGGTGTAAAATCCCTAGTAATGTAAATAATTATTACTGTCAGCTTGTTTGTTTATTTAACTGAGACTTTGGAAAATAGTACTTGGTAACAAGTTGGTTGAACAAAAAAAAATGATTAAATGAAAACATTATGTTTAATCAATAAATGAATAGACAATTTGAAGCTACCCAAAATAAGTATTTAAACTTTCTTTTGCAGAAAATGTTTCAACTCTTGATTAGTTTCATAAAGAATCTTCCGGTTAAACAAACAAAAATCGATTAAATGAAAACATTATGTTTAATGAATAAATGAAGAGACAATCTGAAACTACCAAAAATAAGTATTTAAACTTTCTTTTGCAGAAAATGTTTCAACTCTTAATTAATTTCATAAAGAATCTATGCAAATAGCGTAAGAACTATCTCAGGGTAATGAGAAATTCTTAACAGTAAACCAGGGAAGAAATTATATAAACATTAACTGAACCATTCAAGAATTATTGCTTCTTTATTACAAGAAAAAAATATCTAATATTCATGAACACTATGCAGGGGAGGAACTAGAGGTGTAGTATTGAATTTATAAAGAAACCCCATTCAAAAATGAACAACTTAATAAAAAATTATTAAGGTGAGAACCGGACAATATCAAATATAGAGAGTTTATGCCTAATTAAGATAAAGAGTGCTCCATCTCCACACTCATTGAAAGCGTTGACCCCCTAGGATGAGATTCGTGTCCTGGTTGGGTTTATACTCATGTCAACAGGTGTTGTCAATGATTCCTCTGACTTGCGGATAGTTCAAAACAAAACCTACAATGTCGACCATAAGGTCGAGTCTGTCCAGTGCTAATTTAATTTGGAAAACACCAATGACAATTATACTTTCTTCTGCTCAATATTCCACCCTAAACTCTGGTTGGTCAACAGTTCTTGACTCATAAGCCTTAGTAATCCTTTAAAGAGAACAAAGAAAATAGTTGCAAGACAATTCGAACCGTAGACCCAAATTAACAATGGGAATCAGTCAATGTGAATTTTGAACCATAGTAATTTCTAAGAATCAAGATCCAACAACAAAAATGAGCTATCAAGCACGAGTAGCTCTCTTAGAAGGGACTGAGTAAGAACCTGATAAATGAAGCAACGACAACTATGAGAAGATGACGACGACTGCTGGGAAGAAACAAGATTAAAAGGAATTGAAACTGAAACCCCATTTCATACCTACAAAAAAATTACAAGTCAAGGGTCAGTCGCACTTTAAAATTCACAAATATGCTATTAATCAAGTATAACAAAAGAAAATTTAAGATGGGTTCAGTTACTTGAGTGCTGAGACCATTCCTGTAACTGAAACCCCTATTCATGGTAGCAGTAACACAATTAGTACCTTTGATGATTACTGGCTCATAGAAGCGAAAGGTATCAAGCAAGGTTATGAGATACCTGGAGCCACATCAGTTGTTTACCAAACGGAGGAAACCCATAACTGTGATGTTGTATTCAAACCCTCGGCGAAGTCTGCTATTCTCAGTGGAATAATTAAACGAAGTGTACTCCTCTCCTAAATCAAATAGGAAAGGGAACCTGTGTCATTTTTGGGCTTAAACCCTCACTAGAAATTGCAGAGCTCTCACATCTCAATGGAACCAGCAAAATGAGACACAATTGCCCAGCTCAGAATGATTGTGTGGTTACCCTAATCGTCCCTCTATATCCACCATCGATTTGTGCCCTAAATTCTATAACCGTTCATCTATTAAGGAGTCTCGAGATAAGAGCTACCACCTGGCGATAGATCAGCTCCCTGATCAAGAACTTTCGGCTAGGTGAGCGGGAATCCTCTTAGTTTTTTAATCAAAGCTCAAGATTGAAACCTATGGTTGAACTATGGTTGAACCTGGTTAAGACCCAGGACACGGTTACGGCATTAGTGCATTGAACAAATATCTAACCATAATGCATGCCCAAGCTGTGTACGTAATTATTAAATATTAACATGACGTCACCCTCTAAGAGCTATACATATATGAGGTGTGTAAAGAAAAAATATGGGAACTATATACTTCGGAACCTAGTCATGAGTGGGTATCATCAAACTATGGAAACAATATTCATCGAAAAACTAAGTGATGAATGTGTATAGAATAATATCCTTAGTAAGAAAGCATGCAAAATTATTCTTTGGAAAAAGGAACCTCAAAGAATTCAATTTACTATGTACTTTTACAAGCCATTTATCGGTCAACTTGAGTGGTCATTAATTTTTTTTATGATGGGTCTATCTAAATTACAAAAAGAAACCAACCAATTAAAGTAAGTCCAGTTATAAGAATAAATATAGAAATTTAATTAAATATATTTGTCTTAAGTTTAACATGATTTTAATAAAATTTATAAAAATGATTTGATTAAATAATTAAATTAATTTAATCTAGCAATTTTTATTTAGTTTTGAAATAATTTGAAAAAATATCTATCAATTTGAAAAAATATCAATTTGACTTATTTTATTTTATTTTGATTTTTATTGAGAAAATCATCAATTCTAAAATTATCATTTAATTAATTTGGAAAAAAAAATTCATTATCTCTATTATTAACTACGAAGCCAAAAATGATATGTTTAGTTGAATATTTTTTCAACATTTATCATTCAATGGAACACTACTTAACATTTTGTCTATCTAAGAACAATACTATGAAAAAAATATTTTCAAAATTTGTGTTTTAACTCAATTTTTTAATTAAAAAGAAAAAATAAGCAATAAATAATTTGTATATATTCATTAAATTAAAAACTTAACTTGTAAAGTAATATCCATCATTATAAACCATGATTTATAAAATGAATTGAATTTGAAAAATCCAATGTTATAAATATCTTGATGACCTTATCATCATCCACATGTGATAAATTTAAGCTGCTCATTATGGATGACGAAAGCAATATCATTCAAACTTCCTATATGTGCATCAATATGCAAAGTTACATGAATATGTGTCATTAAAAGAAATTTAATGCAGAATATAAATAAAGGCAAAAAAATTAGAGTATAGATGGTTGTGAGACGAATAATTTTGATTAAGAATTCCAAATTTATCATACTTTGTTTTTGAGGTGAGGTTTCTAGCCAACTAATGTGACTTCTTATTAGAATGATTGGATGATAAGCCACACTAGTTGGCTCTAAATATTGACTAAAAAACAAATTGTTGAGAATACTTATATAAAAAAATGAAATTGATAAATCCTAAATACTCCATAACCTAGCTAAGAACATATAAGATATTTACAAGAAGATCCTAACGATGTATATGTCCCTACTACCAACATTAAAATTGTGAAGTGTTTAAACTCCATTAATAAAACATCTTTCCAAACTTGAATATCAGCCTCAAGGTGTTGCTGCAATTTGTCAACCTCGCTAGAATGATAAATTTGTGGACTATGTTCTTAGAAAATTTCACTCATGTAACTCATGTTAGGTTAATTAATATTAACTTTCATAAAAATAAAATGATGGATAAATATTGAGACACCTAACTACAAGATCAAGTAGCCAAATTTACATACCAACCCATACCCATGCATTGGATTCTTTTGAAAGGAATGCCTAAACAAATATAATAGAAAATGTCTATAAATGATCCAAAACTATATGTTCTTGAGAAAGTTATAGGAAACTTCACCCAAATTACTTGCTACAGGTCTTAAAGTTTTAAACTATATTTTGTTGAGATTCAGCTTACAAAAAACTTCACCCAAATTACTTTCTCTTTAAAAATATATTTATACCTGCATAGACATTTCGAGCTTTGATAAATCGCAAATTCTGAATGATTTCTGAACTAATTTTTCACTTGATACCACTTCCCAAATTGAAATATCACCAGAATCTATTCCAAGTGAAAAATATTCATGCAAGTGACTATGTTCAAAAGTTATTTCATAGTTACAAATCATTTAAGAGAAACTGTAGATATAGAAATTCGATTGAGGACCCCAAAAGAGTATAGACTTCTCATAATTGAAAGTGAAGATTACCTAATAAATTTGAATGATTCAAAGGATGAAAATCTATGCTTACTGTTAGGCCTGTATTAATATGTGTTGTGGGCTACTCAAATCCCTGCACATTATTCTGTAAAAATACCCCTGCGATTGCTTCTTCTGAAGAAATTTAGAAAATTTGAAACTCCTTTGAATATTTATAAATACAGGAGCTGAAGAAATAACTTCTTTAATTTGATTATATTTTGAGAAACCATCCAACATTGAAATCATTCAAGGCCCGATTATCCTTTGCAATAAATACCCCTTGTTGGGTAAAGGATCATTGTCCTTCAACGATAGTTCATTCAAATTATTGAATTTGACACATATTCTAATGTCACTATTCGTCTTCCTTATAGAGACCGAGTTTTCCACCCAGGTTGAATATCTTGTAGGAGAAATGATTTTTGCCTCGAGCATTTTCTACAACTCCTTCTAAATTATAGGTGTCAATTTTAAATTCATATGCCTTAGTTTTTGTCTAAATGGGTTGTCATCCTCCTTCAATGGGATATTATGTTGAATAATATCATCATTGTATGCATTTAAATAATCATAAATATAGGCAAAGAATCTTTATACTTGTCGATAAGGTTTTCAATTGGATTTCTCTCCTCATGCAAACAACCCTTTCCAAGCTTGATTATTGTGGGGGTTACTTCGGATCCCAAATTGATTTCAATCACCTCTTCAATATTGCTGACATCTTTTTCTTTCTTATACAATATAACACTAATAAAAAAGATTCTCTAATGGGACAAGGCCATTGGGATACTTTTTCTCCTAAAACTACCTAACCTCAGTTTCATTTGTATCTTCCCCTATCCAATTCATCTCATAGTTAGAAAACTCCTGCAAAATATTAAGGAACCTCACAATTTGAGTATCATAATGAAAGACCTGCAATGCTAAAAACTATCCAGAACTAAAGGTCGAAAAAAAACCTCCATCCTATGATTGTTGTCAATTATTTCATCACAAATATATATACTAGAGGCCAAGCTAGTCCATGCTCATATTGTTCAGACTGGTTTCAAGGAAAACACTTCCTTAGATATGAAACTAGTTATCATGCATGCTAAGTGCAACAGTTTAGTTGACGCCATCCTGCTATTGAAGGAAGTTTCCAATAGAAATATGGTTCCATGATCAAGTTTGATAGTGGCCTAGGCTAGCATGGACACAGTGACAAGGCCTTGACTCTCTATCATGAGATGTGAGAATCAAACATTTCCCTAAATCAATTCACTTTTTCTAGTGTTCTCCAAGCATGTGTTTGCTTGGCTACTTTCAAACATGGCAAGAAAGTTCATAAAAAAATGATCCAAAGTGGGTTTGAATCCAACACATTCTTAGGGTTTAGCCTCATATGCATTTATGTTAAGGTGGAAGATTTAAGGATTCATGCCAATTGTTTTACAAAATGCCTCAAGAAGATGTTGTCTCATGGAATACAATGATTGCAGTTTATGCGAGATAGGGGATTTTCTAGGAGGCTTGAACCTATTTCACTAGCTGCAACAAATAGTTATCCAACCAACTAAATTTACCTTTATAATGGAAAGAAAATGGTAGACAGGTTCATGCAGACATAATGAAAATTGGGTTACACTGTGACATGTTTGTGGGGAGTGCTCTTGTATACATGTATGCCAAGTGGAAGAAAAGGAACATATATGATGCAGCCTTAGCCGCTAATACCCACATTATGCAAACAAAAATTGCATGTCTACCATGTACATGTCCGAGGAATTACACGTATTCCATACTTAGGGAAAATTTCTCTTAGATCAAGGTTTTACCCAGCAGAAATATAACATTTAATGAAAACTCACTTTATCCAAGGTTAAGTCCTTAAGCGGAAATATTTCATCTAACTATGCCAAGTTTAGACTTTGGTTATTTTTCACCTCTACGCATATTAACCATACCCTCTTAACTCTGGTCTCGGATTAACCCAACGTTAACACTGGTTGCACCGATCCTCTTTTGGAAAGTTTTTTAAATAAGGAGTTGAAGCTTCCAGCTCTAGAAGCTTCATAACGGAAGTCTGGTAAATGGTTGGGACAAATGGAGTCGAGGATGTCAGTTTGGGCTCCTTTCCCCTATTAGGATGGAACTACCTCAAGAGATAAGACCTTGTCCCATGAGAATAGGGACCATCTCCAATCCATTCATGCTATATAAACCTCCCTTTCTCCCAAGCAGAGGCTGGTGTGGAAGGGTTAATGTGGGTGTGCTAGTGTTAATTAAGTCTGGAGTAATCAACAAGTTATTCATAGTTATAGCTCTCTAGTTTTGTGTGAGGGAGAAGTGTGAATTTGGTTTAGTATGAAGAATAAAGGGAATAGCCTTAAAACTATCATTGTTGAGGCCATCATGGAATGCTAACGGAAGTGTTTAGGAACCCGGATTTGTCGGAGGAGAACAACAACGTCAAGACAATGGTTGTAATATCTTCTTGATTTAATATATATGAAACTATCGATTGATTTCCTACATAATGTGTCATCTCACATGTTTATGAATTAATGCTTCTTGACTTGTTAAGTAGGTTGAATTACAATTTGTCTATTTCATGATTGTTGTTTGCTGTTGTTTACCTGCTTCAGGTGTTCGAAGAAGGAAACGGGAGATAGCTGGAGCGAGAAAGTAAGGTCATCACCAAACGGGATAAGCATACTAAGAGGTAGGCCCTCTTAATTGGTTCTAACCTAAGGAAATCTTCCATAGAATGTCTTATTAGTGGCTAGACCCGCTATCGGGCTAGAGGAATTGTTTGTGTCCGCACTTAGAATTTTAGTTCACCACACCCGCCTACCACCATCTCTCTAGTTACTGTAAATGAATGCAGTAAACTAATTTCAAAAAATAGGAATTTTTTTTTCCTGATGATATGCCCTCAAGGAAAGAAGAAGACAGTGGCCACGACCTCGAGACAAGGACCCTCCACACGACAACAACAGATGGACAAGGTCATGGAGGAGTACGAGGACATCTTCACTTTCCCCCATATCGGTGCCTCTGCACTGTCAGGTCAAGCACTCCATCGATCTGACCCCAGGTGCATCATTAACCAATGGACCAATCTATCGATGCTCCATTCCGGAGAACGATGAAATCAAGAGGCAAATTTAGGAGCTACTACAGAAAGGTCAAATTCGGCCAAGTTCATCGCCCTATGGGAGCCCAATCATGTTGGTACAAAAGAAGGATGGGACTTGGAGACTCTGTATTGACTATCGGGCACTGAACAAGATCACTGTCTGGAATAGGTACCTGATCCAATGGATTGATGACCTTCTGGACCAACTCAGAAGAGAAAAATATTTCAGCAAGATTGACTTGAAGTCTAGATATCATTAGGTACCAATCGAACCCTCCAATGTGTGGAAGACTGGCTTCAAAGCCAAGGAGGGCCTTTTCGAATGGTTGGTTATGCCTTTCGGGTTGACGAATTCTCCTGCAACCTTCATGAGTCTCATGGATGACATCTTACGACCATTCACCAACTCATTTGCAGTGGTATACTTGGATGACTGATGAGTGCTAGTATTGCAGCAAGGATGCTGCAACTCTTGGGCTACTAGCTTTACTTATCAACCCGGGGTTCAAACAAACTTGGAGGTGACAGTGCTATACGCACAAGTAAAAGTGAAGGTCCTACCTGTTGTCACTGTTCACCTAGCGAGAGACCCCAGGGGTTCCAAGACAGACTTCTATAGAGTCAGAAGAAGATTAATTCTTTGATGGAAGAAGACAAATCTATTCTAAGAGAGCTACTCTACTGCAGAAATGAAGAAAACAACATGTAATGCTAAATCACACCTTTAACCATTTAAATAGCTATGCTAAGCAGAATTACTAAATCAACACTAAACTAATGCTGCTATCTAAGTTACAAAAGTAAAGAGCATCAAACCATACTAATGTGTAAGCAAGGAAACTAAACTAAATTTGTTTTCACTTTTTTTTGTTTTTTTGGTGTTTACGCTGATCGGATAGTGTTGGAGTCTGATTGAATAACCAAATCAAAGCTGAGGAGTGGTAGTGTTTAAATGATACACAGAGAAATGTTCGGGAAGGAGTCAAGCAGAAGAGCAATCGAAGATTGAAATTAGCGAAAGGAAGACGTAATTAAGCAACAGTGCACAGGAACCGTTGGATCAGTCGGGAACAATGTTAACAGGAGATGAGTGGTGGAGATCTTATCGCAGGAGATTATGTGAATAGATGGATGAGTAGGATTAACGAAAGATGAGCGGCGAAGATCTATCACGAGGGATTAAGTGAATATATGGACAAACAGGATTAATGGGAGATGAGCGATGGATATCTTATCACAGGGGATTAAGTGAATAGATGGACGAATAGGATTAACGGGAGATGAATGGCGAAGATCTTATCATAGGGGATTAAGTGAATAGATGGATGGATCGATCAACAAATAGGATTAACGAAAGATGAGCGGTGGAGATCTTATCACGGAGACTAAGTGAATAGATGGATGGATTAATCAACGAATAGGATTAATGAAAGATGAGCAGCAGAGATCTTATCGCAGAGATTAAGTGAATAGATGGATGGATCACGCAAGTCACGTGTCAGCAGAAGGGTGGAAAATGTGTGGAATGATGGAGTGGTCTTCGTAGGTGGTAAGCAGTTTCTCGCGTGCCCTCAAAGGTGTAAGTGGAATTCCTAAATTTTACGCGATTAGCCTAAGTGAGTGACACGTAGCAAGAGAAAACCACTTTTCTCATGTGCTCTCGATCGGATATCGGCTGTGCAAGAATTCATGCGAGATTGCGCGATAGCTGTTGGATCATGCGGGATTGATCAACGGTGGAGATCGTCCAAGCTAGTTGGCAATCAGGTGACACGATATTCGTTGGATCAAGCGAGCCAGATCGACGGTGGAGATCAACCAAGCTAGTTGGTGAGTGGGTGACGCGATAGCTGTTGGATCAAGCGAGGCAGATCGGCGATGGAGATTTGGAGCACATAAAGTCAAACATTGAAATGAATACGTCGGCTATGCGACACACAGTTTAACGGTGATTGGTCAAGTTTGTTGTGGATCAGACGGTAAGGAAATCTACAGGTATAATCCGATTAAGACGTGATTTATTAGCTTCCGCTTAAGAATTTTGTGCTGAAGGAAATGAGAATATGCGTGAGATCGTATTACAAAAAGAGAGTGATGGAAAGAGATGACGATGAAATGAACCAAGTACTGAATCAAGACAACAAACTCCAAAGCTCATGCGATAACTAGAAATTTGTGTTTTTGGGGTTTCTGAAGGGTCTCTTCCTCAAGTCATGGTCCCAGAGGGAGGAGGTGAGGCCGAGACACCTGCTGACAACCTTATGGGGATCTTTTTCTCCTTGCTAACCTGTGAATTGAAAGAAGGCACAAATGGAAGCAAACTAAAACACAATCAATCTACGCTACATTGCTGTAATGGAAATGCAGCTACTTAAGCAAATGAACGATTAAACCATGAATTTATGCTAGCATACATGTACAATAAAGAGGAGCCTTAGCTGCTAGGGTTGGGCCCTAAACCAAGAGCTTCAGCCCTCTGAGTTAACTCAGTGTTGGCTCAAAACAAAGCTCATTCTTATTATCAAAACAATGGATTACATCAAAAACTATCACAAGTCTTGTAGCTCGAAAATAGAGTAAAGTTTTACAATCAAAAGTCTGAATCCTACTGAGGTCCTAGGCCTCTCTACTTATACATCTAAAGTCTCCAACGACTTCCTTAAAATTAGGAAGGCTTAGCTCCCAAACTCGAGATAAACAGGTGTTTTGACTTTCACTTGCTCGGCTGCCTTCTAGTCCTCATGATTTGGCTGTTTGCACTTCGAGCTGATGGAGGAATATTCGAATGGAGGGTAGTAAATGAGGAGGATTTACCTCCTATAATTCCTCTCCCTTGTCCCATTCGATTTTTGACCAAGGTTTTTGCCAAAATTCCTTGGTTTTATCCTTTAATCCTGCGTTAAATGCACATTAGACCACAAAGCAAAATATCCAACTCTAACTCATCTCATAAACAAAATATAATCAAAAGTATGCAATAAGTTGTGAGAATAGTTGGTTTGACTAAGCTAGGAGGTGAATTAAGGCCCATATAATTACCCAATGATGAGGCTCATCAATGACATCCTGATCTTCAGCCAAAGTTAGTAAGAGCACCTTCACCACATCCAACAGGTTCTCCAAATAGTGTGGCAACACAAGTTGTGTGCCAATTTGGAGAGATGTACTTTCAGCATGACCCAGGTTCAGTATTTGGGATACATTATTGATGAACGGAGGGTGCAGGTGGATCCAACCAAGATTCAAGTCATTCAAGATTGGCCAACCCCAACCACTCTGACAGAGCTCCGCAGCCTTCTGGGTCTTGCTAATTTCTACCGCAGGTTCGTGTTGGGGTTCTCTCATATCACTTGGACCTTGAGTCAAGTCACCAAAGGAGGAGTGAAAGAAAAATTCTTTTTGCCTGAATCTCAATAGAAGGCATTCACGGTGTTGAAACATCGCCTCTACTCTGCACGAGTGCTCACATTACCAGACTTGCAACAACCATTTGAGATTGAGGCAGATGCCTCTGACTATGCTATTGGAGTAGTCCTTACTCAACAAGGGCATCCAGTGGCATATCACAGTGAGACACTTTTAGACACGGTACAAAAGTATCCCACTTATGATAAAGAGATGTATTCCATTGTGCAGGCCTGCAGACAATGGAAGAATTACATTTTGGGGAAGGAAACAGTCATCCACACCGACCACTGATCCCTACAATTCATACAAACATAAGGGAAGTTGCAGAATGATTGCCATCAGAAGTGGTCCACATACCTGCAACAGTTCCATTTGAATATCAAGTACAAGAAGGGAAGCACAAATAATGTTGCAGACTTCCTCAGCCGACCACCGATCATGGTGTTAACTATCGTGCTCAACTCTTGTGGGAATGAGACTTCTGATTGGCCACTTCTCTACAAAAGCAACCCAGAATTCAGACACACATACCATATGCTCTTGGGGGGTCAGCAAGTTCCATGTTTTCACCTCTAGGATGCATTATTATGCCATATGGGACACCTTTGTGTTCCTTCAAGCGAGCATGCGAAGATGATTTGGGAAGCGCACTACAGTTGGGCCGCTGGGAATTTCGGGGTCGAGAAAATAGTGGCAGTACTGCAGAAGTATTTCTATTGGCTGAATATATGAATGCTTATAATATTTAATATATTGTTAAGGAGATTACCCCTTGACTAATTAGTGAAGTATTTAATATTGGATGAGAGAGTTGTAAGGCTGAAATTTTGGCTACCATGGGTTAAATTTGGTATGTGTATTATGTCAATGCAAAATTAGATTTCACACCTCTCCAGGAATCAATCAAAATCATTTATACATACCAATCAAAGGAATTCAATAGATGTTTAAAGCATTGGTTGGGAGGAGTTCATTGTCATATCCATCCAAGGGTTTCCAAACTAGAGAAACAAGGGCATGTGTTTGATTTATGGGCTAACGTTTGAAAAATTGCTACGAGGAGAGGAGTTGGTGGGAGTCCTTCTTATGGCAAGGCCATGCACCTCTTACTTTATTTCTTAAAGTATGCTTGAAATAAGTGATTATAGATATATGATACATATAATATGCAAACCACTCACAACACAACAATATTGAACATTTGCATGAGACATAACTTAATTTATTTTCAATATATTTTTGCTTTAAAAAAGGCAAGATATGCTACCATGATGCAATGCAATGATTCACCAACATTGGGCACCAAACAAATGACTTGGACCACGGATGTTATGTACGATGACAGTCATCCACTATAAGCTATGATTATTAGCCACTCTGACACCCCTCATTTATGGTCACTCATTGAACATGCTCATGAAATTTGAGATCACTAGACATGGTTAACACAATCTAGTATGGTGTGAGGGTCTTGCCTACAATGCAATCTTTCTAACACCCTTTACAACAACATTGCTTCACGAAAGGCATTTGACATTGATTCATAATTTTTCCTTTGTATATGAGAAAGAAACTAAATGTTACTTCTCCCTTATCCAAGATAATGCTCTTGATTACAAATTGAACAATGTATCATGACATTGACTTTCTCTTTTCGTGTGAACTTGCTCAATTAGCATCTAGATACCTTGTGAGATAAAACTCAATGTATGTATTGTATTTGGTATTGTGTCAATTATTCATTTTTTATGTCCTAATATTGTGTTAATGGCCTTCCAATGCATGGTCAATCTTGAATTAAAATTTTGACATGGAAAATCCCAATTTTGAAATTTTGGCAATCAGAGGCACAATGCAGGGACAACGTGTATCCATCTTGGTGGACAGTGGGGAAACCAAAATTTTTATTGATGCACAATTGGTGGAGTGTAGAGGCATTCATAGATTGATATATATCCTGAACAACATGGGCGAGAGAGGATGCCCATGCTTCACCTCAGTTGTCTTCTTGATTGTTGGTTCAATATGTTGAGGATATGGTTGATGGGAGAAATGTTGAGGATATGGTTGATGTCTTGATATTGAAGTCAAAATCCTTCCTTAACCCTTTAGCCAAAGAGGTGTCTCCTAAAGTATCTCCAATAATATCCTATGAAGAGTCATAACATTTAACTTGGAATCATGGCCCACCATGATCATCTAATAATTAATTGAAATAGAACTAAACCCCAATTTAGGGATTGGGTGGATCATATGGTGGGACTATTCTAGTGGGAACCCTAAATGAATGACTTGAAAACCCCTTGATTTTATACCTTGATGTCATTCATCTCCCAAATTTCTTGTTGGCTACAGAAGTCCTAGAAAACATGGCAAGGAAGATGAGAGGGAGTTGACAAGGACATTAGGTTGTCCTATAACATCATAAAGTGCATCCACATGGATGAACATGGAATGGGAATTAAGGTCATAAAGTAGACTAGAGTGTTAGAGAAATAAGGTGCATCAAAATTTTTTTTGAGTGTCCCAAAGGGAAATATATAATTCTTATCTCCTCTAAAATACAATATACATTTATTGTGGTGATAGTAACCACAATATTCTTAGAAATAGTGGTATAGTGCTTGGTCATGAATGAATATGCGGAAAATAAATCTAAAGCTTTCGACTCACTGACATAAAACAGATCATGGGGCCGAATCAAAATTTCAAGGGACATGTCAAGGATCTCCAGTAAAATGGGGTTAGCAGCCAAAGACTACCTTCCAAATAATTTAAGGAGAGTAGGGAATATTTAGAGGAGGCCAACTCAAGAAACCATAAGCAAGAAAAGGGGGAAGCTATCTAACAAATATGGTTAGAGTAGGCATCAAAATCCCCATCCTTGAACGAAATGGTGGTTTACACAGGGCTCATGAGAGAATATGGGATGGAGGGTAGATTGGCATGGTCAGAAAATGAGAGAAGGGTTTTATCTACTAAAGGAATATGGGATGGAGGTTATGTCTAAGTTCAGGGAGGCTTTTAGATTCTTTAACAAGGATGGAGGTGGATGTATCACAACAAAGGAGCTTGGGACAGTAATGCATTCTTTGGGTCGAAACCCCAATGTAAATTGGAAGTTGTCCAAATGTTTTATATTCAATAATCTAGTCCTTAATACAATAAACCACAAAAGAGTAGTTCTAATATGCCTGTAAATGCAACATATTAAATACACCATTCCAAATTGATTTTACTAAGGAGAACTAAAGAAATAGATGAGTATGGTCATCCATCGCCTCCATACAGAGTAAACAACAACCAGGCCCACTCTGTCCTTTACAGCACAAATTGTCCCATGCCAAGATGAAGCCAGAAAGATACATTTACTGATATTCTTAGGCAGAGCAAAAATATGAAGCCAATATATAGAGTTGCTCTGAAGGACTGCTCAAACTAGAGACAACTTGCCTCCTAGGGAGAGCCACCTATGTACCCATGATAAAAGTATACATTGGATTTTCTCTATAAGTCAGCTCCAATCCTTAATTCCATAACAATTAGGTTGGAGTATAAATCTAAGATATTTAAAAACTTCATCCAGTGCAGTGGAGATAACACCAAAAATATGATAAATCTCCAGTACCAATGCACCATCTGGGTAAGAATAAATCATATGAGATTTAATATTACTCATAAGGAGTCTAGAGACCAATCAAAAGAGGTCAATCTACCAAATAGTAACACATCATTGACAAAAATCAAAGGAGTAACTGTGACTTGTCTACCTACACACTTGCAGCCAAAATTACATTTAATCCATCTACCTCCACACCTGCAACCAAAATTACCGCCCTTGTGAATTTTGTGACTAACTCTTCCAAAATCCAATCTTTTATCCTCAACGTCTTCTTCTTGCAAAAGTTGTCATAGATAATTTCCCTCCACCATCCTTGTAGAAATTATGGTGTAGAGTTGCAACTACTCATGAAGTTTTAATCAAAATCATAGGACACAAACCTACTCTAATGCTCTCTGGAAGGTAATTCACAATTTAGAACAAAAATTTCATACATGCAATAAGAAATAACACACATGCACACAAAATTTTTCCTAGGGAAAACAATATGCTAAAAACCCCAATGTATGCTTGCATTAATATGATCAATAGAAATGTATTGCAATTTATTTGCTCAACTGAGCACAACCTACAAGTGAATAACCTGTCTCTCTGCTCACTGAGAAGCTCTAACCCAGACTTAGTAAATTTCTACCTCTGCTTGAGCTCATATTTCCTTGTGCAATTCCTTGAGAAATTAGGCCCCTATTATTTAGGAATTTTTACAAAATGGATTGCGAAATTCCAAAGGTTGATCATCTAACTGCATGCAACACCTGTACACTCAAGGCTAGTCTACAGTTGATGATACACTGCCTTGGAATCTCCACCACAGCTGGGGAACTAGAATTCTCCATGCATTAGATATTTTAGGTTGATTGATCAGTTAACTGGATGATCACCGAGTTTGACTGAAGTCCCACTGCACAATTGGCCTTCAACTAGTTCCTCAAACAGTTGGAACTAGTTTAACTGAAAACAACTAGAGATATCTAACTTTGATTTCTACAAATTAGAAATCATACATGCTTAACTGAACTCTAACTCCTCCAACTCGCATTTACTGAGTAAACCAGGTGACACAAGTCATGTCACACAAGTTAACTACATCCAAGCTGTCTGTTGATGTGGAAATTCAAATTTTCTCAATTTAATCAAGGAAAAATCAAATTGAGAATTTCTTGCTACACCTTTCAAGACTCCCTCTCTACAAGAAAGGGATTATCAACCACCCCTATCCTACACCTACGAAATTTGAACTTCCCTCTTCAAAAATATTTTGTCAAAATGTCAACATCTTACTCCTTTATTAGAATGGAGTGTAGCAACATCATCTACCTCTAGACACAGTCTCGTAAATGGTGATATTGGATATTTATATTCTTGGATCGATAGTGAAATATAGGATTCTCAGAGAGATTGATGCAACTCTGATTATCACAATTGGATCCATCATCTGATCAAATAGTCCAACAATTATCTTTCTCATCCATATCGCCTCACATGTTTCTTGACTTGCAGCCATGTATTATGTTTCTATCTAGCTGAGCACCACAGATCTTTGCTTCCTGTTGTACCAAGAAACAACTATGGACCCAACACTAAAAATTACACTTGATGTACTCTTTCGTTCTAATGGAATTCGTGTCCAAGCTTCATCTGTGAAGCCGCACAACTTCACTCGCTTTGCTCGTCTGTACCATAGTCCAAACTATGTAGTGCCTGTGAGGTACCGTAAAACATGCTTAGTTGCCTTCCAAAATAGTTTGGTTGACCTAACCATAGCGTGTCTTAGCTCGTTGACTGCACATCACATATCTGGTCATGTGTTCACAAGATACATGAGTGGACCCACTAGCTGTCGATAAATGGTAGCATCCACTTCACCTGAAGTGGCATCCTCCTTCCTCTAGTTGTTCGTTAGAGGTGTTTCCATGGGTTTACAAATCTCCATGTAGAATCTCTGCAGTATCTCATTTTCATACTTGCCTTGAGAGACAAATAATTCCCCATCACCTTGTCATACTTCCAACCCGATAAATTAGTGCATGAGACCCGTGTCCTTCATTTCAAATTCCCTTGCAAGGTCCTCCTTGTAAGATATGGTCAATGGCTCATCCCTAGTTAAAATAAAATTATCAACATATAAGACAATAATAAGAAATTTGCCTTCTATCCATATGTGATGAGGTTCACATCTGCTTCACTTATGGTGAAGCCCAAACCAGTGAGATAACTATCGATCTTGGTGTACCAAGCACAAGGTGCTTGTTTGAGACCGTACAACGCTCACTTGAGTTTGCACACATGAGACTCTTGATCAAATGTCTCAAAACCTTTTTGTTACTCTATGTACACCTCCTCCTTAATAACCCCATTCAGAAATGTTGTTTTTACACCCATATGGTGGATAATCCACCCCATCTACGTAGCCAGACCAAGAATTCATTTAATGGATGAGTACCTTACTACAAGAGAAAATGTCTCCTGATAGTCAATTCCCTCAACTTGAGAGTACCCCTTGGCCACAATCTTGGGACCTTTTCCCAAACACGGTTCTTTGCAATGGATTCATATTCCTCCAACATTTCATCAACCCATACAGATTGCTCTATTTCTTCCTCAAAATAGGATTGCTCAATCTCTATAAGCTCAGTCATAAGAGCCATGTAGCCAGTGTACCTCTCAGGTGACCTCCTTTGCTTACACAAATTTGAAGGATATCCCACATACTCCCTTGCATCCTGCACAAGTCTATCAATTTCCTTAGTTATTTTTCTACCTTTTTTGGAGGTTTTTCTTTAGTGAATGTCTCCACTCTCTGCTCCACAATTTGTGGTTGCTCTACAACTTCCTGAGGTTCCTCTTTTTGAGCTAAAATCTCATCTTTTGGTGGCATCTAAATCTCCTTCTCAAGAGAGCACCACATAGATTTCTCGTCATCAAAATTTACATCCGTTCACACAACTATCATTAGGAGTGATGGAAAGTACACATGTTAGTTGTGGGGAGTTTCTGTGTAACCCACAAATAATCCGAATTATGTGGTCAACTAAATCTTATTCCTTGAGTCTTTGGAGACATGGCAGTAAACAGAGGCTCGAAAAATCTTGAAGTGCGACACATCTGGATTTCTTCCTTAGAAAGCCTCCTCTGGTGTAATCATGCCAAGAATCCGATGAGAACTTCAGTTCTACAAACAAACTGTTGTATTGCATTCCTCAACTCACAAATGCAAAGGTAGGCCTTGGTTATGCAACATCACCCTCGTTGCTCCAAAATGCTATGGATATTTCTTTCAACCACCCCATTCTGATGTGGGTTGTGGGGTGTTGTCACCTCTCGTCGAATGCCTTTTTTCGCACATAAATTTTTAAATTCATTCAACACATACTCACCTCCATTATTGCTCCTAAGAGCCTTCACTTCTTGTTGGTTTCTTTCTCAAACATTGCCTTGAATTCTACGAACTTGGAGAATGTCTCATCTTTCTTCCTCATGAAGAGATCCAACACTTATGTGAGAAGTCATCAATAAAAATGAAAAAATATTTGTGTCGGGTAGTGGAGGCTATCAAGAAAGGTCCACAGACATCAAAGTGGATCATTTCTTGGAATCCATGCGCTTTGTTGTCCCGATCATGAAATGAGGATTTTATGTACTTCCCCAAGGTACATCCTTTGCATACATCCTGCTGCTCAAGTGCTCCTTTAGGGAGGCTAGTGGATATTTGTTGTATAATATTCGAGGTGCCATGATGCAAATGGCCAAGGCTTATGTGCTAAAGTTCACCTACATCATGGCCCTGCACTTTCTCTTCCTTAGTTTTTAATGCAACACAATCTTCCACATCTAACTTATATAGATTCTTCACACAAACCTCGATCTTCTTCACCTGTCTCATGGCTATGTGTATTAGGAATGTTTTTCCTTTGTTGAAGATCACGTCATAACCACGGTCTTCCAAAACTACAATAGAGATGAGATTTTTCTTTAGGCCTAGAACAAACATGACATCCTTGAGCCTGAGAGGGGAGCTTGACTCCCTCTAAAAGTTGATTGTACCAATACTGGTCATGTTGTACCTTCCATCATCCCCTAGCTTGATGTGCATCTTGAGATCTTTCTCCTCCAAGTCACTGAAAATGTCTCTACACCCTGTCATGTGGAACAATGCACCTAATTCCTAGTACCACATGCTCCCCATCACTATTTTGGACATGCATGCGATAAGGGTAAAGTCAAGGTCAAACTATAAATCCAAGGCTTCACCCACTGCTCCTCCTAAGGTCTTCTTGATTGCCTTTTTCTGTGGGCACTTCGTGGCATAATGCCCGTATTCATGACAATGGAAGCATTTAATTTTTGACAAATCTTTCTTCTTTCTCCCTTGGTTGGATTTTGGTTTGGTTTGAGATTTATTCCCCTTTTCCCTTCTTTCCCTTTTCAACCAATGCAAATTTTTCTTCATCCTTGCCCTTGGATGAGGTCCCATCTCTAGTATTCTGCCTTATTTCCTCTTGTACCAAATCATACCATAAGTGTTCCCAATTCGGTAGTTTCTCCCTCCCGTTCACTTAATCTTGATAGCTATGCCAAATCTTGGGAAGGCCCAGGAGGGATATTCTTACCAAGTCATCCTTTGAAAGAGTAACACCAACTCCTGCAAGCTCATCACGAACTTGTGTGAACCTCCTCAAATATTGCAGGATAAAGCCATTCTTCTACATCTTGATATTTCAAATTTTATCCTTGAGCACCAACTTTTTGTGGTCACTACCATTATAGAATAGATTTGTGAGTGCCCACCACATTCCATAAGGATTTTATTTCCCATGGAGATTGCTGACAATGTGGTCTCGTACTCCCTCCAATATTATTATCCACACCTTGGCTACAACTTTCTTCCACTGAGCAAGGTTTTGGGCATAAGATTCTGTTGGTTTTGTAACATCTCTCTTGATGTATTCTAGCAATCCATTTTCATCGAATACCTCCTCCATGTGATCCTTCCAGTCAATGAAATTAGAGTTTCCTTCCAAGGCATACTCTAGCCTTAGCTCGTTGAAGGTCATATTTTCAGTTCTTAAGAGATCTTGCTACACTGAACTGCAAATTCGAACCTCCTGAGAAACAAATTCGAAATTCCGGCTCTAATGTGAACCCTGCTATGATACGATGTAGAAATTATGGTGTAGATTTGCAGCTAATTGCATCCAAGTTGTCTACTAATGTGGAAATTCAAATTTTCTCAATTTAATCAAGGCAAAATCAAATTGAGAATTTCTTGCTGCATTTTTTAACAACCCTTCAGGTGAATCTAATCCATGTTGCCAATCTAGCACAACAATGTGCTAATAACAACAACCAACTTATATAAGTAGCGTTCAAAATAAATAAAACAATAAAAAAACACATATTAAAACACAATTGATGGAGACCCCGAAAAGTACTCCAACTATGTTACCATCTATTAACGTTCTTCGAAAGTTCCTCCATCACTCCTCTCACGACACACACCTCTGTTTTCGGCCTCCATTTCCCTAAATATAATTAGTTGTTGTCAACCTCCATCGCTCTACTTCCCGAAGAAACCATCAATAGCGTAAAGATGAACCCCTAATCCTTTACCTTTTTTACTAGCGCGTCATATTGAAAATTTTAAGACAAAAAAAATTATTTTGTCTTAAAATTCCCCTCCATGTAGTAGTGTCGAATTCAAGAACATACAAGTTGTCTCTAATCGTATCAACAAAGATCAAAGGTGCAAAAGAGTAATTAATGTTTGGGAAATCTTGCCAAGGAAAGTTTTCACGTTCTTCAAAGTTGGCTACCCCCACAAAACGAAGAGCCCAACAAGTCATTGTCTTTATATAAGATAACATGAACGGAAAGTGAAATAGCAACGTTGGTATAGGCACGATACAGTAGTAGCCCGTAATGTGGTGACTTAGGGTGCACTATGAGAGTCAATTTTGTAGTTGTTAGATAATATTTTCTTAAATTGTTATGTTTTTGTCTTAATTGTTAATTGTCTTAAATGGGTTTCGTCTTAAGTGACCATTGTCTTAAATATAAATTTGTCTTAAAATATTTTTGTCTCAATCTGTTTTTGTCTTAAATATAAAGTTTTGTCTTAAAATAATTTTGTCTTAAACTATTTTTGTCTTAAAATAAATTTGTCTTAAAATATTTTTGTCTCAAACTAATTTTGTTTTAAAATATTTTTGTCTTAAACTGTTTTTGTCTTAAATATAAAGTTTTGTCTTAAAATACTTTTTGTCTTAAACTGTTTTTGTCTTAAATTTAAAATTTTGTCTTAAAATATATTGTCTTAAGTTGTTTTTGTCTTAAAAATAAAGTTTTGTCTTAAAATATTTTTGTCTCAAATTGTTTTTGTCTTAAATTTTATATTTAAGACAATTCAATTCATATTATATTTTAATATAAAATAATTAAAATAAAAAATGAATTTTTAAGACAAAAGATTTCTTTTCTCTTTAAAAAAAAAGTTTAAAAGTGCCCTTGGTGTTGGTGTAGTAGTGGCAATGGGTGAGATACGCCGCCTCTACGAATGTCCTAACACCTGACTCTCTGTAATTTACTTGGTCGTAATTTCCCTCTCTAGAGTCTATACCTCTGGAAGGGAAATCCCGCCTGCCCTTTTTTCACGCACACATCTCGCTACTCTCGGGCTTTCCAGCTACCATCTTAGTAATCTTCCGTCCCATTTCTCTGGATTCAACCATCTCATTACTTGCTCCTTCGAAGGCATGGAGTTCACAGACGACTTTTCACGCTGCTTTATCTCTCATACTCCGCTTCTTCAAAAACTTACCCTGTGCGCTTGCGTTGGTCTAACGAAACCTATTATCTCTGCTCCCGACCTTACACATTTATCTGTAGATGGTACGTGGGAGGCTTTAGCAGTGAAATATCCGAAGCTTAGAACTCTGGAGATGGAGTTTAGTAACATAAACGATCTGAAAATAAATGGAGTGTTGTTTCACGAACTTTCATGTTTAGCCTCTAAAATTAAAATGCAGTGTGGCAGTAATGTTGCCGTATCGTGGTTGGATTTTGGTAATGTTTCAGGAGAGAGAATTCTTGAGATAGTGGGGAATTTCAAAACATTGATGAAGCTTGTGATCAATGACCCGTGGGAAAGCCAAAAAATCATTTTTTTCCTTTCAAATCTGCTCGAAAGGCTTCCTGGACTGGAGCGACTACCAGTGAGGACGCTATTTCAACTGGTAAGGCCAAAAACTAATACACGTGCAGTTTCACGCTCCGGATTCTCTTCGATGGATTTTTCAATGATTACGCTTCTTTGCTTCTGCTACCATGTCAGTGACCTTATTTTAGTAGAAAAAATGCTACTCTTTAGTATTAAAGGGAGTAGATACAGCTTATTACAATTTCATCATTTCCATTTATATTATTGCTCTTAAAAATGTTTCAATATCACCATATGCTTTATGCTACATAAAATAGAATGTTCAAAATTGTGCTATTCTCACACAAATAACTTTGATATCTTAGTTTTATTGCTAAGAAATCATTATAATACTTCTTCCTTTCTCATGCACAATTATATATATATATATATATATATATTGCCATTACGAATAGTTGATAGTACTTGTATTATCAATGATTTCTTGAACAAAGGAAGCAAAATAAAATTTACATGTTTCCCTTGTTATACCTCTCTTTGAAAGCAAATCAACAGTCTAGTTCTGTTCTCTATAGATATGGTCAAATTTTACCTGCTGAAAGGTCCTTTCCAAAGTTTTGATATGATTCATCCAATTGATTAAAATTGGTGGATTGAAATCATTTTGTCCCTTGACCCATTCTATTATGCCCTTGGCATCTCCATAGATTTGTATCTGATTAATCCCTAACCATTTTGCGAACATCAATACTCCTCATAATGCAATGATTTATGCCCTACTATTGGTTCTTTTTCCTCTTTCCCACCAGAAATGATACATTGCATCAGCGTTATGAAAATAATTGCTCCACATCCACATGTTCTCTTAGCACATGCACCATCAAAGAATCCCACTGGACAAGAATGCCATATTTCTCTAATCTTGAAGTTTCTACCACCTTTGATTCCATGTATCGTCCCAATTTCGTTGAAATAGGCTATTGTCTTATTATTGTCCTCGTGCACCCCCAGTGATTTCTGATTAAAGATGATGGTGTTACGCCTTCTCCAAATAGTCCATATGATATATAAAGGTAGTGCCCTAAACTGTTGATCTTTGATTCAAATTTTGATACATGATGACAACTTCTGTACAACTCCCTTTGATGAAATTTTAAAAAATCCCAACACCCCATTCCAAATTGCCTTTGCTTACAGACAATGTATGAAGAGATGATTATTGTCCTCCTCCCCCTCCCTACACAGAAGTCCCTGAAACCCTCTCCTTTGAAGATTCTACCATGTCAATATCCTATTATGAATGGCTAACCAGCTAAAACATTTTATTTTATTCGGGATGTTCCATTTCCATATGATCTGAAAAATAAGTGGAATTCCATGTCCCTTCTCCTCACTTGGCATATTCATATATATGTCTTTTACCATCGGGATTCATTGCTTAAGTGTTTTTGCCCATCCCATTCGATCTTCATTGTTGTTTAGTGTGATCCCAACATTTCTAAGAGTAGAGATATAGTCCTCCCATTGACCATAGCATTCTAAAGGCAACTCCAACTCCTCTGCCTTATACCACTCTTGAAGATCCAACTGATTAGGCCTATAATGAATAATCTGATTAAGATGATAAATCTATTTGTTATGGATGTGATTGAGAATACTAACCGGTAACGTGTGATTCCCAACCATGCCCATAAGAGCGTCTAAACCCACTTTAATCCTAGCTCTGTCACCCACCGACTAATGCACATTTCCCTTTAAGATTTGTAGAATTTGAAACATACTTCTCCAAATAAATGATCTCTGAGTTTTCTTTCTTGCCCCATTAGTGATCCATGTCAGTGACCTAAACTCAACTAGCTTTGTGTTTAGAGACAAATTTAGCAGTGCAAAAAACATTAGAATTGCTTGTGTGGGTCTATTTATATAGCTTGAGATATTATTTTTGGATTTATATTAATTTTCTCAATGTGAATCATGTTGTGATTGGGTAATTTGTAAATAATCTGTATCCTAAGTTCATAATTGTATTAGGTAAATGCATAAATTATATTTAGGTAAATGTGAAAATCATGTTGTGATTTGATTATTTGTATGGTAATTTCATAATTGTGTTAGGTAAATGTGGAAAAGTGAATTTACATGATGTTATTTGTTATATTAATAATTTGGGAAGGAATTTAATAATTATAATAGGTAAATTTGAAAAGGTAGATGTGGATGTCTACCACTATAATTGTTACTTATTACCGCTAGAGCTATATAAATTAAACGACTAGTAAAGAGCCATATAAATTAAATCTCTCGACATCAATCTATAGTAAGCATAAAAAAAACACTTATTTCATGGTACATCTCACTTCACTTTCTCAAACTTAAAAAAACCTATAAAAAACAACTAAATTATAACATTATTTTAAATATTATTCTTAAAAAAACTAACTTCAATAATTAACTATGAAGAGCCTTAATTTGTAAATAATATTTTTATAAAACTATATATCAATATCATGGTTTGTGGATCCTACATGCTCAAAAAAACCATAATTCATTTCATCTAAAACTTGTTCATGTGCCATTTTTAATTAACCAATTTATTTAAAAAGGTAAAAAGAATATAACTAATTTTAAAATAAATATAAACCTTTAATTTATTACTATGAAAAATATTTTAAAAGATTTTATGAATATGAAATCTCTATCATGCATTTAAAATAATTTAGAATTATTCATAATTAAATTTAAATCAACCAAGATTCATTTTAACTCTAGATCTACCAAACACTAAGAGGGATCAAGTCTTTCGAGATGCAAATATTTTTTAAAGTGACAAGAGATTTGTTCTCTCTTGGCCCTTGGTAGAGCTAGAGTTAAGATGGATCTAGGGTGGTATAATATATATGTAGTTCACATGGGAATATTTTAATTCATGTTTTGCACATTAAACTCTTTAAACATGCCCTTGGTATCTCTTTCATGATTGCATACATTTAATTTTTTTCTTATTAATATTTTCTAAATGTATTACATATCAAGTAAGCTATTAAGCATTGAAAAAATTACAAATATCCCTCCTATATTGAATTAAAAAATACTTATAATAGAAAGTGAAAATATAAGAAATTTTTTAATTTAAATTACTTTATTTTTGTCTATATAAAGTAAATATAAAATCATGTTATTTAATATAGACATTGAAAAAAATTGTTATTAATATATTTTTGTTTTAAATATCACATGTAAATTGAAGGTAAAATGAATTATATATCATTAATACTATTTCCTGTCATTTTCATATTAGGTGTTGAAATATTATATTTCTTTTTTTTACTAAAATACAAATTATATAAAATTAATGTGCAAATTGAAGTATTTTAATTATGAGCAACATTAATTTCTTTTATTATTATTATTTTTAATTTATTAATTTAAATTATTATTATTATTATTATTATTTTAAATCAATCTCCCCCAGTGAACTGTAAAAATGCCTCGTAGCCCAAAACCTGAATTATTATATTGCGATAAATGGCCTATACCCATGAATTATGGTATTGGGATGGATTTTTGTGTTATCATCGTATAATATATATAATTTCTGACCATAATTACGTGTATTGATAATGTGTGTGTTATTGACCACTATTAACTTGTACAGGGTATGTAAATGCAGCAGCTAGTAAGAGATCCAATACTACCATGTGTAAGCTCCCCACTTTGGTAATCTTCGGAAAGTGAAGGTATGTGTGTACTGATTTCATAAAGGGGAAATGATTATAATAGATAAGTTGCTTAAGAGCGCTTGTGCTCTTGAGATAATGGAAGTGGAATTACCATCTTTATCCAATGCACAATCGGCTGTTGGGACAGTAAATGCCTTTTTGAAAAAGCTATTGAATTTGAAGATATGTGTGAGCCTTTAATATTGTGAATAGTGATCGACAGATGATAGAATCAAAGTATGTGACAGACAGAACTCTAAAAATCTCGCTGCCATCTTACAACCTTTGTTTTAGGTGCTGACCGTCTTGTTGCGATCTCTAAGCAGTCTATTAATTGTCTCAAGCGATAAACATGTTTCCAGATAATCTACATCTCTGTTTGGTTACGTCAGAAGATAAAATATTTCCCACATATATTAGCAGATCAATCTTTGTTTCCTTGATGTAAACGGTATAAATGTTTGGATTTTTTTTGATCTTTTGGAAATCTTTGACCATTACAAACAGATAACATGGTGTTATCAACTATGGGTTGTGCTTCACCTTCGCATTCCGGCTGACAATATTGTTTTCATGGGTTGTTATTTTCTCTTCGAATAAAAGTCCTTATTAATCTAAAAAGTAATCGGCAATACTCTTTAATGGCAATTAAAGCTGTTCTTGTCATAGAGAATTTCGCTAGTGCATTCTAGGTTTTTCAATAATTATTTCTCATGTTTTTATTTTTTATTTTTTAAGAATAGTATGATTAGAAAGTAAATATAGTTATATAATGAAATAAAGTAAAGCAATGGCCATTCATTGGGTTTGTAAATTTTATTTATGTATAATGGTTTATTAAAAAACACAATTAAATTAGAAATTTTGTAATGAAAATAACTTGGAAAACTATATTTGAAGTTTTATTTGGATTTTAACCATAAATGGAAATTAAAATTATCGTCATCAACACTTATTTTCGAATAAGCACGTCAACCATTTAGTTATACCCGAGTATTTGTAGATTGACAACTTCAAACTATTAATGAAAACCGTATCTCCGACCAAAGTATTAGCAAAGATTTAATGTAAAAGTCTATAGAAAACTCCAAGTATCAAACAAAATTTTGTTTCCATTACTAACTTATATCAACCTCTACCAATGTTGGATATTAATCCAAACTCTGAGAAGATATAGACTCCAAAATTGGAGCTTCTTCATTCAAATTTATTTAGAAGATAAAAGGATTGACAAAATTAATATAGGAGGATAGAGTACCTTTAACATGCTCCAATTTTAGCTCCTTAGATTGTATTTTATACTCTTCCCATTGACATTGACATTGATACTATTGTCTCTTCCCATTGATATTGTTTTTGGTTCTCAATCAATATGTCCATTATTGGTGATAATTGTGCCACCCATTGTTATATCTAATATCTCAGCTACAATTGTTCTCTCTTCTCAATCAATATTTCCATTATCGATGATAATGGTGCCACCCATTGTTATATCTCAGCTTCAACTGCACCAAAGCATTTTAAAGCTCGTTGAATTCTGAGGCAAGGGTGCAAGAATTGTGTCGCATGCCCATAGTGGCTTTGGAACCGATCCTTTCTGGGTGCCAAATGGTGGCCGTCAACATGAGAACTATCGAAAGTCTTGGATGTAAGATTAAACGCCGAACAAGAATTGTTGTCGGGATCAAGCAGAAAAGGTGCTATAAAAATTTAGTCTCCTCAAGCCAAGGAAACTCAATAAAATATCATGGATCTACTATAATTAATATCCATTAATAAAATATCATGGATCTACTATAATTAATATCCATTAATAAAATATCATGGGACTACTATTATTAATATCCATTAATAAAATATCACGGAATTATTATAAGTAGTATCTATCATACACTCAGCCAATTATTAGGTTAATGTATAGTATTACACAGACAATCATAAAATGATTGTAACGATGGAGTATGAGATAATGAATAACATGGTTCTGATATAGTTCTGATATGTCCAATCGCTTATCTTTAAAAGCAACAATTTCGAGATGTCAAATCGTTGGTTTTTGGAGTCGTGGAGGATCAGGCGTGATCTCCTTCCGTATGCATCGCACATCGCGCCATTCATTTTGTGAAGACACGATCTCATTCCGTATGCACTGCGCTTTGCGCCATTTATTGTACCACCAACCACAATTGAATGGCTACCGCCACCGTAGACAACTCCATCAATCCAGGAGTAATATCACCTATCGGGAATGAAGAAGGGGTCGAATGCTCCAGCGATGAAGGGAATAGCCAGTATAATCACCTGCAACAAAATAGCCCCCAAGGAAAGTCGACTGCTCCAACATTAGGGAATTGCCAGCACTCCCCACCTATAATAAAACAACACCTAAGGAAACCAATCTGCCACAGCCTCAAACACAGATTTGGTTCTAATGTGTTATGATCATCAATTATTTCCTTGAGAATATCTGTATATCAGATGTCTGGCCGCATTAATCTTTTTAGCTAATTTAATCCGGTAGACATCCGTTTGTTTTGTTGAATTTAGATTTATCTGTGTGCAGTATTTCACAGCGATAATGTAAGCCTTCTATCAAACATTGTCCTACCAAATAATTTTTTTCAAAGTTCTGTAGCTTGTTTTGATTTGGTAGGTTCTCAACATTCTAAAAGCGGGTAGGATGGGACATCATGAGCTAAGAAATATTAATTACTGGTTTTTTTTATACTTCTTAATCCTCATTTATTGCATTGCCACTGGGAACATACAATTCAAGCTTTTCGTGATATTGATTATGTTTTCATTTGTCGGACTTTCGTCCTGCCAATGCTTAAGCTTATATGAATATATATGAACTGTGGGGAGCCTTATTTTCAATTTTCCTATAGTAAAAAAATGGACTTTTACTGATATGAATAATTACTGAAAAATACTCAATTGCTGACCCAAACAACAGAGTGCAGTTTCAAGCATCCTTCAATACAGTTCTCCATTGCCGTACTAAGCAATTTATGTTGATTACTTCAAATGTTGGTTTGTTATACGCGTGTCTTCTTGCTGTGCTAAGCAATTTATGTTGACTTAATTCTAATGTTGGTTTGTTATACTCGTGTCTTCAATCTCACACAGTTCTAAGCTTCCAATTACAGCTCCATAACAGGTTTGTTATACTCATGTCTTCTTGCTGTACTAAGAAATTTATGTTGATTCACTTCTAATGTTGGTTTGTTATACTCATGTCTTCAATCTCACACAGTTCTAAGCTTCCAATTAAAGCTCCATAACGTATAAAACTCATGTTTCGCTGCCATTGAGACATATTTCTGAAATGTGGCTAAAACATTGTATCTGTCATTTTTTAATAACAAATAATTAAAAAAATCTGTATTGCACTATGCAAAATGCAATTTTATTTGTACATCCTTTTGTGCTCTCACTTTCCCAATATCTCTATAAATGGCAAATATGTGAGTGTGGATAACTTTTGTGCCAAGACTATGTCCGTGAATAGATATTTTCACTCATGCATGTATAAATGTTTATTTTTGTAATTAACAAATGTTACTTTTCCACGTTATGATTTTCCTTATTATGCTAGGATCCCCTTCATGGCGTGCGAAACTGTTAACTTCCATGTCTGTGGAATTTCTACGCTCTCATCCCGTTCAAATTTCGTAAGTGTTGACTTTGTTCGAAGTAAAATGGCGTGAGTAGATGGAATACCATTGAGTACTAAGAGGACAAAGGATTGTGTAGTAAAAGTGAAGTTAGTACGTTAAAATAACTAGAGGATAAACTAACATAGTCAAATAGAATAGTCACAAGGAATTCAAATAGGAAAAGAGTAAAATTGGGTTAATAAGGCATGATGTAGTTAGTTATGATGGAGTGTTGCAAGGTATGGTATTTGTAATAGCTAGAATTCACACAAAGTTTCATAAATACATTTAATTTAGTGTTTGAGGGAGTTGTTGTCACTCTCTGCAAAATATGTTTCAGTTGTTAAAAGAGGGCAAAAGAGTAGATAGTTTTATAGCCATCTTTTAAGCCACAAACTCACTAAAAGCTAAATCACCCTCTCCATTAAATAGTGCTCGAAATTAGCTTTCCAACGGTATATGTAACTTCCCAAATGGACTTTGGAATCAAAAGTTAGAGCAAATTGAAGTTTCCCTTTGAAAGCCAGAAAACAAAGAGAAAATGACTAACGGTAAGGTCCTACACATCGGAGGTCTAAAGTGATATCGGTAGTTGGTGGGTCCAGGCCATATCGACAATCGACGATTGGTGTTTTCAAAGCGTCAACCTTAATAAAGTTGCGATCAACGAATGTTGATAGTGTTAAAGCATCGCGAAGGGCCTAATGCAGGTTAACAAAGGATTTCAACGTAAAACTAGAGCAAGATCGGGCCTCTTCTCTCTCCTCCAAAAGGACGCGTGGAAATGTAAGATTGGTTTCAATAAGGGACACGTGACGACATATGATTGGTTCCGACGAGGGACACGTAACAAATAGATTCAGCGTTTTGAGGGGTCATAAAGGGCCAAATCAAGGCGACACGTGTCACCACTCACAAGTTGACATGTGGTGGAGTGATGACGTCACTAATCGGAGATCGATGTTCGCAAGATGAGGTATGTTTTTATATCAAAGTTAAAACCTTGATTGTGATCCGGCGATAAAGGGTCTCCTATACAAGGGCTAGCTCGCGATCACATAAAGAGTTGAGGAACCAAGGGCTAAGCACAAAGGGTGATCGACGATCATAGGTTTCAAGAGGATGCACCAAGGACATGGATAGGAAATTGTTGATTTTCCGACCTCCAATATTTGGCCAAGCGTGCAGTCTATAGAGGAAAATAAAAGAAAAGGAGCTGAAATATTTAACAAAAGAAAAGGGTTCTCGAACATGAGTCCAAAGGCTCTAGCGCCTTAGGGCTAAGCCCTAGGTCACAGCCCCACGGTCATATGAGAAGAAATGCAGTGAGCGAAACCAAAGGGGGCCAAGGGAGATCGGGACTTGTTGTTCTGTAACCCCTTTAAGAGTAAAAGTCTCATTGCACTAAAGTCTCGATAGTATGGTACAGAGTCTTGAAAGCGTATGGATTGGCCGCTAAGGCATTAAATGAAGACATGGAGTAGTGGGAAATCGATATAGGTTGATCTTGTGGAAACTGTGTAACAAGGAACCCATGACAAAAATAGCCACAAGAATGAATTCGACTGCTTCACTTACATATCTTCGGAGGGTAAGTGGAGGTATGGGACTCAGGAATACTTAATGGCTTAGCATGGAGCCCCACTCAGTTAGACTATGAAGGATTGCTAGGACAATCTTTACTTATGCTCTGTGACAAGCCACAACAGTTGATCGCTACCAACTCCATAGGGTGGTGAAGTCACGCAGTTAAGGCGAAAGCGACAGGAACTGACCGAGCAACTAGAGGGACACATTGTGGTAGAGACGTGAACTGATCAAGGGCTTTCACAAGAACGACAAAAGGATATTTTCCTTAGTCATCTTTCAGTTTTTCTTATTTATGTTTATTTCTGTAATTGCTATGTATTTTCAAGAAAGGAATCAAATATTTTAGAATCATTTTGGGCAGCGGAGCTATTGCAGGCTATGCCAGCTAGTGAATTAGACAACTGGCCTTTGGCTGAGATATTTTGTAACTGTTGATCCAAAGCCCTCCTTCTATGTATAAATAGGGGGGATAAACAGTTAGAATGGGTTTTGGAATTCTGCACCCGCAGTGGTCCAAATTATGTGATTCAAATTTGGTTCTAATTGCCTGTTCATGAGGGACTCGAGTGATGTATGGCTAATTGTAATGCACTAGTATGTTGGAATCATTTTGAGGATTAATGAAACTCTTTGGTGATTCCAATCATGGTTGTAAGCAGTATGTTCTCCCCTCTATAAATCTCATTTCACATATGTTTCTCTTCTACTGAAATTGTGTAATGAAGTTGTCAGTCTCATTCTCTCATGGTTATATGCATGTTGCTAAGTAATAACAGTACCCGTGTTATTTAAATATTTACTTATGTACCTTTAAGAGAACAGATTTACACATGTTGATCAGTGATAAGTGTATCCATGAGCTAAAGAACATGAAACCTTAATTAGTGCTCTGCAAGTCCTGTCCTTCCATCTCTTTTGCCTTCCATCCTTCTGTCGGAACATTGTTGCTTAGGATTATGTCTTGTTTACAGTCATATGAATCTATTTCCCTCCTTTTTCCCCTCCTCTTCACCTTTACTACAACTTCAATATTAAGTTTCTCATTGTTGTGTGTCGGCCATCAGAAAAAGACATTCCTCCTTGGGATCAACTCGATTCACCCCCTGTTTTTGGATCCATGTATCTGATTGAGTTTACCTTAATGAAGGCCTATTGAAACAAGCCCCATTTATTCTCGTTTTCCAACTACGTGACAATTGGAGTGCAACAGAAAGCCCCAGTGATAAACTTCCAAAGCACTCCTCTATCTAAGATGTCCTAGGCACTGGTCTACAATCAACCCAGAGGCTGTCTCTAGGAGGCTTTCATATTTCTTGAAGCACTTGTGCTATAGGTGCTAGAAAAAGAGACACCATTTTTTTGGCATCGTTGTCGAGGAACACATTAGAATATTTTTCCTTGGGTATGAAAAATCTTTACATTCCCTCTGTTAGGTGAGCAAAGGATGTGTGGGTTGAGTATCTCTCATCTTGGCGATTCTACTGTTTCAATTTTATGGTAAACATCTTGGCGACTCCATTTTCTATATCTCTATTTGATCATCAAGGCCAAAGAAAATTTTAGAGGCTAATATTCGCAGGTGGGCTAATTTTCCATGCTTTTTCCAAAAAAAAGATTCGTCAATTTCCATTTTTTTGAAAATTGATTCACCCAAATTTTATAGTATAAAATTATTTTACCCTAAAAATCGCCAAAATTTTATATATACTAATATAAATTAATTAGAAGCCTAAATATTTTTACAAAAATATCATAATTTTTTTTACAATTTGTATATTGGCGACTAGTAAAATTTTCCAAGGTTTCTAAACATTAAGATAAATTTTCATCCTTAAAATTTTCCCTGATCTCGGCTTTCAAGCAGCCTCATACTCGCTCTGATGCTAAAGAAGCAGAAAACATTCCCTACCTTTGAACCTGAGATCACTCACCTAGGAAGGTTTTCAAAATGGTCATTCCCAAATTTTTGGCCAACAAATTTGCCCCATTGTATTTTTCTTCTATTGTTGGTTATCCCAATCATGTCCCTTCATTTCATGAATGGAATACCTATTTGCCTAGATTCAGTGGAAACACAAATAGAAGGTCAGACCAACACCTTAAGGATTTTCATGAATGCATGGAACAATAGGGTATTATTTTTGAAGATGCGCAAATGAAATTGTTCATGTACTCTTTAGAAGACGATGTTAGAATTTGGTACAAAACAATACCTCGTGGAAGCATATCTTCCTTAAAGAGTTTTCACATAGCATTCAATCATTATTGAAAAAGATTATATCCTCTGGATGCTCTGTTTGAAGATTGTTGTGCATATTACAATGATGAAAATATTCCTGAGGTTAATGACCCTACTGAAGATGTTTGTGGAGCTCTGCTCCAAGAAAACATATACTCGCATCAAGAAGCATCACCCAATGACCAAGAAAGAGAAGAAGGAGACATCATAGAGCTGAAAATAAACCCTCAAAGCTCTCATTCAACCAAAGTTGATGATTCTCCTTCTTATGATGTATATGACTCTAATGGAGAGTCAAGTGATGCAGAGCCACAAAAATCCCAGTCATGGGAAGATGCACAAGAAGAGGAGGCCCACCAGGAGGTCAACAAAGAGGTTCAAGTCCACAATTCACATCCTTCACCTAGAGAACAAGTTCAAGAACCATCTCTGATTTATGACTCATATGATCCAAAGAAATATGAGATGGTTTCAAATTGTCAAAGGGGTCCACTTACAAACAAGTGGGTAGAAGACTACCAACAACAACTCCTTCAAGAGGAGCCCAAATCTGAAGAGCCAAGCAATGACTGTGGATGTCTGTTGCAGAAAGATTTATCCCTGGAATCTGTTCAAGAAAGGGAGACAACTATAAATTTTTCTCATCATTTCCCTGACCCAGTAGCTGACTATATGGAATCTTTCTTTGGCCTACAATAGTGTATCAATTCCAAGGTATGTGTCAAACATTTGGTCTAAATATCCTATGGGGTGCATGCACATGTTAGCCACTAATTATCAAGAACACAACCCCATTAGAAGGTTCAAGGAAGTGATTAAAAGAGTTGAGCATCAACTACCAAGTTGGGGTCACATCAAAAAATTTTCACGAAGATTTTTTTGTGGTACATGCCTATTTTAATTGTTGAATTCCTAGAGAACGAAGGCATTAGGTCCAGCACCCAAATACTGACATGGTTCCATTGGAGGGATGAAATCAATAAGGTGAATTGATTGCCCAGTACATAAGTAGGATTTGTATATAAATAATCTCACTAGCTGAACATTTAATTTCCAATTGTTAGAATTCATATTTCAGCATTTCAGTTTGATGAGGAAAGCACTCCCTACAAACAAATTTCCATGGATATTTTTTGGTCATATAAGTGCATTATAATTTTTGACTCCATTCCCAATGGTGAAGGATATTGGTCTACAAGTTCTTAGCACCTTTCCAGCAACATGCTATTGCTAGTTGGAGCCAATGTTGTCACTCTCTGCAAAATGTGTTTTCACCTGCTAAAAGAGAGAAAAAGAGCATAGAGGTTTGCAACCATATTCCAAGCCATAGAAGCACTCAAAGTTAAATCAGACCCTCTCCATTGAATAGTTATTGGAATTAACTTTCCAATGGTATATGTAACTCTCCAAATGGACTCTGAAATCTAAAGTTAGAGAAGACTGAAGTTTCCCTTTGAAAGCCAGAAAACAAAGAGAAAATGACTAAGGGTAGTGTCCCACACATCAGAGGTCTAGAGCGATATCGACATATCGGCAGTCGGTGGGTCCAGGCATTATCGGCGATCGACGATCAGTGTTTTCAAAGTGTCATCCTTAACAAAGTTGAGATCAACGAACGCCGATAGCGTTAAAGTACTGGGATTGTGCCTTTAGTGTTACAGTGTTGAGGAGGACCTAATTCAGGTTAACAAAGAATTTCAACATAAAACCATAGTAGGACCGAGCCTCTTCTCTTTCCTTCAATGCGATGCGTGGCAACGTAAGATTGGTTCCAATAAGGGACACATGGTGACATACGATTGGTTTCGATGAGGGACACTTGGCAAGTAGATTCGGTGTTTTGAGGGGTCATAAGGGGATAAATGAGGGAGACATGTGTCACCACTCATAGGGTGACACGTGGTGGAGTGATGACATCACTAATCGGAGATCAACATTCATGTTAGAAAATTATATATTACAGAGCAATGGAACATATAGAATATTGCATAAATATAAACACAGAAAACACATAAAACTAGAGAGACACAGATATACGTGGTTCAACCAGATTGGGCTATGTCCACCCCGAACAGCCAGTCTTTCCTTTCTATTATCCAGCAAAATGAAGAGACACAACCTACAGCAGATCTGTTGTAATATCCTCTGTTTTCTCTCACAGTCTCACCTCTCTGTTTCTCGCTCGGAGAATACACATATATTACACAGCCTCAATACAATGCCCTCATACAAAGAGAGGGGTTTCCTTCTAGGGCAAAAAACCCTAAACTAAACATAAGTTCTACCATCAGATCATCCGCCTAATGAATAGCCTAGATTGACTAGAAATTACTATACTTTTACAAGGCAATTTTACATATGTTTTTAGCTTCAGGGGTGTTGTCCCTGAAACCCCCGCTGGGGGACCCCTGGCCCCTGGACCCCCCAGCTGGGGGGGATCGGCCCACCCGAACCCCACTTCCTGGGGTATACATTTGGCTGAAACAAAGACCTCTAAACAATCATGCTCCATACTCAACAATTCACAGGATGAGGCATGTTGTTACATCAAAGTTAAAATCTCAATTGTGATTTGCTGATAAAGCTTCTTTGATACATGGGTTGGCCCGTGGTCACATAAAGAGCCGAGGAACCAAGGGCTAAGCACAAAGGGTGATCAACAATCGTAACTTTTAAGAGGATGCACCAAGGACATGGACATGAAATCGTCGATTTAATGACCTTCGATATTTGGCCAAGTGCATGGTCTATAGAGGGAAATAAAAGAAAAGGAGTAAATATTTAAAAAATAAAAAGGGTTCTTAGATACGAGTCCAAAGGCTCTAGCACCTTAGGGATAAGCCCCAGGTCATAGCCCCTTGGTTATATGAGAAGAAATGTAGAAAGGGGCTAAACCAAAGGGGCCAAAGGAGATCGAGACTCATTGTTCTGTAACGTCTTTAAGAGTAAAAGTCTCGATAGTATGGTACAGAGCCTTGAAGGCATATGTATCAACAACTGAGGCATTGAATCAAGGCATGGAGCAGTGGAAAACCGATATGGGTTGATCCTGTGGAAAGCTTGTGTTACAAGAAACCTAGTACAACAATAGCCACATGAATGAATTCAACTGCTTCTCTTGCACGTCTTCAGAGAGTAAATGGAGGTATGGGACTTGGGATTACTTAATGGCTCAGCATGGAGCCCCACTCAGTGATGCTATGAAGGACTGCCAGGATAATCTTTGCTTTTTCTTTGTTATTAGCCACCATAGTTGATCGTTACTGACTCTAGAGAGTAGTGAAGTCAAGTAGTTAAGGCGAAAGCGAGAGGAAACACCGAAGCAGCTAGAGGAACACATTGTGGCAGAGACATGACCTAATCAAGGGCCTTCACAGGAACAACAAAAGGATATTTTCCTCAATCATCTTTCAGGTTTTCTTATTTATGTTTATTTTTGTAATTTCTATGTATTTTCATGAAAGGAATCAAATCCTTTAGAATCATTTTGTGCAGAAGAGCTATCGCAGGCTGAGACAACTAGTCAGTCAGACAGCTCACCCTTGGTTGAAATATTTTGTAGTTCTTGATTCAAAGCTCGTTGATCTAAAGATGATTTGAGGTTGTCATTGATGTCAATCCAAGCAGCACTAGGGGCTACCCTGATCTTGCAAGGGAATTTTGACTTGACAACTTACTCTATTTTGAATCAAGGATCTTCTAGATAGATTCTACTCATCGAGACGTTTTCGTTGATATATGGCACGCCAAATAATTCTTCACTGTTTGAGAGATATTCATGTTTGAAGTTAGTAACCCCAATTAGTGGGCTAAAACCCTATGGGGTTGTGGCATCACACTCATAATTGGTTTTGTCATTGAATAGTCATTAATTAATAATTTTTGAGCTCCTAAAATCCCTCCAACATTCTCTATAGTGTTGGGTTTTGCTATATTCTTTCCACGACTAACCCCTCTACGGGGTCCCCCTGTGAAATTTTTTTTTGGACCCTATATTAGGTTAGGCAGATCTACCTATGGTTTTGGGTCTATGGTTTTGGACGCGATGGTTTTCGGTCCATGGTATTGGATGCTTTGGCATGTATAAATATGTATTGTAACATTGAAATGAACATAATGAAAAATCAAGCTAGTAGTCCCGGTTTTTGGATCCAGGGGAAATATCTGTGTATATGTGTTTTATGTGTTATGCTCTCGCATTGTTTATTTTCTGTGTTCTAGAATTTGTATGCCGGTAATTTATGTATGGGGTTAAAACCTACATTTTTTATCAGAGTTGTTTTGGCTTCAAGGGGGCGCCTTTGTTACTGAGGGGTTTCGCTGGGGCCTGTGGTAGACCTTGTTCAGTGGGAGATTTGTGGGATTGATTATGGTGGTGAAAGAATATGGCGAGCAGTGGAAAGATAGAGATTGATAAATTTAATGGTCAGAGTTTTGAGTTATGAAAACTCAAGATGGAGGATGTGTTGGTGGATAAAGATCAGTGGAACGTGGTAGATCCAGGTTCTAAACCAGCGGGAGTGTCCGATGAAGAATGGAAGAAGTTGGATTGGAAGGCAAATAACACAATACGATTGTGTGTCTCGGAATTAGTATTGTTTAATGTATCAGGAGAAGCTACGACAAAAGCTTTATGGGACAAGTTAGGGACTTTGTACCAATTTAAGTCTCTAGTGAATAAATTGTTCCCACGGAAAAAGCTGTACCTGAGGATGAAAGATGGAGACTCAGTGACAGAGCATCTAAACGCATTTAATACTGTGGTAAGTCAGTTATTATATGTTGATACTAAAATTTCAGATGAAGATAAGTGCATCAGTTTGTTATGTTCTCTACCAGATTTGTGGGATAGTCTGGTTATTGCAATAGGTAGCAATGCAACTGCATTGTAGTTTGATGAAATAGTCTCATCCTTGGTGACAGAGGAGATGAGACGGAAAAATATGGAGAGCCAGAATGGTGATGCCTTGTCTGTACGAGGACGGTCCCAGAACAGAAACAAAAATAAGTCATCGAGTCGGAGATCTAAATCTAGAGGGAGATCTAAATCTCCAGGAAAACCTGTAAAGGTGGTGTGCTGGAAATGCGGAAAGGAAGGGCACTACAAAAGGAACTGTAAAGCTAAAGCTACTGACAAAGGAAAGGGACTTGATGATGCTTCTTCTGCAGAGGCGAAAACTACCTCAGATGAAGGTGGGGATGTGTACTTGGCTTCTTCAAGTACACATGTAGATCATGAGGCATGGTTGATTGACTTAGGTGCATCCTTTCACTTCACTCCCCATAGAGAGTGGTTCTACGAGTATGATAAATACGATGGTGGTGATGTATTCTTAGGGGATGATACAAAGGCTAGAATCGTTGGCCAGGGAAAGTAAAGTTGAAGTTGCAGGGTGAAAGGGGCAGAACACTTTTGGGTGTTCTGCATATTCCTGCATTAGCCAAAAATATGATTTCTGTAAGCAAGCTGGATGATGCAGGTGTAAAAACAATGTTCAAGAAGGATACCTGCAAGATGGTTCGAGGAGCACTGGTATTGATGCGGGGAGTTTGGATTGGAACTCTGTACAAGCTGCAAGGTAGCACTGTTGTTTATGGGTGCAACAGTTCTGTGGTTTCTGAAAATGGAGCAGAAAATCTAGTGGTCTCTGGAGAGAAGACCATGCTGTGGCATCAAAGGCTTGGACATATTGGAAAGAAGAGCCTTCGAATACTTCATGGTAAAGGTATGGTAGAAGGTATGAGTAATAACTCTCTGGATTTTGATTTCTGTGAAAATTGTGTATATGGGAAGCAGAATCGGGTGAGTTTCCCCTCTAATGGTAAGAGGGGAAACAGATTTTAGAGCTTGTGCACAGTGATGTGTTTGGACCTGTGCAGGTTCCATCACTGGGTAAGTCTGTGTACTATGTATCATTTATAGATGACTTCTTAAGGAATACTTGGATATATTTCCTTAAGAAGAAATCTGAAGTCTTTCATAGGTTTAAAGAATTTAAGGCTCGGATGGAATCCCAGACAGAGAAGAAGATAAAGGTGCTGAGGACAGATAATGGTGGAGAGTTTTGCAGTAAGGAATTTGAAGAATTCTGTAAGAAGTGTGGTATTTCACGATAGAATACTACTCCATATACACCTCAACAAAATGGAGTTACAGAAAGAATGAACAAGATGTTGATGGAAAGGGCAAGAAGCATGCTCAGTGGTGTCGAGTTAGGACAAGAATTCTGGGTAGAGGCGGTGGAGACAGTGTGTTACCTGGTCAACAGATCACCTTCATCAGCATTGGAGGATAAGAATTCACAAGAGGTATGGACGGGTAAGAAACCCTCTCTTTCACATCTGATGGTATTTGGATGTGATGCATATGTACATGTTCCAAAGGAGAAACAAACCAATTTGGATAGTAAATCTGAAAAGTGCATCTTTATTGGGTATAAGGATGGTTTAAAAGGTTGCAAGCTTTGGAACCCAGCAACAAGGAAGGTTGTGTATAGCCGAGATGTGGTGTTCAAAGAGGTGAAAGATGTTATTAAACATGAAGTCCACCCAAAATAACCTGAGAAGATAGAGTTTGAACTAAAGGAGGATGAATCAGACTCTACAGCAGAGGAGGAATCAAAAGATGAAGAGCCACAAACTCCGGGTGTAAGAACATCAGTTCGTGAAAGAAGGAAGCCAGAAAGGTATAGTCCATCTGCTTTCTGTTCAAATTTTGCTTTATCTATTATTGATGATGATCCCAAAACTGTGAAGGAAGTAGTAGATTCAGAGGATGGAAAACTCTGGAAAGAGGCCATGGTTGATGAAATGGAATCTTTGCACAAAAATGAGGCTTGGGATCTGGTGGAGTTGCCAGCTGGAAGGAAACCCATTAGCAGCAAATGGGTGTTCAAGAAGAAGACAAATGCAGAAGGAAAGGTGGAGAAATACAAAGCACAGTTGGTAGCAAAAGGTTATTCCCAGGTGTCAGGAATTGATTTTGGTGATATTTTTTCTCCTGTTGCCAAGGTAACTTCTATTAGATTACTTTTTATATGTTGCTGCTGCTTTTGATTGTGAGGTAGAACAGATGGATGTGAAGACAAAATTTCTTCACGGGGATCTGGAAGAGGAGATCTACATGAAGCAACCTGAAGGATAAGAAAGAACTCGTATGCAAGTTAAAGAAGTCTCTGTATGGGTTAAAACAATCACCAAGGATGTGGTATGAGAAATTTGATACATTTATACGGGGACTTGGCTTCACCAGAAGCAAAGCAGGTCATTGTTTGTATTTTAAATTAATTGGTGACTGTGTTATTGATCTGGTCTTGCATGTTGATGAGATGTTACTGGTTGGAAATGACAAAGAAATTATCCAGGATTTGAAGACCTAATTGCCCTCCAAATTCGACATGAAAGATCTTGGTGCTGCAAACTATATTTTGGGCATGGAAATTAAAAGAGATCGAGAAAAGAGGAAGCTCTGGTTAAACCAGAGGAAGTATTTCAAGACAATACTGCAAAGGTTTAATATGCAGGATAGTAAACCAGTGAAGGTTCCTATTCCTGTAGGTGTAAAGTTATCTATTGAACAATGTCCCAAGGCACAGGAAGAGCAAGAGGATATGTCCCGTGTTCCATATGCAAGTGCAGTCGGTAGCCTGATGTATGCAATGGTCTATACTAGACCAGACATTACACATGCAGTGGGAGTATTGAGCAGGTTTATGTCAAAACCAGGGAAGGAGAATTGGATAGCAGTGAAGCGGGTTTTCAGGTATTTGTGTGGCACTAGTGATTATGGTTTGTGCTACCAAGGAAGACCAGGATTGGACAAAGTTTTGGATATTCGTGTCTTTGTTGATGCAAACTGGGTTGGATATTTGGATCAGAGAAGATCTACAAGTGGGTATGTGTTTAACCTATTTGGAGGTGCAGCCAGTTGGATGAGTAAGAAACAATCTGTAGTGGCACTATCAACTACAGAGGCAGAATACATGGCAGCCACTCATGCAAGCAAGGAAGCAGTTTGGTTGCAGAGATTGTGTTCAAGTATGCGGTTGGTACAGGGAGCTATAAGGATAGACTGTGATAGCCAAAGTGCAATTTTCTTGGCAAAGAACCCTTCTTATCATTCAAAGACAAAGCACATTGATGTTCAGTATCACTTTGTGAGGGATATGATAGAAGACAAAAAGGTGTTGCTAGTAAAAGTGGACACTTTGAATAATACTGGAGATGCATTGCCAAAATATGTGAGCTCTGAGAAATTCTCCTAGTGCAGAGAAACAATGGGTGTTTCAGGGCTGAAAAAATGACTAAGCTCTCCTGTGGCACCCTGTGGAAAGAAAAAAACAAGTGGGAGAATGTTGGGTTGTGTTATATTCTTTCCACGACGAAATTTTTTTTTGGACCCTATATTAGGTTGGGCGGACCTACCTATGGTTTTCAGTCCATGGTTTTGAACGCGATGGTTTTCTGTCCATGGTTTTGGATGCAATGGTTTTCAGTCCATGGTATTGGATCCTTCGGCATGTATAAATATGTATTGTAACATTGAAAGGAACATAATGAAAAATCAAGTTGGTAGTCCGAGTTTTGGGATCCAGGGGAAATCTCTATGTATATGTGTTTTTTGTGTTATGCTCTCACATTGTTTATTTTCTGTGTTTTAGAACTTGTATACCGGTAATTTCTGTACGGGGTTAAAACCTGCATATAGAAGCCCCTTTCAACTCTATAAAAAGAAATCTCATATATCCTCCAAAGGAAGTGGTCGTGGCATTTTCGCTATAAATTCATTTCTACAAAGTCTTAGATTCTAAAATGAAAACCCATTTTATTTGCAATCCAATCATGATCGAATTTCAGATCTAGGTTCGCTATGTTTTCGGAGATATGATCTGTGAAAGTTAGCATTTTTGCAGGCTCACGAATTTCATCTCAAAGAAGTGACCTTGGGAAAATTGTCATAAATCTCTCTCTGAGAAGAGGATTGGAATTATGTAAAAAGTGGCAGATAGTGCACGGAATGTTGTTTGCTGTGTATCAATTTCAGAGCCGAAGGAGGAAACAGTGACACATGGCACGCTGTACAAGTTCGTTCTACCGAACTAGTCCATAATTAGGTCATTGTGAGAGATTGGGCATAACTTTGCCTTGAAGAGTCCAAATTGGATCAGACCTGTGGCATTGGAAAGAAGACTCAGAGGGATAATACAGGACAGAAGATCACATATTCGGGATCTGAAATCACAGAGATACATCAGATAAAATATCGTGCTCCTAGAAGGCAAGAAAAACTAGATCAAGTTTTATCAAGGGGTGCAAAGGACTAGACTTTCTAGGGCAGCAAAGAACAAGGTGCAACAAAATGATGCAACAGAGGTAAGCTATAGGTAAATATCTTCTGTATATGCATGTTCATTTCTTAATTGCATTAGGTTCTTTGTATTCTAATTTGTTGTTTTTGTTTCTAGCACTGACATATGCTCTGCAAGATGAAGTAAGTTTTCCTATTATCATGTCATGGGTATTTTCTTGAAGACTTTTTGCAAGTATTATATATTCATCAAGAGAAGACTCAATGCATAATCTAATGTTCTGAAGAGTGAGAATGGGTAGCATGAAAAGAGTAGCATTCAAGGTGCAGAAAAGCAGCAAGAAGTTCACCATATGAAGTCTTCAAGTGGGAAGAATTGCATACAATCATTGTAAAAGTATCATTGTACAACCATTGTAAAATTTGTACAAGTGTCTATCTACCAAGAGTTGAAGAGGTAGTGTCAGGAGGTCTAGGATCATCATTAGGTGGTTGTGTCATAGTTGGGGTTATGGTCTAGTGTGTCGTCTTCTTCTACATCATTCTATATCATTGTAAAGTGGACCATTTTCCCTGGTACAAGAATCCATTCTTCTTTTATTCTTCTATACGGTGGTAGGGAGGTGCTAGGCTAGTGTATGAAGTGACCAACAGGTTCAACCTTGTGAAAAATTTAGGGTGGTAAGGTGGTGCTAGGGTGAGTTGTAGCTCATTGGGTGTTGGGGCATCCGTTCAGTTGACTACTGAAGAAGCTCGGGCGTTGGAGCGTCCATCGAGTGGGAGCTGCAGAAGAATGCTTTTCTAGAATTCTAGGAAGTTTTTTCTTTCATTTCAGTTGGGGTTGGAGATTAAAGAATTTATTAGAAAAAAGTTCGGTGGTTTTTGACTCGGAGGGGGTTTTCCACCTAAAATCTTTGTGCCTCTTGGGTTCTTTTATTTACTGTTATCACTGCATAAACGTTAATAATATTTGAAGATTAACTAATGCTCTGAAAAGATTTAAAAGTGCTTATTACTAAGGAATACTGATTCACCCCCCCGCCCCCCTCTCAGTGTTTTCCAACAATTGGTATGAGAGCTTGGTTCCTTCAATAGCAGTTGAAAAACTGGAAGGAGATCATGGAGCATACCAAGAATGGTGTACCTCTATTCAATGAAAATAATTATGCACTCTGGAAAGGAAGAATGGAGGTCTATCTCTTGCCACAAGGTTACGAAGTATGGGACACTGTTCAAAATGGCTTTACACCAATCACTGATCAACAAGGTAAGAATAATTTGGTAAATGATGCAAAAGAAAATAATATTATTATCAATGGACTTATTGAATGTGCTTATCATAAGGTGTTGGGTTGTAAAAACACCAAAAATGTATGGGACAAGCTTGAGAATATATATGCATGTGACTCAAATGTCAAAGAAGCAAAGCTTCAAATCTACAGAGAAAAAATTGAGCAACTCAGAATGAAAGAAGATGACAACATTGTTGCATACTTCCAACACGTTGATGAAATAACCAACACTCTGGAAGGAATGGGAGAGCCTGTTGATGAGAAGACTATTATACAAAAGATTCTTAGAACTTTACCAAGAAGATTCAACTCAAAGGTATTGGTCTTAGAATATAGTGCAAATCTGGACAAACTCAGCAAAGAGGAATTACATGGAATTCTCATAGCATATGAAATGAGACTTGATGAAGAAGAGGGTACTTCGCATCTAGAAACTGCATTCGCTGCATCTAAGAAAACCAATAAGGACAAACAACCTTCAAAGGCAAAGACCTGCACCTGCACCTGCAAGTGTGAAGAAAAGGAAGAAGATGAAGAAGATTTTTCAGATGGAGAATATGCTTACTTTACGATAAAAATAAAAATTGGTAAGGGAAAATTCAAAGGTAAAATTCCATTGATATGTTTCGGTTGTGGTGAGGTCGGGAATTTTGCAGCAAATTGTCCAAACAAAAGTGATGGAAACTCAAAAGGAAACAAAGGCTTTAAGACATTCAACAAGCAAGGCAAGAAGAAAGGATTCAAAGAGAACTTTCTCTCTAAGGAAGATAGCTCATCATATGATGAAGACAGTGACAGTGAAGAATAAGTCAATGAGAGAGTATTGTTTATGGACAACCACAATAAACAAGAGGTATCAAACAATGAAGAAGAAGGGTTGACCATAAAAGAATTTTCTAAGGAGGCAATCAAGCTTATAAAAGAGCTCAAGACTGAGAAGATTCGTTCCAATACTCTTGAAGAACAAGTTCAAGGTCTCAAAATTGAAGTTGAAGAACACAAATGTATTGAAGAGTCACTTCAAAATAAGCTATAAGAAAGCAACCGAGAAAGGGAAGCATTAGAAGCCGAAGTAGTTTCGCTGCGTAAGGAAGTGAAGAAGGGAAAAATTGTCCAAAACTATGCCAACAACTCAAGGGCGTTGGAAGAACCCATCAACAATAAATGATCTTACAATGACAGAACTGGTCTCAGTTCTAAAGAATAAGAAGAAGGACCTTTTACAACAAAATACAATGAACCTATGAGATTTGATAGGCATGTAGACTTCATTGAATAAGATTCGCAAGAACAGCCTTGGAAGACAATTCCTCGACGAAGATTTCCATCCAGGTACCAACATATTTTTCATGTCTATTGTTATTCATGTGGAAAATTTGGTCATAAAGTTGTAAAATGTCACACGTACCCTAGGAACCAATACAATTCCAGGAGATCTGTCAAATATGAACCTCCCAAGGCTCAACGAAACATCAATAGATTTGAACATTTAAGAAGTAATATTGAATGTTACAAAGGTCGAAACTTTGGACACCTAGCCAGAGACTGTGGACTTGAAAATCCTCTAGAAGAATCTTCGAAGCCACAGAACGAATGAACATGGAAGAAGAACATTGATAATTGTGCTCTCACTCTTAAGGCTCAAAAAAACAAAGATGTGTGGTATGTTGATAGTGGTTGCTCAATGCATATGACTGGAGATAGAAAGAAATTTGTATCTCTGAAAGAGAAGAAGGATTGAACCGTGCCCTTTGGAAATGATGGTTCTTCAAATGTTATAGGATAAGGTAACATCAATATCGGAAGCAAATATGCTCTAGCCAATAATGTTCTATTCATTGAAAACATGAATCACAATATGCTCAATGTTGGACAAATATGTGATCAAGGACACACAATGCTATTCAACTCCACAAAATGTGAAATCAGGAAAGGCAGGTATGGTAAAATTGTGGCTACAACAAGTCGAGCTCCAAACGACATATATGTTCTGGATGAAGCAAGTAAAGCATGTCTACTAGCTAAAGAAGATGAAAGCTGGTTATGGCACAAACAAATGGGTCACATAAACTTTGACAATCTTGTCAGGATAAGCAAAAAGGAAACAGTACGAGAAATACCAAAAATCTCAAAACCTTCCAACACACTATGTGAGGCCTGTCGGCATGACAAGCAGACAAAATGCGGATTTAAAACAAAAGAACACTTTGCATCACATCCATTGGAATTGATACATACTGATTTATGTGGCCCTATGGGAACAAAAGGCTTAGATGGAGAATTATATTTCATGTTAATGATAGATGACTATACTAGGATGACAGCTCCCAGTTTCCTAAAGAAAAAATCTGAAGCATTTGAGTGCTTTAAGATCTACAAGGAGTTGGTCGAAAGTGAAACTGATTTAAAAATAAAGTGTCTAAGATCAAATAATGGCAGAGAATTCACTTCCAAATTATTTCAGCAATACTATGACGAAAATGGAATAAAAAGATAATTTTCAACAACACAAACACCTCAACAAAATGGATTTGTTGAAAGAAAGAACAAAAACATACAGGAAATGGGTAGAACAATGTTGAAGGACTCAAAATTGGATGAAACATTCTGGGTTCAAGCAATTGATATGGCAATCTTCATTATCAACATAAGTCTTCTCAGAAATAATTGCAATAATACCCCATATGAGTTATGGAAAGGGAAACCGACTAATGTAAAATATTTCAGAATCTTCGAAATAAAATGTTATATTAAAAGAGAAGATCAAAAGTTGGGTAATTTTGAATCGTGTGTTGATGAAGGTATCTTTGTTGGTTACTCATGCAAAAGAAAGGCCTATAAATGATATAATATAAGACGAAAACAGATAGTGGAGAGCATAAATGTTACATTTGACGAAGATGGTGTTCTAACGAATAATGATGAGGATCTAGAATCTTTGAAACTTGAGACAGAGGCTCAAAACAGTACAGAGAAAATTATATAACAAGAAAAGGTCGACAACTTCGTTCATCACAACAAACTCACATCGCTTTTCTAGCAACCTTTGAGCCTAGTAGTTTTGAGGAAGCCAACCAGAATGAACATTGGTTAGCAGCTATAAATGAAGAATTGGATCAAATCAAGAAGAATAACACCTGAGAATTAGTTCCACGACCAAAAGATAAAAATGTCATTGGGAATAAATGGGTGTTCAGGAACAAATTGAATGAAGATGGACAGGGTACCAGAAACAAAGCAAGATTGGTTTGCAAAGGCTATGCACACGTGGAAGGAATTGATTTCAACGAAACATTTACATCAGTTGCCAAAATCGAAGCCATCCAATTTTTCTCACCTATGCATGTTCAAGAAAAATAAAAGTCTACCAAATGGATGTTAAGTCAGCATTTCTGAATGGAGAATTAGAAGAAGAAGCTTACATCGAACAACCTGAAGGTTTTCTACTATCAGGATAAGAAGACTATGTTTGCAGGTTAAAGAAGGCTCTGTATGGTCTCAAGTAGGCTCCTAGAGCATGGTATGCTCATCTTGATGGATATCTGTGTCAACAAGGGTTCAAGAAAGGTATTGTTGATAGCAATCTTTACGTACAAATAGATAAGGATACTTTAACAATCGTTGAGGTATATGTGGGTGATATAATGTTAGGTCCCTATAATACTAGTTATTCCCCCACTACTATTGCCGTTGTATCCCTTATTGTTATTGTTGTGCCCCTATTGTCCCCATATTGTTATTATTGTGCCCCATAGAATGCCTCTATTGTTATTTTTGTGCCTTTATATTATTATTGTTAGGTCGACTTGGTTATATTAGGACCCCTTAGACTCTTATATACGGAAAGGAGGTCTTGTCATTTGAATCATCCAAGAATTGTTCATTTGTGTAATGTAAAGGAGGTTTCCCCCTAGAAGAGGCTTATTTCTAAGGCGTTTGTATATCTTTTCTATCTTTTGTGAGCTGGTTTCATAACATTTGGTATCAAAGCTTTGGATTCTAGGGTTTCGTTGCTCCAAACAGGTCATCGTGGAATTTTCGCTATAAATTTTTTCTGCGATGTTTCAGAACTTAAAACAAAAACCCATTTGAAATGAAATCACGTTGAACCTCTGGTCCGAATTTCAAATTTTGTCTCACTATATTTTCGGATATATAATCTGAGGAAGTTAGGGTTTTTGTAGACCCCCGAATTACATTCCAAAAAGGTCACCTTGGGAAAAGTATCATAACTTTCTCTATGAGCATCAGATTGAATTTTCATAAAAAGTTACAAAAAGAGGACGGACTGTAGTTTGTTTGGGTATCATTTTTAGAAGCTAAGGTTGAAACAGTGACCCGTGGAACGTCGTACAAGTTTTCTACACTGAACCAGTCTATACTCAGGTCATCGTGGGAGATTTGGCATAAATCTTCATTGAAGAATCCAATATTGATCAGACTTGCGGGGTTAGAAAGATTACTCAGAGGCTAACCACATGAAGCAATTTCAGACCTAGGAGATCCAAAATTACAGAGATACATCAAATTCAATAACGAGCTCCTACAAAGTGAAAAAAGGTGTGTAGTTTTTTTTAAATTTTTGCATAAGCTTTGTTTGAAAAATTAGTTTGAAGGAATTCAAAGGGAATAGTGAAGCATTATTATTAGTAATTGATACCCTAAAGAAAGAAAATGGAAACACCTAGTAAGAATCCTGAAAGCTCTAGCATGACTCATGAAGAACAGGAAGAAATGCAACATAATATATCAAAATTACGAGACCAAGTGCAACAAATTTCACTCGCACAAAAACTAACAGAAAATAAGATGGATGGTTTAAAGAAAGAGGTAGAAGCTAAGATGATGGTTTAAAGAAAGGCGTAGAAGCTAAGATGGATGGTTTAAAGAAAGGCGTAGAATCTAAGATGAATGATGTGGAAGCTAAGATGGACGACGTGGAAGCTAAGATGGATGACGTGGAAGCTAAGATGGATGGCATGGAAGCTAAGATGGATGATTTAAAGAAAGGCATGGAAGATTTGCAGATAAATTTGAAGACAGATTTGACAAACTTTCTACAAGAAATGCTTACTAATGGTGAAAGGGTAGGAAAGGGAACTCATGATGAGAACAAAATAAATGTTAATCATGATTTCATAGACTCTAATGTTGGATCAAAGAACCACCATGTTCCAAAGATCGATATGAGGAAGCTTGATGGCAAGGATCCCCGAACATGAATACTACAGATGGAGCAATTTTCGATCTCCATAATGTGAAAAACACACAAAAGTTACACATTACAACTTTATATTTGGAACCAAATAAGTTTGTATGGTATCGATGACTTTTCTCTCGTAAACAAATTGTCACTTGGGCTATTTTTACGGATGAAATGATAGCACATTATGAGGATACAAAAAGCAACACTTTTTTAGCCAATTGATAAATCTAAAAAAAAAAGGGTTCAATGATGGAGCACATTGAGGACTTCCAAAAATTGAATATAAGGGTAAAAGATATTCCAAAGGAGCATAAGATTGATGTGTTCATAGGGACTTTAAAAGATAACATCTAACATGAGGTTTGCATTTGGGAACCAGATTCATTGGAGAAGGCATTCAAGTTGGCAAGAAAAGTGGAAAGAAAACTTATGGCAACAAGGAAGCCTACCATTCACAATCATAAATATGGAAGTGTTACTACCCCTAGCCATCCACAACCTACAAGGTTGACACCACAACAATTGGAAGAAAAAAGATCAAAATGGTTTTGTTACATTTGTGATAACAAATACACTAAAAGTCATAAGTGTGGAAAGAAGAAATTATTTTACATAGATTGTGAAGAGGAGGAAGAAAACGAACAAGAAATGTCAAAAGAAGAAGATATACACCAGGAACAAACCCTAGAAAAGGAAGAAATGAATCCGAACATATCTTGTAATGCATTGGCTGGAATTACCACTCCTCAAACTATCAAGATAGAAGGGCATATCAAGAAGAAAAGGGTAATAGTGTTGATTGATTCAGGAAGTACCCATAATTTTATTCATTGTAAGATAGCCAAGGAATTGAATTGCTTCTGATATCCAGCACCAGAGTGTCAAGTGATGGTTGCAAGTGGAGGAACCATAAATTTCTCAGGAAAGTGTCATAATATCAAGCTATCTATTGGAGAATATGTATGGAATAGCCCAATGCTTTCCATTCCAATGGGTGGTGCCAATGTTGTACTAGGAGTCCAATGGCTACAATCCTTGGGTACAATAGCTTTTAATTTTCAAGAACTTTTCGTGAAATTCTCTTCAGAAGGAAAGGAAGTTGAATTAAGGGGTATCGTAGGGAAATCGAGAAATATAATCAACTCTAACGGAATGAAAAATCTTTTAAAGAAAGAACAATGAGACATAATTGCACAATTATGTCCACTAGAGGTTCCCACATAAAAATCATCCATTTCTCTAGATCTCCAAAAAGTCTTGGACGTCTCCCACCTATTCGTGATCATGATCATGCTATTAATTTGATTCTAGGAAGTGTTCTTCCAAACATCAGGCCTTACAGATATCCCTATGTCCAAAAGAGTGAAATTGAACGTATGGTTGCAGAAATGCTAGAGGTTAGTATAATTCTACCTAGTCAAAGTTCTTTCTCTACTCCAATAGTATTAGTTCACAAGAAGGATGGATCATGGTGCATGTGTCCAGATTATAGGGAGCTCAACAAGCTCACTATTAAATATAAATTTCCCATTCCTGTCATTGATGAATTATTGGATGAATCACATGGATCAATTTACTTCACCAAGTTGGATCTTCGTTCAGGATATCATCGAATCAGAGTGAAGACTGAAGACATTCCAAAAACAACATTTAGAACTAATGAGGGTCATTATGAATTTTTGGTCATGCCTTTTGGCCTTACTAATGCACCTTCTACATTTCAAGGTTTGATGAATTCCATTTTCAAACCCTTCCTTAGAAAATTTGTGTTAGTATTTTTTGATGATATGCTAATCTACATCAAGTCTTGGAAGGATCATGTCCAACATGTTGACATGGTGCTCAAACTATTGGAGGAGAAACAATTATATGCAAAAATCTCCAAATGCTTCTTTGGAGTACAAGAGGTGGAATATCTGGGTCATATTGTATCCCATGAAGGTGTTAAGGTAGACCCTAGCAAAATTAAAACCATTAAGGAATGGAAAATCCCTACATCCATAAAGCATCTACGAGGATTTCTCGGGTTGACAAGGTAATATCGCAAGTTTGTTAAGAATTATGGGAGAATAGCAGCACCTCTTACAACATTATTGAAGAAAGATGCATTTTCATGGACTCCAGAAGCAACACAGGCCTTTGAACATCTTAAAGAGGCAATGTGCCAAGCACCAGTCTTAGCTACACAAGAATTCACAAAAACCTTTATTGTGGAATGTGATTCCTCAGGAAATGGAATTGGTGTTGTTTTAATGCAAGAAAAAAGACCCATTTCTTTCGAAAGTCGTCCAATCAAAGGAAAGTATTTACACAAAGCTATATATGAGAAGGAAAAGTTGGAAATACTACATGCACTTAAGAAATGGCGACCCTACCAAATGGGAAGACACTTCAAGGTAAAAACAAATAATTATAGTCTTATATACTTCTTAGAACAAAGATTATCTTCAGAAGAACAAAAAAAATGGATCACAAAGATGTTAGATTATGACTTTGAAATCATCTACAAAAAAGGGAAGCAAAATGTTGTGGTAGATGCACTCTCAAGAAAGAGTGAGGATGTGGAAGCATTTATTTGCACCATTTTTATTATCCAACTAGATTGGATAAACAAAGAAAGGGATGAATGGAAGAATGACGAGGAAGTGTGTGCACTCATTCAAAAGATACAACAAGATCACAGTACATTTGATACATTTAGCTGGAAAAATGATTCATTATGGTACAAGGATCTGTTATACCAATGTAAGAATTCCCAACTCAAACAAAATATTCTTAGGGAATTGGACACCTCTCCCTTAGGAGGGCACTCAGGATTTCTAAAAACCTACCAATGGGTTAAGAAGGTTTTTTTTTTGGGATGGCCTTAAATCGGCTATTCAAAAGATTTTGGCGGAATGTTTGGTTTGCCAACAAAATAAAGTTGAAACAATTAAGACCCCAGGACTATTACAACCTTTATCCATTCCAAACCAACATTGGGAGGAGGTTTCAATGGATTTTATCACAGGTTTACCCAAGTCCGAAGGAAAGAGTGTTATCATGGTGGCAGTTGAGAGACTTACCAAGTATGCACACTTTTGTGCATTATCTCATCCATTTAAAGCATGTACAATGTCTACTGCATTTATGGAAATAATTCAAAAGCTACATGGAAACTCAAAGATTATTGTAAGTGACAGAGATCCCATTTTGACTGGAAATTTTTGGACAGAATTATTTTCTTATCTTCGTACTCAGTTAGCTCATAGATCATCTTATCATCCTCAATCTGATGGGAAAACTGAGATAGTAAACAAATGTTTGGAAGGATATCTTTGTTGCTTTTTATTTGATAAACAGGCACAATGGGTCAAATGGTTGCCTTTGGCTGAATGGTGGTATAACACTTCCTTCCATACTGCAACAAAAATGACCCCATTTATGGCAATTTATGGATATCATCCACCATCCATCACATCATATTTAAGAGAAACTTATAAGGTTCAAGCAGTGGAAGATCACATCAAGCATTAGCAACAAGTTCTCCAACTCTTAAAGGATAACCTCACCTTGGCGCAGAATAGAATGAAACAGTAGGCAGATCAACATCGCAGCGAAAGAAGTTTTGATGTAGGTGATTGGGTATTCCTACGGATACAACCATATAAACAAATGTCCCTCAAGCAAGCTAAGAAGGATAACAAATTATCACCAAAGTATTATGGTCTATACAAGGTGTTGCAAAAGATAGGTACTATGGCATACAAATTGGAGCTTCCTGCAGCTTCCCGAGTGCACCCAATTTTTCATGTTTCATGCTTAAAGAAGGTTATAGGTGACAAGCTTCCAGTTCAAAAAATATTGGCAAAACTTGAGGAGAAAGGAAAAATCATATTGGAACCTGAAGCAGTCAAAGAAACAAGAACTCGACAGCTACAAAATCGATCAATTTCAGAGTATCTCATCAAGTGGAAGAACTTACCCATTGAAGATTCCACATGGGAGGATTAGAATTTTATATAGAAGCATCCAGAACCACTCAAGCATTGAGGACAACACGTTTTTGAAGGAGAGGGGCATGTTAGGTCCCTATAATGCTAGTGATTCCCCCATTACTATTGTCGTTGTATCCCTTATTGTTATTGTTGTGCCCCTATTGTCCCCATATTGTTATTATTGTGCCCCATAGAATCCCTGTATTGTTATTTTTGTGCCTTTATATTATTATTGTTAGGTCGGCTTGGTTATATTAGGATCCATTAGACTCTTATATATAGAAAGGAGGTTTTGTCATTTGAATCATCCAAGAATTGTTCATTTCTATAATGTAAAGGAGGTTGCCCCCTCTAAGAGGCTTATTTCTAAGGCGTTCATCTATCTTTTCTATATTTTTGTGAGGTGGTTTCATAACATATAATATTTGGTAGCAATGATGATCGACTAAGTAAGAAATTTGCTACAAAGTGCAAAGTGAGTTCGAGATGTCTTTACTTGGTGAGTTGACATAGTTCTTAGGGCTTCAAATATCTCATCAAGAGAAAGGAATATTTATATGTCAAGCCAAGTACATCAAGGAAATTCTCAAGAAATTCAAAATGGAAGATTGCAAACCCATCCTTACTTCGATGGTAACAGGTTGCAAATTGAGCATAGACAACTCTCTAAGGATGTGGATTAGAGCTTGTACAGATCTATGACTGGTAGTCTTCTATATGTAACATCCTCCTGACCAGATGTTATGCAAACAGTTGGACAAGTAGCAAGATTCCAAGCAGCACCAAAAGAATCACATATTATTGCATTCAAAAGAATTCTTCGATATCTAAAGGGCACAACAGAGTATGGCTTATGGTATCCCAAGGGAAATAATCTCATTATTCAAGCCTTTACAGATGCAGATTAGGTAGGAAGCATTGATGATCATAAGAGTATTAATGGAGCAACATTCTGTCTAGGTGGTTGTCTCGTATCATGGTTGAGCAAAAAGTAAACCTCAATCTCGGTATCTACAGTGGAAACATGATACATTGCAACGGCAACTTGTTGTAGTCAAGTCCTTTGGATGAAACAAACTTTGCAAGATCTTCAAGTACAATTCAGTGAGCCTATTCTCGTCTTCTGTGATAACACCAATGCCATCAACATCTCCAAGAATCCTGTCACGCATTCAAAAACAAAACACATTACGATAAAATATCATTTTGTTAGAGAACAAGTCTCTGAAAAGAATATCAAACTTGAATATGTTGGTACAAAAGAACAAATTATTGATATGTTTACTAAACCTTTACCTCGTGAAGCATTTGAATATCTTTGCCAAAATCTTGGGAAGTTCTCATTAGATTTTCCTTATTCAGAAGATAAAGGGGGAGTGGAAGTGTGTACAGGTCTGCAGGATGGTTGTGCGTCAGGGAGAGTTACCCTTTGCCATTGATTTCAAAGGGGGATAGAAGGTAGTAGGAAGAGGTGCCCTGATCGCATGGGGAGTACTTGTGTTGACATCAATGCCAAAGGGGGAGATTGTTGATCTAAAGATGATATGAGGTTGTCATTGATGTAAACCCAAGAAGAACCAGGGGCTACCCTGATCTTGAAAGGGAAGTTTGACTTTACAACTTACTCTATTTTGAGCCAAGGATCTTCTAGATAGATTCTACTCGTCGAGATGTTTCCATTGATATATGGCACACTAAGTAATTCTTCACGGTTTGAGAGATATTCATGTTTGAAGTTAGTAACCCCAATTAGTGGGCTAAAACCATATGGGGTTGTGGCATGGCACTCATAATTGGTTTTGGTCATTGAATAGTCATTAATTAATAATTTTTAAGCTCCTAAAATCTCTCCAACATTCTCTATAGAAGCCCCTCTCAACTCTATAAAAAGAAATCTCATATATCCTCCAAAGGAAGTGATTATGGAATTTTTGTTATAACATCATTTCTGTGAAGTCTTAGATTCCGAAATGAAAACCCATTTTATTCGCAATCCTGATGAACGTCGTGACTGAATTTCAAATCTTGGTTTGCCATATTTTTGGAGATATGATCTGTGGAATTTAGTGTTTTTGCAAGCTTCTGAATTTCATCTCAAAGAAGTGACCTTGGGAAAATCGTTATAACTCTCTCTCTGAGATGAGGATTGGAATTCTGTAAAAGATGGTAGATAGTGCATGAACTATAGTTTTCTTTGTATCAATTTTAGAGCCGAAGGAGGAAATAGTGACATGGGGCACGCTGTACAAGTTCGCTCTACTGAACTATTCCATAATTAGGTCATTGTGAGAGATTGGGCATAACTTTGCCTTTAAGAGTCCAAATCGGTGAGACCTGTGGCATTTGAAAGAAGACACAGAGGGATACTACAGTACAAAATATCACATATTAGGGATATAAAATCACATAGATACATCAGATTAAATATCATGCTCCTAGTAGGCGAGAAAAACTAGATCAAGTGCTCTCAAGGGGTGCAAAGGACTAGACTTTCTAGGGCAACAAAGAGCAAGGTGCAGCAAAATGATGCAGCAAAGGTAAGCTACAGGTAAGTATCTTCTATATATCCATGTTCATTTCTTAATTGCATTAGGTTCTTTGTATTCTAATTTTTTGTTTTTGTTTTACCATTGACATATGCTTTGCAGGATGAGGTAAGTTTTGTTATTATCATGTCATGGGTATTTCCTTGAAGACTTTTTGCAGGTATTATATATTCATCAAGAGAAGACTCAATGCATAATCTAATGTTCTGAAGAGTGAGAAAGGGTAGCATGACAAGAGCAGCAATCAAGGTGCAGAACAGCAGCAAGAAGTTCACCATATGAAGTCTTCAAGTGGGAAGCACTGCATACAATCATTGTAAAAGTATCATTTTACAGAGTCATTGTAAAAGTTGTACAAGTGTTTATCTGCCAACAGTTGAAGAGGCAATTTCAGGAGGTATAGGATCATCATTAGGTAGTTGTGTACGAGAGTCCATTCTTCTTTTATTCTTCTATAAGGTGATAGGGTGGTGCTAGGCTGGTGCATGAAGTCACCAAAATGTTCAAGCCTGTGAAAAATTCACGGTGGTAGCATGGTGCTAGGGTGAGTTGTAGCGTGGTGCTAGGGTGTTGAGGCATCCGTTCAGTTGACTACTGAAGAATCTCGGGCGTTGGAGCGTCCACCCAGTGAGTGCTGGAGAAGAATTCTTTTCTAGAATTCTAGGAAGTTGTTGCTTTAATTTTAGTTGGGGCTGAAGATTAAAAAATTTATTATAAAAGCGTTCAGTGGTTTTTGACCCAGAGGGGGTTTTCCACCTAAAATCTTTGTGCCTCTTAGGTTATTTTATTTACTGTTATTATTTCATAAACGTTAATAATAATTGAAGATTAACTAATGCTCTGAAAATATTTAAAAGTGCTAATTGCTAAGGAATACTGATTCACCCCTCCCCCCCTCTCAGCGTGGAGCCCCACTCAGTGATACTATGAAGGACTCCCAAGATAATCTTCACTTCTGCTCTGTGAAAAGCCACCACAGTTGATCGCTACTAACTCCAAAGAGTGGTGAAGTCAAGCAGTTAAGGCGAAAGTGATAGGAACCACCCAAGCAACTAGAGGGACACATTGTGGCAGAGACGTGACCTGATCAAGGGTCTTCACAAGAACGGCAAAAGGATATTTTCCTCAAACATCTTTCAGGTTTGCTTATTTATGCTTATTTATGTAATTTCTATGTATTTTCATGAAAGGAATCAAATACTTTAGAATCATTTTGGGCAGGAGAGATATCGCAGGCTGAGATAACTAATCAATCAGACAGCTCACCATTGGTTGAGATATTTTGTAATTATTGATTCAAAGCCCCCCTTCTTTGTATAAATAGGGGGGAAGAAACACTTAGAATGGGTTCCACAATTCTGCACCCGCAGTGGTCCAATTTCTGTGATTCCACTTTGGTTGTAATTGCATGTTCATGAGGGACTCGAGTGATGTATAGCTAAATGTAATGGACTAGTATATTGGACTCATTTTGAGGATTAATGAAACTCTTTGGTGATTCCAATGATGGTTTTAAGCAGTATGTTCTCCCTGTTACACAGTAATTTGTCACCATTGGTCACCGTCCCTATCGCCCCTGTTCCCGTACTTTGGAGGACTCATTCCGGGACCTGTGAGCAGTGACATAGCCTAAAAACACTTGCATTATGTTCCCCTAAGTATGTACTTCATGTTCCCTGAAGACACCTCCTGCAGAATATCCCTGAAAACTGCCCTTTTTCCATTAGCGCGGGTCCACTATGTCCTGCCCGCGCCAATCAATGAGATCCCCAAAAGAGGGTGCGACCATTGGCGCTCTGTCTTGGAACAACACCCACGCCAACCAAGTTTGGTAGTGATTTTTGACAAACGCGCGCCTAGATGTTTTTTCCCTTCAAGTCATGAAGTCTTTTGAGGACAAAGCTCATCTTCTGGATGTCGAGAGTCATCATCTATCCTTGACATCTATCCACAGCGGCTTTTCGAAGATAATGCCAATCCACAATGGGTGTCCTGATGCATTGTATCTTCCTCCCTCCTCCATCTATAAAAGTCCGTCCTCATGCATTTGACAAGCGAGTCTTTCAGTAATGCTAGTTGTGATTATGCTTGCCTTGAGTGATAGTAAGAGTCTTGAAGCATAGGGAGGTTATGCTGTTGGAAGTCTGAGAGAGAGAAGGTCTATTGCAAGACATACATAGCTGCTCGCCCAGCCGGAGGAGAGGTTCAACGTCAGAACCTTGGTTGTATCTTTCTCTGTTTATTATTCATTAATAAACGACTACTGTTATGGTTCCAATCTCATTGTTCATTATGATAATGTTTGATTTATTTCCTTTCTGACTGAAATATAGTTGTATGTTGGTGGATTTTATGCTTGTATTCGCTTCGTTCTTTGCATGTGCAGGTATCCGTTCGCGAGGATCGCAAGGATTGTGACCTGCCGGAGCGAGGGAACGGGAGTATCAACTCTTCTTCGACCTTAGCGTTGGACTCCAGGTTGGTTCTCGTAATCCACTTTCAGTATGCAACTAGGAACTTTCATAGTAGCGTGAATTGATTGTTGCTATACCCATTTTAGGCTAGTGGGATCGCCTCTGTCCGCAGAGGGGATTTACCTCTCCAACAATTTGGCGACTCCACTGGGGAGAAGCTATTTGTTGTTTGTCTTGCATGTTAATCTTCTCTTGCTTGCTTGAGTAAATGAGCTTTCTGGGTCAGTTTTAAAGTTGTTATTTGCTGTTAGATCTATCTGGGTACTGTTGACCAGACCCTGGGCCGTTTTATTTATTTTTTGGGCCGGAAAACTGTGTTGGCGCGGTTTTTTTATCTGACAGTTGCGCCAGTTGGCGCATGTTGCAAAACAACAACTCGCGCCAATTTCTTGGTAGCGCAAGTTGCAGGCTGACAGTCGCGCCAGCCCTGTGAATTTTGCCAGTGTGTTTGTTGGAAGCTCTTTAAACTCAGGTTTTTGTCTTTTTATATCCTTTGCAGCTTCTGGAAGTGTGTTGGACCTCTGTTTGACTGGTTTTTACCTTTATCCTTCAGTTGTTTGCTTATTTCTATCGATTTTGTATCCCAGCCCTAGAACATCTAGTGGCTTCGCATGTCGAGCCTTCAGTGGGAAGTTTCGGTTCTTTGATTGTCCAGTCAATTTTTTGGTTGTTTTCCGCACCTCTCTAGTGGTTGTTAAAGCTTGTTATTCTGTGCTTCGAGCGATTCACCTCTAGCTTGTTTGGATTTGCTTGACTTCATTTGAACTTAGATCACACGGTTCATTGAAAGTCTTTGTGCTTTTCCTTGTTTGGACAGTTCATCTTGGTGTTTCAGAGTTGGTTCTATTTGCATTGAGTGAATTTTGTTTGTTTATGCTTGTGAATATCTCTTGAGATTTGTTTAAATGCATTATGCCATTTTAAAAGAAGAAAAAACAAAAGATCTTTTTGCATTATATTAGTTAGCATTTATTGTTATTTGTCGCTTTTAAAAAGAAAAGAAAAGAAAAAGTTTCATTTCTTGTTATTAGCTGCATTAGGATCTCTGTTGATTGTTTATTGTTCATTTTGTTTGTTTGAAAATTTCAACTCTCCTGTAGTTAGAATTCATTGAACGAAATGATATAATTTTGGCATATAGTTTGCATTTAGGAAGTTTTGAGAGATCACATACGGTAGGACCAAAAAACTGAAACTTAATTGAAGATCAACTGTAAAATAAACCGAATGAATCTAACAACGCATTGGAACCTAATGCACATATTCTAGAGGTCTAGGCTAGAGACGTGTTCCGGCGTTGTTAAACCTAGTCACTATTGTTTCACACTATGGTTGGGTGATTCCTCCTCTTGTGACTCGATAGTGGTCTAGCACGGACTGAGCTCCCACGTACCGTCGCGTATAAAAGGGAGACCCCACTAGGTTATCATCCTTTATCCATAGGAAGCCGAGTCTGCCGCCTTACAAGCCGTAATGCACTGAACACAGCATTCGGGAAGATTGACTGCAGTACGGGAAGTCCTTGGTTTTCATCTGATTGCCAAGGTGTATAAGCAGTTTTACGGATTGTTTGGTAAACCTTTTGCCTAGAGTCTCCAGAGTAGTCACTTTTGATCCTTTTCGGACTCCTTAAAAGAAAAGGTGCCAGTGAGCGTCTTGTCACTTCGTGCTCATTAAACATTCGAAGGAGACTAGAGTCATCTTTTTGTCCTTTTCTCGACTCTTAAAACATGAAAAGGTCAAGTTGTGTCTTTGCGTCCTAAAATTTATTCGGCCACGATAACATTTACCCAATTCGATTTTGTTTGCGTTAGTTTGAGTAGTGATTTTATCTCGGTAGATTCCTTAGCTTTTGTGAAGTTTCATCCTGGCGGAATTACCAATTCCGTCTTCTTCCGAGATACCAGTTGTGAGTCTTCCTGTGGTTCCGAGTATACAACCGATTAGTTCTCGTGCTCCAGGCGACGAAACTTACGAGTTTCATTGGAACCCTATTTGGGAACCTTTTGAGGATAGTGTCCCTTTTTGGGACTATACTTCTCCTCGTGTTTCAGTCCCACCTTCTTCCTCCGACATGGAAGACTTGTCCCCTACTACAACTGACGAGTCCGTTGTGACGAGCGGTGAAATTCCCACCGCGAAGGACCCTATACTTGTCAGTAGCACTCCCACTACTGCAAACCTACCACCAGGCTATAATGCATTAAGGGATACTATGCCCTCTGGAACTCCTTTCACGGGTTCTATTTGGTCACCACTCACTTTTCCTACCACAGAGCCTTTTACTCCACAAAGTCGCAGTACATCTGTTACCTCGATCACAACCGCTCCAACGGTATGTGCAGCCTCCTCGACTCCTATTTTTAGTCGTCCTACGGCTTCTTTATTCAGATTCTTTGATCCTACGTCAAATGTCCCAACAGAGGGGCCATACGATCGATATTTGCCGACTCAACCGATTGTTGAGGTATCAGTTCCATTGTCAATAGATTGGGGCTCCACCTCTTTCCATGGTGGTCAAGTATCATCTGCGCAATCTCCAAGACAACCTCCTCAAGACCTACAAGGGCAATCCTTCCATGGAAACCCTTTTGCTTCTGGTGGTCCGTTTTTCTCCTCTTATGTTCAACCTTCTGGTAACTCAGGTCAGTCTTCGGTTCAACAAGTTCAACCTGGTATCCAGCAAGGTTATCCTACTGGACAAATTGGTCAATCATCTGTTAACCCAAACCAACCCAATGTCCAGTATGGTCCAATATCTGGACAAGCTGCTCAACCACATGGTCAGCCCACCGTCCAGTATAGTCAACCTTCTGGGCAAGTCGCTCAGCCTCAAATCCAATCAGGCCAACCAACTGCCCAGCCCACTTAGCCATCTGGTCCGTTAGGGCAACCTTCAGTTGTGCAACAACAACTCCATCCCTAGCAGGTACAACCTTCTGGGCAGGGAGGCCAACCTCAATATCAACAAGGTTATCCTTTCGGCCAGATAGCCCAACCTACAGGACATCCTTCTGGCACTGCTCAACCTGGTTTTTTGCCCCAGGCTGGACCCCAGACTCCATCCGGTTTTCAAATGCAAGCTGGAGTTCAATCTCAACAGACCTATCAAACTTAGCCTGTTTCTCAAACTCATTTTGGAGTCCAGCCACCCTATGGTCACCAGCAACCTCAAGGGCAACCGTTGTTTGCCCCATATCAAAATTACCAACAACTGCAGACGAATCCTTATCAGACTTATCCGCAACCATATGGTGCTCCTGCAGGACCATTTGGTAATCCATGGAACGCTGGGGGGCAGAACCTAAGTCCATACGGACAAAACCCTATGGGGCCAAATCCGCCCGGACCAAGCCCTTGGGGGCAACCGCCAGCTGGTTGGAACCCTGGTGCTCCATCCCACCAGCAGCCCCATATGTCCTTTAATCCTCAATTACCTTTCTTAGCGACTTTAGAATTACCGGATGTGTCTAAATTAACCAATGATCCTATTCTTCATAACCCATATTGGCCTCCGGTTCCAACGAAAATTCCCGGTGACTGTCCAAAGTTTGATGGTAAAGCTAATGAAGATCCACAAGCTCATGTCATGACTTATCACCTGTGGTGTTCATCCAATTCTTGGCTTGATGATTCAATTCGGCTTCGCCTTTTTCAAAGGACTCTCACTGGCTCTGCAGCTAAGTGGTATATTGAACTCAATTGCGGATCCTTTCAGGATTTTAACTCCTTGGCTATGGCATTTCTCACCCATTTTCAGTTACCCATTCGATATGAAACGGGTACACACCTGCTCACATCCTTAAGACAAACGACGGCTACGCACATCTCTGATCATATCCATGAATGGAGACGGCGTAGACGTATGATCAAATTTTGGATTCCCGACCAGCTTCTTACCGATTGGTTTACGACTTCGTTCGTTCCTCCAATAGCTCGGGACATTGCCATGGGGGCGTGTGTCACTGAAGAGCAAGCTATCGCGCGCGCTCAGTACCTTGACTTGGTTTACTCTCAGTCAGGTACATTGTATGATTATCTGCCTGATGCCCCAAGACCAGGAACATCTAAAGCCCCGCCAACACCAACTGTTGACGGTATTATTGGTTCGGTTAGTTCATCCTCAAAGAAAAATCCCACGAACCCTGGGAATCAAAAATCGACTGCTTCGAATGAACAACCTTCCCAAGTACCACCCATTTCGAATGTTACTTCCGAGGTTAATGCCGTCCAATCCACCACGGCAGACAAAGCCTCCAAAAGAAAGAAGAAAGGGAAAGCGAAAAATAAACAAGATCAACCTAAACAGGAAGCCCCTAAACCTCCGCCCGAGGACGGTGCTAAACGCAAACCCAAGTATCCTTGTCTTATCTATGATGAGGATCACTATACCAAGGACTGCCCGAGGCGGTCCGAAGTTAGTCGTTTGTTGAAAGGCGCTCCTGGGACTCCTGCAGTGCTCAAGGAACCCTTTCCCTCCCAACAAACTCAAAAAACTCAGATGGTGGCTGACCCTTCTCAGCCTCCCTCTTCCTTCGGTTCTCAAGTGTTTATGGCTGGAACGATACCTATCAATATCAGTACTCGAACAATAGATTATCCGCCATCTGCCGGGAAGGAGCCTGAGATCCCCTCTAGTGCTCCACCGTTCAGTTCAGGTCCGCTCCACATTGAGAGACCTGCCACTGAGACTCCTCTTCGAAACCCTCCAAAAGGAGTACTCCGGAAATCTTCTTACAACCCAAATGCTCGTGCTGCACAGCACTACAATATCGTTGAGGACTTAGCACAGACTCCGTCGGCTATGTCCGCTTTAGAAGTTCTCCAGAGCTGCCCTTCTCAGAGGAAGTCCTTGCTATCCGCTATTGGTGGCATAGACCCAGCTGACTCGGATTTGATTACTTTTGACTTAGAACGCCATACCCAGAGACTGCCTCCCCAAATCGCCTTCCTTATACAGGTTATTATTGATTCCAAAACGATTCATCGTACAGTCATTGATGAAGGTGCCTCAACTTGCATCATGTCTGTCGCCTGTTGGAAAGCTATTGGATCTCCTACGCTGAGCCGATCTCCCACAACCTTGGAAGCCTTTGATGGAAGAGCCTCTCGTCCTTATGGTATACTCCAGCGTTTTCCTATCACTTTGGAAGGGAAGACGGTCGAAATGGAGGTTGAAGTCGTTGACGCTACTCTTACCTACAACCTCCTTCTCGGACGTAGCTGGATGTACGCGATGAAAGCTGTTGCTTCATCTCTGTTTCGTATCATTCGTTTCCCTCATCAAGGGAAGATTGTTACCGTAGACCAGCTATCTTTCTTCGCTTCCTCTTCTGAAGGCAACATCCCTTTTGTGGAGCATACCTCGAAGTTATCTGAGAGTCTGGGAGCCGGACTTTTCAAAGATCCCACCCTTATGGGTGTTTTTCCACTCCCACCTCCTAACGTCACTTCTGTTAATATGATTACTACTTGTTCTGATCCGTGGATTATTCCTCCCACCGACCAAGTAGTTTCTTGGGGCGACCAGATGCCGTTGAGTCCTGCCGAACTCAACTATGTTGAAATTATTGCTGCATCGACTTCCTCTTCTGAACTTGCTCCTTTGAGCACGATTCTCCATTCATTCGATCCATCCTCAGGGCTTGTATACGAAACTTCTTCGGATCCTTTACAAGAAACATTCTCCTCCGATGAAGCCATTATTGAGACTATGTCTCTCGAGGAACTTCCTTGGCATGATTCTCACCATCGTTCCTCGTTTCTCCCTGCCCCTCAGGATATTCTTACTTGCCTTGAGCGGTTTGCTCCTTGTCTCCCATTACAAACACCTATTCAGATTTATCAGGTGTCTTCTGAAGGGAATATGGCAAACATTACGCAAACCCAGCCCATCAACATCTCTGTGAAACCAGGGATTGTCGAGCATCTTCACATTGGAGTCACTTGTACTCCGGAGGAGATTCAACTTTATTCCAATCTCTTTCGCGAATTTCGTGATGTCTTCGCATGGTCCTATGAAGAAATGCCCGGCATTGATCCTAGTATAGTGGTGCATGAGATAATCACGTACCCAGGTGCTAAGCCTGTTCGTCAACGTTTACGCCCTGTACACCCTCGAAAGGCTGCAGCGATTAAGGCCGAGGTAGAGAAGCTTCTTAAAGCCGGTTTTATTTATCCTATTCCACTCACAGATTGGGTCTCAAATATTGTACCTGTGACTAAAAAATAGGGTACAATCCGTGTTTGTGTCGATTATCGTGATATAAATCGAGCCTGTCCTAAAGATAATTTTCCCACACCATTCATTGATCAAATTATTGACGAGTGTGCCGGAAGTGAAATGTATTCTTTTATGGACGGTTTTTCTGGCTATAACCAGATCAATATTGCTCCCGCTGATCAACACAAAACTGCCTTTATCTGCCCATGGGGCACTTTTGCCTATAAGAAGCTCCCTTTCGGTCTTAAAAATGCCGGTGCTACCTTCCAGCGTGCAATGTCTTATGCGTTCCATGACATTCGACACATTGTACAGCCTTACCTAGATGATCTCCCTGCTCATTCAGACAAACGTTAGGACCACCCTAAACACCTTCGCGAAATCTTTCTTCGCTGTCGATACTACCGAATTAGGCTTAATCCTCACAAATGTGTCTTCTGCGTTGGATCTGGCCGACTTCTCAGGTTCGTTGTTTCCCGAGAGGGCATCCGTTTGGATCCCCTTAAAGTCGAGGCTATAGTGAATCTTCCTCCCCCTGCTTCTTTACAGCAATTGCAAAGCTTGCAGGGTAAAGCAAATTTTTTACGTCGTTTCGTTCCAAACTATTCCGAGGTGGCCAAAGGTTTTACACGATTACTAAAACGCGATGTCCCTTTTCATTGGGATACCACTGCTCAGGAATCTTTTGAGCGTCTCAAGGGCCTCCTTGTTTCTGCTCCATTGCTCTGTCCTCCGAATTATTATCGCGACTACACTCTATATTTGGCCGCCGCCGACACCACTATCGGCATGGTTCTCGTTCAAGCTGACGATGATGGCACTGAACATGTTATATATTATCTCAGCCGCAACCTTTTAGACACGGAAACTCGATATGCCTATGTCGAGAAGTTGGCTTTGGCCGTCGTTTGTGCTGTCCAACGTTTCCGTCATTATATTCTGCTGCGTACTACTACCGTGATTTCTGATTGCAACCCCATGACATATATTTTGTCACGCCAGTTGCTGGGGGGCAAGTACTCAAAGTGGATTGTTATCCTCCAAGAGTTTGACTTGGAATTTACCACCACCAAGTCCAAGAAATCCCTTGTGTTTGCTGAGTTAATTTGCTCTTTTCCATCTTCTTCCCCGACCTCTCACATAGAGGATCAAATTCCAGATGAGACCTTATTCCTCATTAGCACCCTCGATCCATGGTACGGAGATATAATTATATATCTGCAAACGTCCTCCTTTCGCCCGGGTGTGTCCAAAGACGCTCGGCGAAGGATTCGTCATCAATCTCAACCATACCGTATCATTGGGGATACATTATATCGTCTCGGCGCCGACTCTGTTCTCCGCCGTTGTCTTACTCTCGAGGAGGCTGAGCGGGTCTTGAATGACTGCCACTCCGGTGCCTGTGGCGGTCATATGTCCGGATATGCTACTGCCCAAAAAATCCTTCGTGCTGGCTACTTTTGGCCCTCTATCTTCAAGGATTGCATCCTTGCCGTCCGCTCTTGTCATGAGTGCCAGATATACCAGCGGAAGATGCGAGCGCCTCCTGCTCCATTGCACCCTGTTGTCACCGTTAGCCCTTTTGCCAAATGGGGCATTGATTATATGACCTGTAACCCTCGCTCGGCCGGGGGGCATGGGTTTATTATCGTTGTCGTCGATTACTTTACTAAATGGGCCGAGGCGATGCCTACATTAACTGAAGACGGTCACACAACGACGCAATTTTTATTTAATCATGTTATTTCGCGATTCGGCGTCCCTCAAGCCATCATCACTGATCACGGGAAGCATTTCCGTAATCATATGATGTTGGAATTAACAACCCAGCTAGGCTTGCAACACGATAGTTCAACTCCATACTACCCTCAGTCCAATGGCTAAGTTGAAGCTATCAATAAGATTTTGGTTACAATTCTTCAACGTACCATTGGCATGCATAAGTCTAACTGGCATTTGATGTTGTTCCCTGCCTTGTGGGCCTACTGAACCTCTGTGAAGGATGCCACTGGTTTCACTCCATTTCAACTGGTTTATGGACTAGAGGCTACCCTTCCAATTGAATGTGAAATCCCTTCATTAAAATTAGCTGTCGAGCTACTTCCCAACACCACTCCATTAGAAGAACGCCTTCTTTACTTAGAACGGCTAGATGAGACTCGTTGCCTGGCCTCTTTGGCCATCGAAACACAAAAGAAGCGAGTCAAGACTCACTTCGATCAGACCGTACGTCCACGTTCTTTTGTTGAGGGAGACTTAGTCCTGCTCTATGATCAGGCAAAAGATAAGCTAGGAGCAGGAAAGCTCGAGTCTATGTGGCTAGGCCCTTACATTGTCAAGAAATTTTTGCAGAAAGGGGCCTACGAGCTGATTGATTATGAAGGGAACCCTCTTGGGAAGCCCCGAAACGGGCTGTATTTGAAAAAGTACTATGCGTGATGCTGGTACATTTTATTTTGTACATACATGTACTCTAGCAAGTGTGTTGTGTGTGTGTGTGTCAGTTTTAAAGGCGTAACTGCCACTTATTGTGTTTTTCGCTTCTTGTGCAGATGTCTGATGCACCTTATGTTGGTTTCGCTGATGGTGCCTGCCGCAGTACTCGCAATTTGTCCTCTGCGGCGTGGGTGATCTACGATCCTCATGGCGAGCTGATAGATTGTCAGGGTGTGTGTTTGGGTCGTACTACTAACAATGTCGCCGAATACTGTGCTGTAATCGAGCTACTTGCTGAAGCAATTAATCTCGGCATTCGTGCATTGGTAGTGAACCTGGACTCTCAACTTGTCGTCCACCAGCTCAACGGGCAATATTCCGTCAGAGACCATCGTATTCTAAGGTTGTATTTACGTGTGAGATTGTTAGAAAGGAATTTTGATTTTATCACATATCAACATATTCCACGACAATTAAACACATTATCTGTTGCATTGGCCAATCATGTATTAGATAGACATTTGCGTAATTTGTAACCAAAACAGTATATAAGCAAGCACATGAAAACACGATAATAAACCATAGGCATATGTATATATATACGTGTGTGTCATAATGTTTGCGTCACGCGCATTACATAATCAAAAAATAATACGTGTCCAAATCCCATACAGCCGCTGACAACATGTCTCCCAAAAATATGCAAAAATGAAACCTAGGCGTCTAATCACGGTGATGCTCATGATAGCATGTCACCGCTCGCACCAAACGTCTCAACAGACGATGGACGCGAGTAGATACTCCCACCGTGTGCCTCTGGTATGCTTTGGGCACGTCTGCCAATCTGGCATAATCTGGAATCCCTCGAGTAAGTGCCTCAAGGTTCTGTACTAGATCGTCATCCGCATCACCCTCTACCTGAGGGTCGGCTGCAGGTTGTGCCCTTCGTGCTATGTGAGACAAGTCAGCGGGTCGCTCTGCACCAACATCTGCATACATATATATATTTGTTGTCAAAGACTGGCATGTATTACAAAAAAAAACTTAAATACATAAAAACATCAAAAACACAAAGAGTTCTTACCTAGCTCCTCGTCCCAGTCTTCTCCCGCAGGCAATGGGAGATCTGGATCTCCGGTAAAATCAGTGCCCGCATAGGGCCAGTCCTCTATAACGATCATCTGGTGACGGAGCCAGATGAAGAACTCGGGCCTCCAGGCCATCTGCTGGCCCCCTCCTCCTCTGGGCATGAGTGCTGCCCATCGAGCCAACCTCGGCTCCCGTGGCACTGGATCTGCCACCATACCTCCCTGAATCCAGAAAGATACCACGATGGATCCATATCCGAACTGTTTGTTACCATCGCGCTTACACTTGGTAAGCTGCCTCTTGATGTTTGTCGTCACCGCTGTGGCCCAATCAAACAGTGTAGGTTGGAGACACTCAGTTGCCAGCAACAAATGATTCTTGCTGGCCTCGTGGGGCGCCTGTACCCCAACCGTCTGTGTGATAGTGAATAATATCACTCGTAGCACCAGGTCGGGAACCGTGATAATATCTACTTTGGCACTGTTTGATCCAAACTGTGCCCCAGGACAAACTCGTTCCATCACCTCCCCCATCTTCTCCCCGGAGGGCCTACTACCTGTCAAGATGGGCCATGCACCTCTCCGTGATAGTCCAGTGATGAAGTAGACATCGGAAACATCTAACTCCAATGTCTGATCTTTCAGGCGGAATACCTGATCCTCCGTATCCCAAGCATCCACGATAAATCGCAACAACTCAGGTTGTGCACGTAAATAGGAGGTGAGGAAGAATTTCTTCAAGCCACAGTCTCTCAAAGCATCCATGCATGCATCATCCTCCAATGCCATGGCATCTATGGCATCATTCTCTCTTTCTCTCCATTCTACAACCATTCTGACGAATCCCTGCAACCACAAAGTCGAAAATATCATCATTAGATCACTGATGAAACCAAAATTCAAAGAAATTTGCAAAATCGACGGTCAAATTCATGGGAAAATTAAATCGCGCGGTTGGCGTGATTGTTTTCAAAACAGTCGCGCCAAGGTCGCGCCCCCTTTTGGGAAAAAATCCCATTGGCGCGACCCCGCGCGGGAAACTCGCGCCAATGGCGCAGCCCTAAAATTTTGCAATTCCTCTTGCAGGGGACTAATCTATGGATGAAAAACTGAAAAAATGGAATGAAAATAAAGCTAAGGATGAGGCCTCTTACCTGCTTCAGACGGCGGCTCGAATGCTCTCCTGGATTGATCGCAATCAGCAGTTGAAGTTTGCACCCAAGACCCTCCAATGGTAAACTCACAAGGTGAAAAGTAAAAAGTAAATTTGTTTTTTACCATTTTCACTATTTATAGCATTTTTTGACCTAAAAATACATTAAAAATAATATTTTTTGGGTATTTTTGGAATATATTTATGTCGAAGTGGGTTTTACGCTGTTTTTTGTATGATGACAGGGGTTGGTGCAACTCAAGCAATGAAACGAGCTTTTTTCCCTACTTTTTCAAGCTCGATAAAACATGTGAAAAGGTTACTTTAAGGTCCGCTTTCAGCTCTTTTCTGACGATTTAAAGAGGAAAAGATTGCCGAGTTACTCCTCTTGACTCGTTAAACGTTAATAAGGGGCGGTCGTTTTAAGTTCTTTTTGTCGACCGTTAAAACATAAAAAGATTACCGGGTTTTTGTCGTTTCAAACTCGTTAATGGTTACGAAACGACGTGGTTTTGATGGCTTTTTTACTTTTTCAGGTCGAAATCACTATTTATGAAAAGTACTCCTCGATCGTAATGGTCGGACGGTTCTTTCGAGTATTGTTTTATACTTTTTCGGACTCGAGAGACACAACTTTACGAAAAAGGACACCCCTGGAGTTTCCTTTTCTGCTGTCTTTTCAAACTCTCTAAACATGAAAAGACACCGAGTTCTTCCTTTGTCAGACTCGTTAAAACTTGATGACATCGGATTTTGTCGAAATGACGCACTACAAGCACATGCTATCCCCATCAAGCTTGTTAAAAATAATTGGGGTACTCGCCAGAAATGGTGGGGGAAAAGAAAATTTTTGGAACCATAATTATTGTCGTGTCGGCAGTATGTCACTCTTGAACATGGCACTTGTCTGCTTTCGTGTTTGGGTGGGGATATCTCATCTCATTTTTCACTTGCCTCCATGGATTTGGGTAATCCTGTTTGACCTCTCATCTGCTCATTGCCTCGTCACCATGACCTCTGATCCATTGATGTCAAATACTGCCAATTCCATTGTCGTACCGCCGATATGTTCAAGAGAAGTTGACCTCTGCAAAGAAACAACCTCCCTTTGATAGCTCGCATAATCTTGATTCACAACATTATCTCTCTGTCTCGTGTCAATGATGTGGGAAACATTATGGCCCACCTTCGATCAAGGTCACTTCCTGTCGACTTCAGCTCATTATCCAGGAAGCTGATCTAGAGACTCCCTTCCGGTGCCTTGGAGCCTGCATGCCTCAATGGCAGGTTCTTCGTGTTCGACGTGAGGTTTTCATCATTGGCCTCCGATCGAATGATTCTATGGGTGTTCGACGTCAGATCACTAATTCGCACGCCGTAGATTGTACCTATAGTACCTTGAGGGCCACTGTCATTATTGGTGGTACCTCTCGCATCTGTTAACAGTTTTCAATATTGACTGGTAATTAGACGATGTTCATGCATGTTCGACTTCAGCTCACATATTCGCATGCTTGAACTTGTACTCTTGTTCGGGTCGAGATGGAGCGCAAGACCCTGGATTGTGTCTGTTGTAATCCAGGCGTGATTCTTGATACATGACTCATTCACTGGATGGCTGCGACCATACGTGAGTCGATTCATTGATCCTAACCAGATGGCTGCGTCCATACTATGGATCTAGATTATTATGTACTCTCTTATGGATGGTTGCGACCATACCACATACATCATGTACTTGAGCTATCAGTTGTATCTCTCAATGCAGATCCTCGGCGGCAGCTACATGTGTTCTTGTAAAGCATTTCACCCCTCTCTCTCTCTCGGGCCTCATGCTTTAGGGGGCATCTGTTACACAGTAATTTGTCACCATTGGTCACCGTCCCTATCGCCCCTGTTCCTGTACTTTGGAGGACTCATTCCAGGACCTGTGAGCAGTGACATAGCCTAAAAACACTTGCATTATGTTCCCCTAAGTATGTACTTCATGTTCCCTGAAGACACCTCCTGCAGAATATCCCTGAAAACTGCCCTTTTTCCATTAGCGCGGGTCCACTATGTCCTGCCCGCGCCAATCAATGAGATCCCCAAAAGAGGGTGCGACCATTGGCGCTCTGTCTTGGAACAACACCCGCGCCAACCAAGTTTGGTAGTGATTTTTGACAAACGCGCGCCTAGATGTTTTTTCCCTTCAAGTCATGAAGTCTTTTGAGGACAAAGCTCATCTTCTGGATGTCGAGAGTCATCATCTATCCTTGACATCTATCCACAGCGGCTTTTCGGAGATAATGCCAATCCACAATGGGTGTCCTGATGCATTGTATCTTCCCCCCTCCTCCATCTATAAAAGTCCGTCCTCATGCATTTGACAAGCGAGTCTTTCAGTAATGCTAGTTGTGATTATGCTTGCCTTGAGTGATAGTAAGAGTCTTGAAGCATAGGGAGGTCATGCTGCCGGAAGTCTGAGAGAGAGAATGTCTATTGCAAGACATACATAGCTGCTCGCCCAGCCAGAGGAGAGGTTCAACGTCAGAACCTTGGTTGTATCTTTCTCTGTTTATTATTCATTAATAAATGACTACTGTTATGGTTCCAATCTCATTGTTCATTATGATAATGTTTGATTTATTTCCTTTCTGACTGAAATATAGTTGTATGTTGGTGGATTTTATGCTTGTATTCGCTTCGTTCTTTGCATGTGCAGGTATCCGTTCGCGAGGATCGCAAGGATTGTGACCTGCCAGAGTGAGGGAACGAGAGTATCAACTCTTCTTCGACCTTAGCGCTGGACTCCAGGTTGGTTCTCGTAATCCACTTTCAGTATGAAACTAGGAACTTGCATAGTAGCGTGAATTGATTGTTGCTAGACCCATTTTAGGCTAGTGGGATCGCCTCTGTCCACAGAGGGGATTTAACTCTCCAACACTCCCCTCTATAAATCTCATTTCATGTATGTTTCTCTTCTACTTAAATTGTTTAATGAAGTTGCCGGACTCATTCTCTCATGGTTATATGTATGCTGCTAAGTAGTAACAGTACTTGTGTTATTTAAAGATTTACGTATGTACCTTTAAGAGAATAGATTTACATACTCTGATTAGTGATAAGTGTATCCATGAGCTATAGGACATGAAACCTTAATTCGCGCTTCGTAATTCCTGTAATTCCGTCTCTTCTGCGTTCCATCCTTCTACCAAAACATTTCTTCATAGGTTTTTGCCTTGTTTACAACACTATGCATCTATTTACCTCCTTTCCCTCCTCCTCTTCACCTTTACTACAACTTCAATATTAAGTTGCTCATTGTTGTGTGCTGGCCATCAGAAAAAAGACATTCCTCTTTGAGATTAGCCCGATTCATCCCCTGTTTTTGGATCCATGTATCTGCTTGATTTTACCTTAATGAAGACCTATTGAACCAAGCCCCCTTTATTCTATTTTTCCAACTACATGAAAATTGGAGTGCAATAGAAAGCCCCACTGATAAAATTTCAAAGCACTCCTCTATCTATGATGTCCTAGGCACTGGTCTACAATCAACCTAGAGGTTGTCTCTATGAGGCTTTCCCCTCTTAGGTGAACAAGGGAAGTGTGGGTTGAAGCGTAAACATCCTAGCTACTCCACTTTTCAATTTTATGGTAAACATCCTAGGGACTCCACTATCTATATATTTATTTGACCATCTCGGCTTTCAAGTAGCCTCATACTCACTCTGATGCTAAAGCAGTCGAAAAATTTCCCTACTTTTGAACCTAAGATCACTCACCTAGGAAGGTTTTCAAAATGGCCATTTTTGCATTCCTGGCTAACAAATTTTCCCCACTAGATTTTTCTTCTATTGCTAGCTATCCCAATCATGTCTTTTCATTTCATGAATGGAATACCTATTTGCCTAGATTCAGTGGAACACAGATAGAAGGTCGGACGAACATCTTAAGGATTTTCATGAATGCATGGAACAACAGGGTATTATTTTTGAAGATGTGTAAATGAAATTGTTCATGTACTCTTTAGAAGACGATATTATAATTTGGTACAGAACAATACCTCGTGGCAACATTTCTTCCTTAAATAGTTTTCACATAGAATTCAATCATTATTGTAAAAGATTATATCCTTTGGAAGTTATTTTTGAAGATTATTATGCATATTACAATGATGAAAATATTCCTGAGGTTAATGACCATGCTGAAGATGTTTGTGGAGCACCACTCCATGAAAACATATACTTGCATGAAGAAGCATCACCCAATTACCAAGAAAGAGAAGAAGGAGACATCATAGAGCTGCAAATAAAACCTCAAAGCTCTCATTCAGCCAAAGTTGATGATTCTCCTCCTTATGATGTATATGATTCCGATGGAGAGTCAAGTGATGTAGAGCCACAACAATCCTAGTCATGGGAAGCTACACAAGAAGAGGAGGCCCACCAGGAGGTCAATAAAGAGGCTCCATTCCACGATTCACATACTTCACCTAGTGAACAAGTTCAATAACCTTATCTGATATATGTCTCCTATGATCCAAAGGAAGATGAGATGGTTGTAGATTGTCAAAGTGATCCACTTACAAACAAGTGGGGAGAAGACTACCAATAACAGCTCCTTCAAGAGGAGCCAAAATATGAAGAGCCAAGCAATGAATATGACTGTCTATTGCAGAAAGATTCCTCCCTGGAATATGTTCAAGGAAAGGGGACAACTATAAATTGTTCTCATCATTTCCCTTATCTAGTAGCTGACTACATGGAGTCTTTCTTTGGCCTGCAATAGTATACATCAATTCCAAGGTATGTGTCAAACCTTTGGTCTAAAGCTCTTATGGGGTACATGCATATGTTAGCCACTGATTACCGAGAACACAACCCCATTAGAAGGTTCAGAGAGCGGATTTAAAGAGTTGAGCATCAACTACCAAATTGGGGTCACATATCAGAATTTTTGTCCAAAGCTTTTTTGTGGTACATGCCTGTTTTAATTGTTCAATTCCTAGAGAACAAAGGCATTGGGTCCAGCACCCAAATGCTGACTTGGTTCCATTGGAGGCATGAAGTCACTTAGGTGAATTGATTGCCCAGTACATAAGTAGGAGTTGTATATACATAAGCTCACTAGTTGAGAATTTAATTTCCTGTGGTTAGTGTTTATATTTCAACATTTCAGTTTGATGAGGAAAGGAATCCCTGCAAACAAAGTTCCATGGAGATTTTCTAGTTCTGTAAGTGCACTATAATTTTTTACGCCATGCCCAATGGTGAACACTACTAGTCTGCAGATTCTCAGCACCTTGCCAGCAAGACATTGTCCCTAGTTAGAGCCAATGTTGTCACTCTATGCAAAATGTGTTTTCAACTACTAAAAGAGGGAAAATGAGAAGAGAGGTTTGCAGCCATATTCTAAGCCACATAATCACTCAAATCTAAATTTCACCCTCTCTATTGAATAGTTCTCAGAATTAGCTTTCCAACGGTATATGGAACTTCCCAAATGGACTCATGAATCAAAAGTTAGAGCAGATTGAAGTTTCCCTTTGAAAGCTAGAAAATGAAGAGAAAATGACTAAGTGTAAAGTCCCACACATCGGAGGTCTAGAGCGATATCGGCATATCGGAAATTGGCGGGTCCAGGCCATATCAACGATTAGTGATTGATGTTTTCAAAGCGTCAACTTTAACAAAGTTGCGATCAACAAACATCGATAGTGTTAAGGTGTTGGGATTGTGCCTTCAGTGTTAAAATGTTGAGGAGGGCCTAATGCAGGTTAACAAAGGATTTCAACGTAAAACCACAACAAGATCGAACTTCTTCTCTCTCCTCCAATGGGACACATGGAAATGTAAGATTGGTTCTGATAAGGGACACATGGTGACATATGTTTAGTTCTTACAAGGGACACATGGCAGACATTTTGAGGGATCATAAGGGGCCAAATCTGGGTGACACGTGTCACCACTCACAAGGTGACACATGGTAGAGTGACGACATCACTAATTGGAGATCGACGTTCGCAGGATGAGGCATGTTGTTACCTGAAAGCTAAAACCCCGGTTGCAATCCTTCGATAAAGGGTCTCCGATACAGGGGCTGGCACGTAGTCACATAAAGAGTCGAGGAACCAAGGGCTAAGCACAAAGGGTGATCGACGATCGTAAGTTTCAAGAGGATGCACCAAGGACATGGATAAGAAATCACCAATTTTTCAACCTCCGATATTTGGCCAAGCACGCAGTCTATAGAGAAAAATAAAAGTAAAGGAGCCGAAATATTTAACAAAGGAAAAGTGTTCTCAAACACGAGTCCAAAGGTTCTAGCGCCTTAGGGCTAAGCCTCAGGTCACATCCCCACGGTCATATGAGAATAAATGAAAAAAGGGGCTAAACCAAAGGGGACCAAAGGATATTGAGACTTGCTGTTCTGAAGTTCCTTTAAGAGTAAAACTCTTAAAAGTCTCAATGCATTGAATTCCTGGTAGTATGGTATAGAGCCTAGAAGGCATATGGGTCAGTAGCTGAGGCATTGAATGAATACATGGAGCAGTGGGAAATCGATATGTGTTGATCCTGTGGAAGCCAGTGTAACAAGAAACCTAGGACAACAATAGCCGCATGAATGAATTCGACTGCTTCACTTGCATGTCTTTGGAGAGTAAATGGAGGTATGGGACTCGAGAAGACTTAATAACTCAACATGGAGCCAAAAACTTAGTCATACTATGAAGGACTTCTAGGACAATCTCTGCTTCTACTTTGTGACAAGTCACCATAGTTGATTGCTACCAACTCCAGAGAGTGGTGAAGTCAGGCAGTTAAGGTGAAAGCGACAGGAACTGGCCGAGCAGCTAGAGGGACACATTGTGGTAGAGACATGGCCTGATCAAGGGCCTTCACAGGAACGACAGAAGGATATTTTCCTCAGTCATCTTTCATTTTTTCTTATTTTTGTTTATTTTTGTAATTCTTATGTATTTTCAGGAAAGGAATCAAACCCTTTAGAATCAGTTTAGTCAGCAGAGCTATCCTAGGCTGAGACAGATAGTCAATCGGACAGCTGGCCCTTGGCTGAGATATTTTGTAACTGTTGATTCAAATCCCCCTTTATATGTATAAATATGGGGGAGAAACACTTAGAATGGTTCGGGAATTCGGCACCTGCAGTGGTCCAAATTCTATGATTCCACTTTGGTTCGAATTACCTGTTCATGAGGTACTCGAGTGATGTATGGTTAAATGTAATGGACTGGTATATTGGATTCATTTTGAGGATTTGAAACTCTTTGGTGATTCTCATCATGGATGTAAGCAATGTGTTCTCCCCTCTGTAAATCTCATTTCATGTATGTTTCTCTTCTACTGAAATTGTGTAATGAAGCTGTCGGTCTTATTCTTTCATGGTTATATGTATGTTGTTAAGTAGTAACAATACCTATGCTATTTAAAGATTTACTTATGTACCTTTAAGAGTATATATTTACATATGTTGATTAGTGATAAGTGTATCCATGAGCTATAGAACACGAAACCTTCATTCGTGCTCCGCAATTCCTTTCATTCCATCTCCTATGCCTTCCATCCTTCTGCTGAAAAATTGATGCTTATGATTTTGTCTTGTTTACATTGCTATGCATCTATTTCCCTCCTTTATCTCCTCCTCTTCACCTTTACTACAACTTCAATATTAAGTTGTTCATTGTTGTGTGTCGGTCATCAGAATAATACATTCCTCCTTGAGATCAGCCCAATTCACCCCTTGTTTTTGGATCCATGTATCTATTTGAGTTTACCTTAATGAAGGCCTATTGAACCAAGCCCCCTATATTCTCTTTTTCCAACTATGTGACAATTGGAGTGCAGCAGAAATCCCCACTAATAAAATTCCAAAGCACTCCTCTATCTAAGATGTCTTAGGTACTGGTTTGCAATCAACCCAGAGGCTGTCTCTAGGAGGCTTTCATATCTCCTGAAGCACTTGTGCTACAGGTGCTAGAAGTAGCAACAATAGGAGTAATGTTCATAAAGTTGGATGGACTTAGTTATCCAATGAGTTAGGGTATATGAAGCCATATAGAGGTAGTCAACCTCCAATTTGGTGGAGTAATATTTGCAAATTTGAAAGAAGTTAACAAGTCTAAAGTTCTATAGGGTACAATTGTATAGTCAACAAAGTTAGCTTAGTATTCTAGAGTCAAAAAATAGAATTGGTGTTGGTAAAAGCTCAATAAAATCAACAAACTTAACAATAAAGTTAAAGACTTTGTAGTATTTTATGTGTGGAGATTTGAGATTGCCATTATATCAAAAATTACTACAGGAGGCAACTCAATATTAGTGACCATTACATCTAAATTGATTAAAATTTATAATCTCAAATTTGTACAGTAGGTTAATTAAACAACAAGCCATTGCAAACAATTGGCTAGTTTAGCTAATCAATGTATGAAAATATTTTTGTGTAGTCTAAACATTAGACTTTTAAAAGATTTGTATTTAAACATTTGATTTTTTTTTAACACTTTCTCCCAAAATAAATTTAAAACATTGTTGAATTTGTAAATATGAATGGTTAAAATCACACAATTTAAATAATTTAAAGGTTTTTCAAGACACTGGATTTATTTGTACATTTAAAATATGATTGGAAAAATAAAAAATATAATTTATTAATAGTTACATTTCTAGTTTTTATAATAAATGTCTAAATTTATAAGCACAGTAAAAATAAATATATAAAATATTAATACCAATATTTATTCTTTCACATAGACATAGAGATGTTTGTTGACTAACCTATAATTGGATTAAAATGGATTGTAAAGTAAATGGGGGCATCTATAATTAAAATCTAACATAATATAAATAAAATAAAGTACAAAATGGTATTAAAAAAATAAAAATGTGATATAGAAAAGAAAAGGGAAAGTAATGTTGATGAGAGAATAAAAAGAGAATAAAAGAAATATTATATATATATATCTATATATATATATATATATATATATATATATATATAAACTTTTGTGTATGGACAATTTTTTTAAGTATTTTAAGCAATTTTTTATTTCAAGGATCGATTAAAAAACATAAATAAGATTGAAATGAGTTTTGTTCAATTTTAATATTAAAAGATGTTATGTAAATAATAAATAGGTTTTATTCAACATTATTTATTTTGAGATTATCTAAAGGAGCTTAGTCATAATATGATATAAGTTAATTGTATTGAAATTTAATATATAGGTCAAACAATAATATATGGAAACATTTCTATAATTTTATATAATATTATCAACTTTCAACTTACAAGTAGTTATCCAAGTATTTCAATCAATTCTTTATGATGGAAATAAGTTTTATTAATTTTTTTAAAACTCAAATATGATTGAAATATGTTATATATTCAATTTTAAAATATAAGAATGTAAACTTTGAAACGGGAACTATAAACTCAAAACGGGAACTCTGGCCAAAAAACCCCCAAAAAACATAAAAAACAATGCTCAAAACGAAAAGTGTGTATACTGGAACGATGTTTTTATTTTTTAGGCATCAATTTTGAACATGTTTCAAAATTGGCAGTGACTACAAAATTTACTATGAAATTTTCGTGCAAAATATAGCTTCAAAATGAAAGTGATGACACTGGAACAATGATTTTTTTTTAGGGTCAATTTTCAAAATTTTAAAAAAATGTTAATAAAACCAAATTTTTATGTGTCAAAAAAGTTGTTTATGCGCGAAAAAACACACTAATGTTTTTGGTAGAATATCATTTTTCTTTCCTAAGTATAAATTTAACATGTTTTCAACCATAACATGTTAGATACAAAAAAAAATTGAAAATTTTTCAACTATAAAATTAAAAAACCATGACATTATGAACAAATTACATCACTAAATGCATTCAAAAGTCATTATTTGTATATTGAATAAAACATACATTATATCTCTAATTTAATATTGCATTGTAGATATTTTAAACAATAAAATTTATCATAATTAAGACATATAATCCAACAACATAAAAATGCCTCATAACTTCTCATTTAACACCATATGGAAAACATTAATTTTATTTGAAGATATGATACATACATCAGTTATATAAATTGTCTTAAACAATTATTCAAAATCACTCATGTTTTCTGGCACACCATCAGAATTCACATCTTCAGATGAGTGACTGGATGCTGACGAAGATGTTCCATATTCTTCTCTTTCATCAACTAGTGCCCCATCTGAGTCCACATGCATGCCCAACATTTCAGGTTTCAAAATTCTTCTAGATCTACGACTGGTTTCAGGTGACTCCCATGTCAACACTGTTCCTTCTGGTAACAACCTTTTCAGAATCTCTACCGTCTTGAAGCGAAGAGTTCCTCTCTTTGTTAAATTGAAGTCATAAACAAGTATGTCTACATCCTGCAATTTTAATATGTCTGTGCGGCGGCGATTTACATTTGTACCCTTTCTTTTTCTTTTTCCGCCAATTTTTTTGTCAACTACCATCTCTAGCTTATACACACCATTGAATGGGTGTGTATTTGTGGCATACCAATGTACTTCAACACTTGTAACATCCTCATTTTCTGTAAAGACCTTTATAACTTTAGCAACCCAAAATGGATAGCCATTGGGATCTCCATCTGCTAGCACTGCAATCATGCAACCCTCCTTAATATCCTGTACTGAACCCCTATAAAGGTCTTCCATGGCTTCACGTTGTGCACGAGATCTTCTGGAACCAATATACATCTCTCTTTCCGCTGCCTGTGAAGAATTAATAATACCTTGAGATTGTTGTTGTTCAACAATGTTTACTTCCTCATGTTCATTTGACACATTTTGTGGCCAAATAAATGGATTTTTCAAAGGTATATCTTCATTTGTTGTTTTCGAAATGATATCACTTTGATTATTGAAAAATGACTCCCACCAAACTGAATCAGCAATGTCAAAGTACTCATATGTATATCTAATACATTTTTTAGTTTCTTCCAGGCAATCAGAATAATTTATAGCCCTGTTCTGTCTGCGTGCATTCTGAACTTCACCAACTGATTGTAATAACAATATTTTTGATGCAAATATTGGATGATCTGGAATGAACTTCAAAAATTGCAATCCTGATGACGGTGCCCATTCTGTAGTAGTTGAATACTTCTTGCCCCATATTAGTGTTTTCCCATCAATTTTTTGGATATGAAATTGATGTTGGAGGCTAATGTCATTAAGTTGTTCAATGCATTTCCCCTCACCATATGATCCCAGAATAAACCTTCGCATGTCAACAGTTTCTTCCAACACATCAAAAGTAGGCTCTGGCATGTATGATTTCTTAATACATTCAATTAGTGATGGCAAGCTCCCAACTTCCTTCCTCCTCAATGTGACTGAAAAACGACTGAACATCTGATCAATATGGTCATGAGTGTGCCAAACAAGAAGGAAACCAACCTTTACCTTTTGAAAAATTCTCAATTCAACAAGCATGTTTAGATATCCAAAAACAACCTGATTTTTGTTTTCACGGCAAGTGTTGTCCAATTGTAGATACAAAACTTCAGGAAGATTACCAGACCAATGAGAAATCACATCATGAATTATGGTTATGGTCATATTTGCATCATTATGAATATTTGGAGCTGTGAAGTACACCCTTGGCAACATTTTCCCATTGAAGACCATACAACAGACCACGTGAAATTGAATAAAGTTTTCCTCCTGGTGTGCGAACAAAATTTGGTAAAAGTGTTTTCTTCTGGTCCATACCATCAATTATCAAACCCAAATATTTATTTGGATTATCATAACACTTCTTTCGATGCTTGTACAACTTCTTCCTTTCGTTTGTTTGTTGTTCGCGATGCTCCTGAAGTTGTTTGACAATTAAATCTACACAACATAAAAGAGATTCATTAAGAAATATGTTTTCATAGTTGATGAGTATACAATTTTAAAAGTTAAAGTTATGAACACTTACCTCTTTCTGAGCCTTCACATTTGTCCCTTTTTTATTTAAGAGAAGCACATGTACTGCAAATCCCCATGCCTGTCTTCTTAGGAATACGGACATTGTTGAATTCTTTCTTCCATACCTTCACAAAATATTGATATGTAATAAACTAGCCATGTCCCTCAGCATCTTCTGCATATTCTTTGTATAAGTTGTAAATTTCTCGTCTTGAAAAATTATCTAGAATATGTATTGTCTCTCTATTTGGCATACACTCTCCATGCTTTGAAAAGAAATCTTTCATCTATGACATTGCAGTATTTGATAATGGACCAAACTGTCTTTTATGACGTACTTTTGAATAAAATGTGGGATCCTTTTCCAAATTTTCTTGAATTCTTGAGAGACGAAAATTCCCAATCGAATGAAACATTTTGAAACCTTTTCTACAGATAAAAAAAGTCCCAATATGATAATCATAACCTGACAATGTAGATTGCATGCACCCAACTAAATATGAATTTTGCATGCTTTTATTCATTGACAAATATCTCTTCCTGCTTTCTAATGCAAATTTGAAATCCATATGTTTCAAGCAATCTTTTTGGCAACATTCACTTGAAATGAGAGCACTGATAGAACTTCTTCTCGTTAGATATTCTGCTCTACCCCTTGTATAACTAGAACAACTTGCATTGATACGAAAAGGTCTGCTCCTACTCCTTGATACAATATTTCTTGGCAACATCTCCATCATTTGATCATCATTTGTATAAGGCTTTTCATCATCATTAAGAGGAATGTTATACACACTCTCATCAACTCTGCTTTTCAAATATTGACTTGGAGGATATTCTTCATCTTCCGCTTCTTCAGTGCTACTGTCGTAGTCCTTAGAATTCGGACTGAATGGAAAATCTGTCTCGATGTTTAATGGATATTCTTCCTCATATGCATTGCCAGTGCTACTCTCATAGTCCATAGAATTAGGACTACGTTGAAAATGTGACTGTTTACTTATTGAAGGTGCTACATCCCGTCCTTTGTCACTACTACCTTTATACTCATTAGAATTAGGACTAAGTGCATCATCCTGTCCTTCATCACTGCTGCTCTCATAGTCCTTAGAATTAGGACTAAAAGGACACAATGACACTCCATTCTTTTGAAATTCATCATCACGCTCTTCATAAATATTGTTCTCATAGTCCGCAGAATTAGGGCTAAGTGGACACTGTGGTACTCCAATCTTTTGAAATTCATCATCCCACTCTTCATCACTGCTGCTCTCATAGTCCTTAGAATTAGGACTAACTGGACACCGTGACACTCCATACTTTTGAAAATCAACATCATGCTTTTCATCAATACTGCTCTCATAGTCCTTAGAATTAGGACTAAGTGGACACTTTGACACTCCATACTTTTGAAAATTAACATCATGCTTTTCATCACTGCTGCTCTCATAGTCTTCAGAATTAGGACTAAGTGGACACCGTGACACTCCATTCTTTTGAAATTTGCCATCATGCGCTTCAAAACTGCTGCTCTCATAGTCCTCAGAATTAGGACTAAGTGGACACTGTGACACTCCATTCTTTTGAACTTCACCATCATGATCTTCAAAACTGCTGCTCTCATAGTCCTTAGAATTAGGACTAAGTGGACACCGTGACACTCCCTTCTTTTGAACTTCACCATCATGCTCTTCAAAACTGCTGCTCTCATAGTCCTCAGAATTAGGACTAAGTGGACACCGTGACACTCCATTCTTTTGAACTTCACCATCATGCTCTTGAAAACTGCTGCTCTCATAGTCCTCAGAATTAGGACTAAGTGGACACCGTGACCCTCCATTCTTTTGAACTTCACCATCATGCTCTTCAAAACTGTTGCTCTCATAGTCCTCAGAATTAGGACTAAGTGGACATCGTGGCGCTCCATTCTTTTGAACTTCACCATCATGCTCTTCATCACTGCGGCTTTCATAGTCCTTAGAAGTAGGACTAAGTGGAATATGTGACTCTTTATTTATTTGAAATTATCCATCCCCTCTTTCATCAGTGCTCCTCTCATAGTCCTTAGAATCAGGACTAAGTGGAAGAATTGATTTTATATTCATAGTGGAAGAATTCCCGCTATATTCATCAATATGAATAGAGTTGTTACGCGATGAAGAAGTTGATGGTGTATAAATAGAAACTTCACTATCAGAACAATCCATCCCTTTCAAATAGAATATGTTGAATGATACAAATGGAGAGTCTCCTAAAGATATTATATAGCTTAAAGAATGAAATTTTCCCTCCAAAAATTTTCCCTCCAAAAAATTTCGTGAAAATATTTCCCTCTAAAAACTTTCGCGAAAATATTTCCCTCCAAAAAGTTTTGCGAAAATATTTCCCTCCAAAAAGTCTGTTAAATTTATTTACCTTCATTATTTTGTTCTACAATTTATTGAAAAATGTAAACTAATTTTTTTTATGAAATCATAATTAAAATTGTACACTACAACTTCTACATTAATTATTTTAATAGTTAAACCATATAATATTCGCTTTCCAATACTACAATATTCACTTTATAATATTTTAAAACAAATTATCCCACATTCAACCCGTTGTAAAACAAATCTATAATATTCACTTTATAATATTGTAAAACAAATTATCCCATATTAACCGTATAGTAAAACATCTCCGTAACTTCACTTATATATTAAAATTTCATTATCACTATTACTCACATCACATCCAGGCTTTTTGAAAATCGTTGAAAGACTCGTGAATTTGTGGAGCAGCTAAATCGCTATCAACAACATATTCAACGAAGAATTCTCGCAATTAAAAGGTAAGTTAAATTTTTTTCCTTGAAAACTTTTATATTAAATTAGTTTAATGAATTTTTTTTTTTTTTTTTTTTTTTTTTTTTAAATTAATAATTTTCCTGAGCCAAAATAACAATTACATCCATCGTGAGCATGGTGGGCCCAGTCAACCTCATTTGCTTAATACCCGTGGGTGCGCCCCACCCCCCTCACCCGCCCGCCCGCCCGCTCGCCCCACCGGGCGCCCTCACCCGCCCGCCCCACCCCTCCGGGCGCCCTACCTACCCACCCCCGCCTCACCCGCCCCCCCACCCCTTTGGGCGCCCCTCCCACCCCCCCTCACCTACCCGCCCGCCCCACCCCTCCGGGCGCCCTACCTACCCCCCCCCTCATCCGCCCGCCCGGCCTGGGTGCCCTCACCCGCCACCCCTCCTGGCACCCTCACCCAGCTGCCCCACCCCTCTGGGCGCCCTACCTACCCCCCCCCTCACTCGCCCGCCCAGCCCGGGCGCCCTCACCCGCCACCCCTCCGCCCGCCCGCCCTCGCCCCGCCACCCGGGCCGCCTGCACCCCCGCCCGGTAGGCGGCAGGGCGATTCCCGGAATTGACCTGCGCCTGCTGGGCGGGGGTGTGGGCGGCCCGGGTGGCGCCTACACAAGGGGCTCGTGCAGGCGCCACCCGGGCCACCCGCGGCCCCACCCGGCAAGCGCAGGGCGATTCCGGGAATCGCTCATGCAGGCGCCACCCGGGCCGCCTGCGCCCTCGCTGGCAGGCGCAGGGCGATTCCCGCAGCTCGTGCAGGCGCCACCCGGGCCGCCCGCGCCCCCACTCGGTAGGCGCAGGGCGATTCCCGGAATCGCCCTGTGCCTGTCGGGCGCGGGCGACCCAGGTGCCGCCTGCACGAGCCGCCCTCATGCAGGCGGCACTTGGGCCGCTCGCGCCCCCTGTTCCTCCCGGAATTGCCCTGCGCCTGCCGGGCGGGGGCACTGGCGGGAATCGCCCTACGCTTGCCGGGCGGGGGCGCAGGCGGCCCAGGTGGCCCCTGCACGAGCCCCGCTCGTGGGGCCGAGGGAGGGTGGGTGGGGCGCTCGGGCGAAGGGAGGGTGGGTGGGCGCCCGGGCAGAGGGGGGTTCGAGTGAGGCAGGCGGGTGGGTGAGGGTGCTGGGCGAGGGGGCGGGGGAGGGCAGGCGAGGGCACCCGGAGGGGTGGGGCAGGCGGGCGCCCAGGCCCGGTGGGCAGGCGGGTTGGGGGAGAGGTAGGGAGGGCGCCCGGAGGAGTGGGGCGAGCGGGTGAGGGCGCCGTGAGGGTTGGGGCGGGTGGGTGAGGGTGGGGGGTAGGGAGGGCGCTGGGAGGGGTGGGGCGGGCGGGGGACGGCGCCGGGAGGGCTGGGGCAGGCGGGCAGGCGGGTGAGGGCGCCCGGCGGGGGGGCGGGTGAGGGCGCTGGGCGGGGTGGGGCGTGTGGGCGAGTGAGGGTGCCCGGCGAGGGGACGGGTGAGGGTGCCGGGAGGGGTGGGGCGGGCGGGCGGGTGGGTGAGGGCACCGAGTGGGGTGGGGCAGGTGAGGGCTCCCGGGCCGGCCGGGTGGGCAGGTGGGGGGGGGAGTAGGGAGGGTTGGGGTGGGCGGGTGAGGGCGCCTGGGCCGGCTGGGCGGGCGGGTGGGGGGGGGGGGAAGTAGGGAGGGTTGGGGCGGGCGGGTGAGGGGGCGCTTGGGCCGGGGAGGGTTGTGGGGGTTGGGCTGGGGCGCCCGGGCGGTGGGGCGAGTGAGGGCACCTGGGCCGCCCCTGGGGGGGGTGGTTGGGATGCTTGGGGGGGCCGGGTGGGTGAGGGCACCCGTGCCATGCGGGGGTTGGGTGAGGGCGCTCGAGAAAAATGTTTTATTCGTGATTTACTTTTTTTACACTAGAATGTTAATGCATGTCCTTTTGGAATATGAGGGGCGGTGGGTGGGGCGATTGTTGATTAAAATTTGTGATATATTTTCGTTGTTAATTTAAGTTAATATGTTTTTATTATTTACTGATTTATTTGTTTCTATTTTTCATTAAAATGGCATCAAAGAGAACTTCAGTGAATCTTTCTGGACCAAAGACTCATAAAGGTGCATCTAAAAGAAACATTGGTGAATGAACTCCACCTGAGATCATGACTACAAATCTTTCAAGTGCCTCAAGTGATAAGAAGATGATTTCAGACTGGAAGAATTCGAAAGAGGTGAAATTTCCATCAAGAATGTGGTATGTGAAAGAAAGAGAAAGCAAAAATGTGAATATATACCTATATATCGATATACCGAATGATAATGGAATTTTTGAGGTGATGGGAAGAGTTGTAGATACGTGTTCGGTACCAGACACTGAAGTTGTTTACGTACTTACAAAAGCCCCCAAGTCACATGAAAGGGTTAAATACCAAATATCATATTCATTGTATGACACGAGAGAGGTATCTACAAAGTTGTGTAGTCAAATCGTAAATGAGATGACACAAAACATCGTAAGTATTGTTATTTATATTTGTATTTTGCATTTTTTAAAGTGTCTCGCTATATTTTTTAACTTTGTTTTTTATTGACATATGATATTTTGTTTGGCAGAATTTCGTTGAAAGTTGTTCAATTAGGTTGGGAGGCATTCATTTCATTGAGAATGATATCATGAAAGTTGTCAGCAGTTTTTACTCAGTGTCAGAAGAAGATATGGAAAATAGGCAAAATGAAGTAATTGATAATGCTACAAAACTACATCCAAAGAATCAGAAAAAAAAGGTCTCTGGTGGATAAATCTAGCAAGGGTAAACAAGTTACTTTTGAGAATGATGAAGTTGAAATTGACAATGAAACATATGTTGTCATTACTGAAGATGACATTGGAACTGAGAAGAGCCATAAAAATCCAAAAGTAACAATGCCCAAGAATAACTATGTTGGGAATGTTATGACCAAGAAAAGTAAAGTTGATGATTTTGAAGTAGTCATTACCAGCAGTCAAGAACCTAGTGAAACTTCAAAAGAAAGCAGAGAAATCATTACACCAGGAGCTGATTTAGAAGATGGCATTATCAAAACAAAACAAAATTTCATTCGAGAGAATTTGACAAAGAGAAACTTAATTGATGGTGGTCGCACATTTCAACTTAATGTCAGGAAAACCTATAAAGCAAGTGAAGGACAATGTCAATATCAAGTTAGAAAGTCACATCATCTGCATGTTCACAACTTGAAGACATTGATGAGGTACAATCCATATGCTCATGTGGTTAGTTATGTGCTTCTTATTGATCCACTTCAAGTTCCCAACAAAGAAGCATTTGATAAGTCAAAATGTTTTGAATACAATTATTATGTGCTTGGGGGGAACCATTCTGTAGAAGCTCAAAGACAATTGATGGAGGAATATCCTAATAACCCACGTTTTGAAACAATGAAATGTATCATTTACGCTGGTTTATCTGATACAGAAGAAAAGTTAGTGGCATGGGATCATAATTCAGATAATGAATATAGGATGTCTATGACTTTCATCCAAAGGGTTAGATTTATTCATAGTGAATTTGAAGAAAAATGTGGTGGGGATAGGACAAATGTTATTGCAAATTTCCGAAAGGAATGTTGTATGGAAGTAGGATATCAAATTGAAGAGGAAACCAATTCACAAGGTGGAAAAGGCAGCAAACATAGTGATTTATTCAGAGGTGTTGATAACGTTTTCCAATTGGCATTTAGAACTGGAGATGTTTTGAGGCTGATTGATGAGATTTTTAGCATGTGGGAAGACATTGCCATTAAAAACCAGAAGGTCAAAAAGTCTAAGCCATTCATATGTGGCAACAGTAAGTTAGCTCTTGAAATGAATCATCTTCCAGACGATATGACTATCACACCTTGGAGGGCGATGCAAGGAGTGAAAGATGAAAAAATTGTCAAAACAATATTATCTCGTGTGAGGTCAGGGGAATTATCATTGGAGGAAATGTCTGAAGAATTTCAAAAGTAAGTTTGTTGAAATATTTTTATTTATTTCTAGATTATAATTATATTTTAAATAAAACATGTTGTTCTTGGTAGTATTTGTTATACATATCATTATATTAACTTTTTGTTACTTTATCTATGTAGTCACAAAGTTTACATGAAAATTCAAGAAGAAATGGTTAGATTGTTGAATGAAGATAGTTGGGATGATGTCGTATGCAACTATCCAGATTCAAGTTCTACATCAACATTAAAAGCTTTTTATCTTGCATTTAAAAAGGTATCTTGATTTATACATTCATTTTTATTCACCTGTGTACTATTTTTAATTTATAACTTACACATATATTTGTTTATTTTATAAAAGATGAGGAAGGATGATAATGGAGTGCCAGATAGTTTCAAAACCTTTATTGAAAAAATAAAGATCAAAACACTGAGGAAGCAGCGTATTAAAGATATTCAACTTGATCCAACTCTTAATCATTTCATTTGGAATGGGCTAGACACTATTCAATATCAAGTAATACAAGGCGACTGTGAAGACATTGCTAAACTCATACCTAAAAGGGATTATGCCCTAGTCATTGCAGATATTCCCCATGGTTTCAATATTCCAAACATTGACTATGATAGCGACCCTTATACTTATCAAGCTTTTAGTAAAGTGGTTGCGGGATTTGTAGAAGTTACGTCATCACCATTATGGAGATTTGTGACATTTCATTCAGACACACAATTGGCAATGATATTGTCAAGCTTCAAGGGGAAAACAAATTCAAGGATGCAGCTTACATGGTAAGACATTTAAAATGTATATTTGATTAATGTTGAAAAATTTATTTATGTACAAGTTAATTGAACTTTTACTATTTCATGTTACAGGGAAAAGTCAAATCTTCTTCAAAATGAAGATCAACAATTTATAAATGATTGTGAGTTCATTCATATTGATAGTTGGGAAAAAGATGATAGCCATATGTCTATGATTTTTAATCGGGTAGACAGAAAGAGTCATAGCGAAACACTAACTTATGATGCTGTTGTGAGAAAACTAACATATGAAGACAAAGAAGCAAAAGGAGAGATAGTTAACAATTATCAAAAACCACAATTATTAATTAACTATCTTATAGACATTTGTTCAAATGAAGGAGATTGGGTTCTGGATTTATTCCCTGGCTCAGGTAAGTTTTATTATATGGAATTGAATTTCAGTATGTTATTTTTTTAATTAATATGTCATTGTACTAATTTAGTTCATTATTTCTTTTGTGCTTGATAATTAGGTACAAAACTAGCATGTTGCCTTTAAAAAGGAAGAAATTGCATTGCAATTGAAAAAGATCCAGTACAGTGCAATTTCATTCAGAAAAGAATTAATGCTCTTCAATTTCTTCCAGATGCAATGCAAGAAATTGGGTTGAAGAAAGGGGACTTTAGTGAATCACGTGTGGCAAAAAAGGCAAAGGAACCCCAACCACCATTACATGGAATGTTTGGAAAGACATACATTGGGAGATTCGCAGACATCAAAGACCCATTAGAAGAGGAAAATGAGCAAAATGAAACAGAAAATATTGTGGAAGAAGACAATGATGAAACTCTAGAGGACGAAGAGTTTGGATTATGTGACATTGTTGATTAAATTTAAGTTATGCTTGTAAATCAAGCTTTGCAATGTTTTGACTTTGATATTTTATGAGAAGAATAAACACTCAATTAGGGTTGTTATACGTTCAATATTGGTAATATGTGATTTTTGCATTGTTTTTTAAGTTAATCATTATTTTTTGAAAAAAAAAAATATTTTTATTAATTTTTTGACATGAAATTCATAGAAAAAGCTATTATTTAACCATTTTTAGTTAAAATTATCGTATAAAAATTGTGATTTTGACATGTCAATTCTAGCAAAAAATTATCAAAACGTGTAGTTTTTTAGTTATATTTATGTTAAAAATGGTTATTTTTATGTCCATTGTTAAAAAATATTGTTTTTTAGAAACAATTATTTCATGTGGATTGAAAAATTAATTAAGGATGTATAAATATGTAGAATATCGAAAAGTCTAAATATCGACCTTCTAATTTAAAAATGCAAAACAATAAAAACTTCACGAAAAAAAAATAAAATAAATAAATAAATAAAATTAAAATAAAAAACAAGAAAATGTGAAGAAAACGACCACTTCAAAAATTATCAAATTTACAAAATAATTATTTACATTTTATACATTAAAAAATTTAAAGCCAAAAAATAGGGCTTTTAAAAAAGGAGTGTGATGCAGAATGCTCACTTTTTTAAATCAGCATGAAAATCACTACCATTCTAAAACGTGATGTACATAAAAAAAAATAAAGTGCCAAAAACTATGCTCTAAAAAAAACATGCGTGTTCTGCATCACCCCTTTTCAAAATCAAGTCACTTTTTTGCTATCTCTACGAAACGGGTAATAGTATCAGTTCCCGTTTCAAAGTTTACATTGTTATATGCAGAGATGTAAAACTTACAAATACAAGTTTTATTCAATTTTATTTTGTTTCAGTTATCTACAAAAGCTTAGTCATAATGCACGTCGTCAATAATTATTTTATGCTTACACTGAAATCAATGCACATTGTTAAACTAATTACCTTGAAATTAATGTACACCATATATCGAGTTACATCATTCATTAGAAATCAACATTTTCACTGAAATCACTCTGTCTAATGCAAGAAATCAAATAGGACGAGAAATCAATATCTATACTAAAATCAGTACATCTAATCAAACAATCAAATAGGATTAGAAATCAACATCTACACTAGAATCAATGCATCTAATGCTGCAATCAATTAAATAATATTAGAAATCAACATCTACGTTGAAATCAATGCATCTAGTGCTAGCAATCAAATAGGACTAGGAATCAACATCTACATTGAAATCATTGCATCTAATGCAAGTTCAATCAAACAAGATTATAAATTAACATCTTTAATGAAATGAATGCATCTAATGCAAGCAATGAAATAGAATTAGAAATCAACATCTACAAAAAAATCAATGCATCTAATTTGTAAGAAATCAAATAGGATTAGAAATCAACATTTGTACACTGAAATCAATGCATCTAGTACAAGAAATTTTCTTCCCTTTATCTCCCCCTTACATCTATATCGATATCTCCATCCATCTCTCCTTATTTGTCTCTATATCTCACCCCCAAAAGCACACTCTCTCTCTCTTCATATCTATCTATCTCTCCCTCCCTCCCTCTATCTATCTCTTCTTCCCTCTCTTCCCCTTCCATTTATATCTCTATCTCCCTCTGTATTTCCTTCTTCATCTCTCTATATCACCCTGCAAACATACACATTGTTTCTCCATATCCATCTATAGCTCCCTCCTTCTTCCTATCCCCCTTCTCTCCCTTTATCTCCCCTTCTATCTCTCTTCCCTCCTACCCTCCTCTCTCCATCTCTCTCCATCTCCTTATCACTCTCTCTCTCTCTCTCTCTCTCTCTCTCTATCTCTATCTCTCTCTCTCTCCACCTTTCTCTCTCTATACATGACTTTCTTCTTCCCTCCTTCTCTCTCTCCCTCCCTCTCAAGTCCTCTCTCTCTTCCTTTCTCTCCCACCTCCCTTTGTCTCTCCCCCATGTCACTCACTCTCTCTCTCTCTCAAGAGAGAGATTCTTCCTTCAACTCTGTTGACTATCTCCCCCCTCTCTCATCTATCTCAACCCCCTTACATACACACTCTCTCTCCATCCCTCCCTTGTCACTCCCTTTGTAACACACCTTCTCTCACATCTACCCACTTTCACTGGGTTACCCAAGCTACTATGATATGACTCAACTTCCTAGATGACCTTAAGGAAATGGAGTTGACACAACAAGACCTTACTGAATTCCCTCAGGTGCCACAGGACCTCCAGGAGTAACCCAACCCCTCTAGGTGTCTAACCCTTGAGAAAACTCACTTTATCCCTGATCTAAAGTCTCATTTTCTCCCTTGCCGAGACCTCCATGCGATTATGTGTTCTCAGTCTCTCCCATAGGCCTGCATCAGTGCGACTATGGCATTTTTCTACCAGTTTTGTGTCGGCGACTGTGAGAATTAAGGATATTTTCCAAGTTTGGGGCTTAGCCTCTGCCCAGAAAACTATGAAACTTCCTAAAATCATAAAATACATGAAGAAAATGTTTGTAAACCAAAATTTGGAACCAATACTTGACCTCACCATCCCCAACCGTGACTATTATTCTGTCAAGCACTTGGTAGATATGCAACCTACAAGTCATGGATGCAAGTATCAATATAAGGGACTGAAAACTTATCTGAGGTTTTAACAAGAAGTGTCTCTACCATCTCACATTAGCTATCATAACGTCAATTAGGTCTTGCATCCATTACTCATTCAGTTACAAGTAAAAACATGAATAGATCCATGACTGAGATCTGTCATATAACTATGCTTATAACCAACATATAACCAGGTAAATAACAATGAGAGATAAACCATTAAAGCCACATAATAACAAGTACATTTACTCATCAAAGCAAGAGAAAATGAGCTTTTATTAAACATAGGAAAAAACCAACTAGGTTTGGGACTCCCACGAACCACTCGACCATAGATTGGTTGAACCATATCTTTCTTTCAGCCAATCACCCCCATGCCATATTCCAAGCATGAATGTGGAATTTGATGGGATAAACCAATCCATAAACAACTAAGGGAATCCAAAGGTTAAACATCCTCCACCCTCACCATATCGTGATCTCACCCAAACCAGTCCCAAGATCACAAAAATAAATCGAGCTTGGATGCGTCCATATTTCTTCACCATCCTTTAGGAATTTTTCCATCTCCACCCCCGGGCTTTACCGTGTATCCCACCATTACTGGTCAAGGGATTACTATGCCTTTGGGAATTTTCCTGAGACCACCTCACCCCATATTCTGAAACCATCTGACAATCCAAAGCTCAAACCGATAAAGAATCCCATCACACCATGACTATCCAGAAATGGAAAGGCTAGGCTAAAATCCATTGTCGAAACCCTTAAAAATCCATGTCAATGACAACAAAAGAACCAAATACCAACATGCGCATACCGTGCATGTCAAAACCAGCTAGGAAATCATACATGAAACCTGTTACCTATAACTATTCCTGTTGAAGTTATTTTATCCAACTTTTCCTTGCTTGATCCTTGTTTTCCTTTCCTTTCCTTGTCTTTCCTTTGCTTGTTTGTCCTTCATTTGCTTGCTTGCTTTCCTTCTCCTCTTTGTGCTCTTCTCCTCTCTAAGACTAACTCCAAAACTGAACTAAAAAAAGGCTCAACTGACAAAAGCTACAAACTCATACTCTGAATCCTTTTTATTATTCATGCCTCTAATTTCTTCAATTTTCCATTATTTTCCTTCATTTTCCTCCTCACATGCAACCCGTGACCTTTCACCTCCCTTTTCTCCTAATTTCCTTTATTTTCATAAAATAAATGTTAATTAATGCCTCTTTTATTTTCTTAAGCCTTTTCCATTGCCTTTGTCAATTTCCCATTAGCCAAAAACACATCAAGTGATGCCCATTAGGATATTTTCCCCAACATTCAGCTTGGAATAAGTGTCCCTTAACCGTGGTCTTATTTTTCCTTTATTAACTTTTATTACATGAACGTTTAACCCATCTCTGTTACAAAATCCTCCCCCTTAGGGGAACACCATCCTCTATGTTCTATGACACCTACAACTAGAAAAACCACTGAAAATCAAAACATATTACCCAGGGAGCTTTATAACCCAGCTTGTTGCAGTGTTTACAATAACATCCTGCTCAAAAGAAAAACCATCATCATAAACATGGAAACTTGACAACCATATCGCTTGCTAGAGCTTTATAAGACATCTCATTACAGTATTTACAATAATAATCATACTTATGCACTTTTATTTCAACCATCAAATAACCATACTATCTATGGAGCTTTATAAATCAATCTCGATACAATATTTACAATAAAAAAACACATGTGCACATTTTCTCAACCAGAAAATAAGAGGATATGATGTCTGCATCTGCAAAAAGGGAGTCCAGGGGCTCACATCTCCACCCTCAAAGTAATACCAGGATTCACCTCCTTCCCAGAAGTAGAAAATCCACTCCCAAAGTCAAACTAGCATCCAATATCTAGTGATGTAATCCTGTGTCACTTGTCCTCTCAGTGAACAGTTATCGATTCATTGTTTTAGGGTACGCTCATAATGTGCGTCTGATTCCATCTGAAAATGCTAATGACCAAAACAACTCCATCTTTGGCCTTACCTTCTCTACTACACAGTCCCTCAGAAAATCCAACCACCCCCTTCCGTGCAGTCACTCACCTCCCAAGTTCCTAACATCCTCTATCCTAGATTATCCATCCCTTGGCAAGGTTTCCTCACATTGGAAGGTCCAAAAACCAAGGCATATCCCTACCTCGAAACCATCATACCGGTCATAGCATGCTCATGGAAATCAATGGACACTATTGGGTACCGATGTCCCACAATGGCCCTACTCCTGAAGTGCTTTACCAACATATTGTTGCCTATTCCAATTCCTTTTGTTGCTGCTACTAATTCTCGCAGTCATTTCCAACCACCCCAACTGGGCATTTCCTTGCTTCCTGTACCAAGCACATAATTTCCATTAGACTAAAATGAATTGAAACTAATTCAAATCATACCTCATTGGTGGCCTGTCAATAAGGTACACTTGTAATTCTATTTACTTCCTGTCACAACAAGTCAAACTAGTTTTTTTTTATCAAATCATCATGTATAAACATATCATATTCGATTAGCTCAAAACACAACCATCATATATCAAAATCATAGATCACATGTAACCATCATAAATAAAAGTCATAGATCACATGAAAATATAAAATTGAAATAAAATAATGATACTTATCTTTCAAATTATTCTTTTTATTCTACCTTTATTATTTATCCTTTCCATACACACACTGAATCAATTGCCAAACCCGACAAGCACCCAATGTCTTCTCTTTATGCAAAAAGGGAATCTGGAGACTAAACCGCCTCCTCCTTCAATATCAGCAACAAGGGTATCTTGAGACTAAATCGCCTCAACCCTCAATATAAACAAGGGCATCCATATACTAAACCACCTCAACCCTCAATATCATCAACAAGAGAATCTAGATACTAAACTGCTTCAACCCTCAATAGCAAAAAGGATATCCTGAGACTAAACCACCTCAACACTCAATAGAAACAACAAGGGAGTCCAAACAATCCCATACTTGCATGTCCCATCACATTGTACAACACATACACATACACAATGTACAACCCAACACACACACCAACACCTGGTGTACAATGCCACACATACACCTACACCCGGTGTACAACACGATACATACACCTACACTCGGTGTACAACACGATACATATACGTACACACCGTATAATACAACGAATACACATGCCGTGATACAACCACTGTGCGGCACTCATAACACCATACCAAATATACACAACACAACATGTACGACGTGTACACAATACCACATGTACACAACGCCATCTGCACAATGTGTACACAACACCTGCACAACATGTACACAACACCACATATACAACATGTACGCAACACCCTATGTACATAGCACAGCATATACATGTACACAACACCATATGTACATAGCACCACATATATAACACATACACAACACCATGTACATAAGACTGCATATACAATACGTACACAACACCATATGTACACAGTACCATATATGCAACATGCACACAACACTATATATATACATTACCGCATATGAAACAGACACATAACACTATATATGCAACGTGCAGACAGCATCTTAGGAACATCATGTACAATAGATACACAACAGTGGTACTGCACATCCAAAGACCATAGTGTCACTACCAAGAAACCTTACTTCTAGTGTCTTGTCCATGCTTGTCCAACATGCCACAGATCACACTGCTTTCATTTTTCTGATGTATCCTTCAGTGTTACATGTCCATAACATAAATGTAGGAATAGTACAAGCATATAATATCAATTCATATCCACATGATACTGACCTCATAGATCTATCAGGGATACCATGTTCACTTAATTCCAGGAAATTCTTCATGCCATTCACATGTATAAACAATCATTCCTCCACAAGAATGATCATTAACGACCATGTCAGACAACGACATACATATATATATATATATATATATATATATATATATATATATATATATATATATATATATATATATATATATACACATATAAACATCAACATAAAACAATCATGATTTCTGATGAACCTGTTAGAAAAATGGCATACATACATACATATATATAATCATTAGCATAAATAAATCATGATCCTTGACGACCCTATCAAACAATGACATACATACATACATATATATACATAAATACACATTAGCATAATTATGATCACCACATAATTACCAAATATCATAAGGTCTAGGTTAAGAGAACTCCCTTATTCATGCAACACATGCATAACATTAAGAACAATAGTTCCCAACATAGCTAAGGAATTTGACACCTAAAATCCATTTACCTTACCTTTCCTATTACCTTTCTCATGACTGTCCTTCCACCATCCATTTACCCCAATGGACCCCACCAATCCAACCGATTGTCATACTCTTTCCTTCAACTGCCCTTATACACGTGTCGAGTTTCATCCAGGTCTTATATTACCCGCTAGACTTCAATCAGCACCCCCCCCATCTCCACTAACTTTCCTCTTTCCCCAAGCAATCCCCAAGACCCTCAAATCATAAAAGGAAAGAACCAAAAGAAACCAAGAAGAAATCCATGAAAACCAATAGCAGTACGACAACACAAACAAAGTGGTATGGCCATACACTAGACATAAACAAAACTGCAATCAACCACAACAAATCACAAAAGACCAAAAGCACAAGACTAACAACAAATACTATGAATCAATCCCCATGGGTTCCCCATGCTTCCAAGGGAAAGTTCAAGCTAAGTCTTATTCAAGATTCATGGCAGTCTCTTTGTCATGTTATTCCTTGTACTTTCATAAACACATAACTGTTAGTGTATAAATAAATATAGCAATATACCAGTTATCTTACCTTGTTGTGCCAAGCACGTCGCCTTGTAACTGAACACACGTGTTAGCCACATGTTCCAAATATCAAGACATCATATCTATTAATTTGAAATCAACCTTTACCATGTCTAACAACAATGTCATAATCAACAATCAACTCACATTGATCAATCATAATACATAATGCTACAACTATCACCTACTTACACTCAAGTACATGTTAGTTGTTCTCAGAATATGTGTGTTAGTGAAAACATCTCAAGCAAGACCATTGCTTCATGCAATCTTATAGATACAAACTCATATCATGCAACTAGTCAAACATTTAACTAATAGATAGATGACAAAATAGACACCAAACACTCAAACACCAAATAGACAACCTAATCAATCATTCAAGCACCAAGTAGACAACATAAAAAATACATACCAAATAGGCGACATAATCAAACACTCAAACACCAAATAGATGACATTGTCAAACTCATACCTCAATGTATTTGAGGGGAGACTATCTTTTCTGCACAATCAGTCTATATTAGCATGATATAACTTCACAACGTATCAACCCAAACATAATTAAGGTCATGATATCCATAACAGTAACTAGATAACATGTTCACATCATAAACTCATAAACAATTGTCATTCATGCATAACAATCACATATGCATAGTCAGTCTAGATTATTATGACACAATATCACAAGCATATCGGCTCATACCTAAATGTCATAACCCTAACCATCTGCATATGCCAATCCAATTTAGCATGATACATATAACATTAAGATCCTAAGTACAATGACCATAACCATCATGCATACGACCACAATGCATATAACAACAAGTTATTATCCTTCATGACTAACTGACATAGGTACATATGATCACACTGATTAACTAACATCTATCATACATGTAACCACAACAACCATAGACTAATAGACATGTACACAACCCTAATGCTTATAACAATCATTAACCAACATACCTACATGGAAAACATAAAATACATGAATGACAATGTTCTCTTACCTCAAAGTCAAATGCTGCATCCTTGCTCTAATGATCTACATTTCCTACTCCATCTTCGAAAAATGGCAACGTCATATGTATTATTCCAAATGAAAAATTTGACCAATTTTCCGAATTTCAACTCACAAATGCTTCGGAAAAAATTTCATTCAATTAAAATAATATTTCCATGTAAAATATAACAAATAGAGTTTAGCAACAGAACAACATGACAATCATAAAATGATATCAACTTTTACTATAATAGATAAATTGGGGTTACATTCATGTACAACCAAAATAGTTAAGATGAGAAGCTGACCTCCGAGATAATTTGTTCCAATGTCACAAGGGCCCTCCACCAAACTAATATGAACTGCACTGCTAAGCTCTCCTGTGAATTCTGAATGAATTGACGAAGGGGAGATGGGTACTCACCCAATCTCACTGAATCACCCAAGGGTTTCCATCCTATGGCCATAATGAAGCAGTGAATCGGGTTTTCAAACCTCTCATACAAGACAATGTTCAAATCCAAGATGTCCTCCAATGGCCTCCTCCTCTTATTTTATAGATCTTATGGACCCCTCTAGAACCTCATTTTTTATTATTATTTTAATCATGGATCACTTTTCCCTCTTTTATTTCAATTAAAATATTTATTTTAATGTGGGAAAAGGGTAAATTGGCCACTATGTCTACTCAAGTCACTGAAACTCACATCTAACCATCCCATCCTATAGATCTTTTTGTTCTAGCTCTAATGAGCTATTACACTAAGGTGTTATCTCAAGTATTCCTCCCAAAATGCCACCTTAAGTGGAATTAATTGATTCATGCCCAATAATAACTTTGTTTTTTGAAAGTTGTCGGAATGCACCAGAATGAAAAGAAAATTGCGTGGATGATGGAATATACCAAGTGAACGCCATCAGGCCTCATAGAAACTCCTAAAAAACCCATGAAACACCTCCAGAAGGCCCTAGGGCCACTGATGAAGTAAATCGACACCTATGACATGTCTGCCCCAACCCTTAGAGTCCATCCTAACCATGCCACGAGGAACACCAAAAAAAGGAACATTACAAGTCCTCCCACCCTAATACTGTTTTCCCTCAAGAAATCCAAACCCGTGGACTAGTTTGGTGGCCCAATGAAACTTAGATCCAATGCCTCAATCCCATATAAACCAATGGGTGAGGCTATGCCTATGTGTCAACCTACCAAGAATGGATCCCTTAATTCCCAGATGCCAGACCAATCTCTCACTGAACCTATCATCAACAAATCCTCCTGGATCCCAATGCCACCAAGAATTAAAGCTCCATGACTCCTGTTGTGTTATAGCTCCGTTGTGAATGCTTCCCCATCGATTGTGTACCAACTCAGTACCTCCCTCCAATCCAACCTCATGAATAAACCAAGGTCAACCCTACTCTGCCAATGTTGGGATAGTGCTATTGAAATATCGATGAACTGTCGGTCCACAACCCACTGCCCACTAGAACATGCAATAACCATCTCATCTAAGGGATCTTGTTGTATTGTGCCCCGAACTAAGAATGATACTCCATCAATAGGATACCAACTCATGATCTTCTGGCAATCTATCTTGTGAACAGAATCAAATGCAAGGACACCTATGTATGGAAAAATTCTACTATGTTGTTGTCGGTCCATGCTCAACTCATGTTGCTCTATCCAGTCCATCAACAAGATCTATCTAAGGAGGCTTTCCCCTCTCTCTATAACAGGAAAAAGTGGGCAAGATTTGCTACAAGCCTTGACTATCTACTCTTGGAGAGGGTTGCGTCCTGGAAATACTACAGCTATACCGGCTGCCACTGCACTTATCTGCACCGCATCAATGGGTAGGCCCAAATATGGATTCACCACCATCTCCAACAACTCTTCCCTCCTCAAATTAGGAACTTCACGCTCTTATCGTCTACTAGCCTCCCACAAAACTACCCTATCAGCCTCCAACACCTCTTGAGGACAAGTGTCTGCAAATACTGCGACCTTGCAAGGTATTTATACATTTGTCTTCTCCTCATCAATGGTTGGCCCCAAGGGTGGCTGCTCATCCTCCACCATCACGGGCTCAATATGAACCTCCAACTGACTCTCCCCAGAAGGCTCATGATGCATATTGTGTACATCATCCTCCTTAACTGACTCATGCTCCACCATATGTTGGTCATGTTGAATCATCACTAGTGACTCATCATCCTGAATGTCTCCCATAAGGTCCATTGACTACTCATCATATAAATATGGCCTGTTGTCAACAACTCTACATGAGTCATGCTCCTCGAAGGCATCCTCGTATGAACCCATGGACTCATCCAAAGAAGAATAATTTCCTTGGAGGTCAGAAGGAATCTCCACATGCTCTACCTCTATCATCTCCTTAGTGTCACTCAAGCATGAGTGGTCGAGTCCCTAAAGTCACCTGCAGATGAAGCAAAGTCCCTTCCTCTTCAACTCATTCCTGCTACATGATTCCCCAAACCTGAGCGACTCCTCCTTGGTCAATTGTCTCATGAACAACCTAATGTTCTACTCAACCAACCTCTTGGTTAGTACATAAGTGGTAGGAGAGACCAAATTTTCTCTACTCCAAAATGACAACAATTAAGATTGCAACTCTCAAAAAAATGGCATCACGACCTCTCATACATGATGACAAGATGGATTGCATGTGTGTTATGACTGTGTCAGGATGATGTTTCCTAATGTTGAAGAAGCATCGAAACATCTGTAGGAAAATATCATCACACTCAAGATCAAACATGACTTCATATGTTCTGACCATGGCCATGACTTCTAAAATCTCCAGCTTCTTTCCAAAGGTAGAGCCTGCACTGTTTCCCAAGTCCTGGAAAGTCTTTACTATCAATTTTAAAACTCCTCTCATAAAATCATCATTGTAAGGAGATATAGGGGTGGTTAGTCTCATGATGTTACTAAGACAATATGCAGCTGGAATTCTAACCCCTTAACAAGGTTCCTCCAAGAACTTGTGTTGTATGAGAGCAAGCATAGCTAGTTTTAGAGCCCAAATTAGTTTATTCCCTTCTAACTAGCTCACTTTGGAAAGGAGGGCACTTAGTTCTTCACTTTTGAAGAGAAATTTCCATGTGACCCTCATGTGCTTCAAATCTATCCCAAGATCCAAAATCTTGTGTCCTATTTCCTGCCCCTTCTGCACATCTCTTGGTTGTTCTTTTTGAAGGATGGCATAGAGCCCCTTTGAGAAGGGTTTGTTGATTTCTTCTACTAGTTTATTAAGGGAATGTATAAAGGTTTGATCCATGTTTTTGCTGGTATTTAGAGGAAACCACTAATAAATGATGCATACTATAATGTCCATTAATCTTTAGATCATCCCAGCAGTTGGCAGGTATAATTTGATGAAATTTATTCCTGCAACCCCCACGCACCAGTAGTTGAGAATACAAGATGGCTCACTCAAAAAATTCAACCTATAACATACACTCTCATCAATCCCTGTAGACATGCTTACCAATTGTTTGTATTCATTTTATTAGACTCCAGATCGCACTATCACAATGCAACATGCAAATCTTGTGAGAAAACAGGAATCAGGGCAAACAATTCAACATTGCTTGATGCTCAACACAATAGATTTGAGATTGTCTTACACACTAATAATTTCAGCCCCTCACATACCTTTCAACCCAATGACATATGGAAATATTCACCCAGGTACAACATGTCCACAAATTCATATTTTGAAAAAAATTAAACTATGGCCTTATTCAACTTTGCAGAATAATCATCTTTTACAAATGTATCTTCGCCTTTTAGTTCCAAAATGATTATGACAAACTTGACAATTTTTTTGGAACATACACCTCCGGCTCACTAAATTCCACAGATTTGAGTTATTAGAATATATATATATATATCTATCTATCTATATATATATATATATATATATATATATATATATATATATATATATATACCACAATATATATATATATATATATATATATATATATATATATATATATATATATATATATTGTGGAGCTTGTCAACTGGCTCTCGTGATCTCAATAGTGCCACAATGCAACTCACTAGCACCTTTCACGTGATCCATTGTCTAAACCATGATTCATTTTATTTGAATGTTAGCTCTTCTCAGACTCTATCGATTCCTTGAATGTGTTATGGTGGTATTAAGCTCGATCGATAGCCTCCTCTTGGAACCCACAGTCAACCTGCAAATTAATTCATCACATGTCTACCTCAACGATCCACGAGAGTAGAACAATATGACAAGGATTAGATCAATAATTCCAATTTGATCACACAAGAATTTCTAAATCTCACTCTATCCAGGCCAATGTTTCCATTCACAACCATGCACCATTTGGCATTTCATGCATAATTTTCCTTCATTGACAATTTCACATATCTCTTCTATATTTGATCCACAAGAGAGTACAGGTCACAACTGCAAGAAGATCACAATAAATTCGATCAAACTCACAAAGATAGATACAAGCCTATGATTTCGACTCTTTTTGATGTTGTTTAACTTTCTCCATGAAGTATACTATGGCCCAATTATTCTGACCCTCTTCCATGTAATCAATCAACATATTGCTTAGAATATAGCTACGATAATGGTGACTCAATCACACACTCATCGATAGAATTTGTACGATGCTAGGTCCAACATAAAGATAGGGCATGATTCTTGGTCGGCTAACGATCCTGGCTCCTCTATGCATGCAAAATTGCTTGCTTTAATTGCATGCGGTCCCATAGTCGATCTGCACCTTTGATACGTAGAATGAACCTTCGCAACTACAATTCGGCCTTTGTAAAAAAGAATCCACTTTCAAACAACTTCAATCCCCTAGCCTTCATACATTTGGTCCTTATGAAATTAATAGGATGAATTTTGCGAACTAATAATGGGTCTTTTAAATTTTGACAAAGGTTATAATATGATACACCCCTTTTTTACTTCACAATATCAAATTCGTTGAATCACTATTATATTTTTGATTTTCCTTTGAAGTTGATCTACATTAAAACCCTCAGGCTGGTAGGAGGACCAACTCTGATACCAGTGTGTTATCCCAAACGGAAAATTAGACTAATTTTTGGAATTTCAACTCACAAATTCTTCGAACAAAATTTCATTCAACTAACAAAATATTTCCATCTAAAATATAACCAATAGAGTTTACCAACACAACAACATGATAAGAAGAAAAAGATCTGAGCTTTTATTATAATAGATAAATTGGGGTTACATTCGTATACAACCAAAATAACTTAGATAAGAAGTTGGCCTCCTAGATAATCTGCTCAAATGTTGCATGGGCCCTCCACCAAACTAACATGAATTTCACTGCTAAGCTCTCCTATGAATTCTAGATGAATTCACCAAGGGGAGATGGATACTCGCACAATCTCACTGAATCACCCGAGGGTTTCCGTCTTGGAGCTATAATGAAGTAGAGAATCGAGTTTTCAAACCTCTCATACAAGACAATGCTAAAATCCAAGATGTCCTCCAATGGAATGCTCCTCTTATTTTATAGATCTGATGGACCCCTCTAGAACCTCCTATTTTATTATTATTTTAATCATGGAGTTCGTTTCCCTCTTTTATTTTAATTAAAATATTCTTTTTAATGCGGGAAAAGGGTAAATTGGCCACCATGCCTCCTCGGGTCACTAAAACTCAAATCTAACTATCCAATCCAATAGATCTTCTCCTTCTGGTTCCAACGAGCTATTACACTAAGGTGTTATGTCAAGTATTCCTCCCAAAATGCCACCTTAAGTGTAATTAATTAAGTCAGACCCAATAATAACTTAGTTTTTGAAAGTTGTCGGAATGCACCAAAAACAAAAGGAAAATTGTGTGGATGATGGAATATACCAACTGAATGCCATCTGACCTCATAGAAACTCCTCAAAACCCCATGAAACACCTCAAGAATCCCCTAGGCCCACTGATGGAGTAAACCTACACTTGTGACCTGTCTGCCCCAACCCTGAAAGTGCATCCTAACCATGCCATGAGGAACACCAAAAAAAAGGAAAATCACATCATAACATACCAATGGCATAATTATGACATAAGCTACATGCAATGACTTCATGCACGAAAACCTTAACCATGACAATGCATGCATAACAACATGCATCTGATACCACCCTCTAACACACCTCATCTCACATCTACCCACTTTCACCGGCTTACCCTGGGTAGACATGAGATGAGGGGCTACTATGATATGACTCAACCTCATAGATGACCTTAAGGAAATGGTGTTGACACAACAAGACCTTACTGACTTCCTTCAGGTCCCACAGGACCTCCAGGAGTAACCCAACCCTTCCAAGTGTCCATCCCTTGAGGCAACTCACTTTTTCCCTGGCCTAGAGTCTCATTCACTCCCTTACCAAGGCCTCCATGTGAATATGGTTCCTCAGTTGCTCCCATAGGCCTACATTAGTGCGATTTTGGTATTTTTCTGCCAGTGTTGTGTCAGTGATTGCGACAATTAATGATACTTTCCAGGGCTAGGGCTTAACTGTTGCCCATAAAACTATGAAACTTCTTGTAAACCAAAAATTGGAACCATGACTTGACCTGACCATACCCCATCGTGATTGAAATTTTATCAAACACTTGGTAGATTTGAAACTTACATGTCATGAATGCAAGTATGAACATAAGCAAGGAAAATGTTAGGGGCTAATATTCGCAAGTGGGCTAATTTTCGATGGTTTTTCCAAAATAAAGATTTGCTAATTTCCATTTTTTTCTAAAATTGATTCGCCTAAGTTTTATAGTATAAAATTATTTTATCTTAAATATCGCCAAAATTATATAGATACTATATATAAAATCATTATAAATTTGAATATTTTTACAAATATATGACCAAATATTTTATAGTTTTCATATTAGGGACTAGTAAGATTCGCCAAGCTTTCTAAACTTTAAGATAAATTTATATTCTTAAAAGTTTCCTTGAACATAAGGGAATAAAAACTTGTCTGAGGTTTAACAAGAAGGGTCTCTACCTTTTCACATTAGCTCTCATAACATCAATTAGGTCTTGCATCCATTACTCATTCAGTTAGAAGTAAAAACATGAATAGAGCCATGACTAAGGTCTGTCATATAATCATTCTTATAACCAGCATATAACCAGATAAATAACAATGAGAGGATAACCATTAAAGCCACATTATAACAAGTACATTTACTCATCAAAGCAAGAGAAACATATCTTTTATTAAACATAGGTCAAATCCAACCAGGTTCGAGACTTCCATGAACCACCCCACCATAGATTGGCTAAACCAAATCCTTCTTTCTGGCAATCACCCCTGTGCCATATTCCAAGCATGAATTTGGACTCTCATGGGATAAACCAATCCATAAAAAACCAAAGGAATCCAGAGGTTAAACCACCTCCACCCTCACCATACCGTGATCTCACTTTAACCGGTTCTGAGATCATAAAACAAAACCGAGCTTGCATTCCTCCAGATTCCTTCACCATGTTTGAGGAATTTTCTAGTCTCCAGCCTCACGCTTTATAGTGTATCCTTCCATTATCGGTTAAGGGATTCCTAGGCCTTTGGGGATTTTCCTGAGAGCACCTCACCGCAAATTCCGAAACACTCTAGAAATCAAAAGCTCAAACTAATAAAGAATCCCTTCACACCGTGGCTATTCGGAAATGACAAGGCTAGGCTAAAATCCACTATCGAAACCCGACAAAATCCATGTCAATGACAACAAAAGAACAAAATACCAACATGCACATACCATGCATGTCAAAACCAACTAGGAAATCATACATGCAACCTATTACCTAAAAGTATTCCTGTTGACGCTGCTTGATCCAACTTTTCCTTACTTGATCCTTGCTTTCCTTTGCTTTTCTTGTCCTTCCTTAGCTTGCTTGTCCTTCCTTTGCTTGCTTGCTTTCCTTCTCCTCTTAGCACTCTTCTCCTCTATATGTTGTAGTGACTATAACACCCTCAAAAATTTTGGTCTGCATCCAATTTCGAAGCCTTCCTTGGGTTTTTCCTTGATATTTGCAAACACTCGGGCTCTTCCCGTGAGCTCGTGTTGAGTCTTTGCACCCTTATCTCTTGACCATTCACCCGACATATTTTAACATGTTGGTCACAACGTCATGCTTGCAGCCATGTTCTGGCTATGCAGAAAGTCTGTCTTCATGTGTACAAGTTGTATTCTCTATGTAAGCATTTGTCGCACTTACACACGAAGTTGTATGCAATGTTGTGCAAGTGTCGTTGTGGTCGTCCAACGATCCATCACAAGTGTCGTGCTTGTCGCTCGCACCGTCAGTCAATCATACTTAGTGCATGTTGTCTTGATGGTTCAAGGTGTCTTGTCATCAAGTCATTTTGAGTGTATGTTCACAAGGTCACACATGTACAAAGTCACTCATTCACACAATTAGTCATTTTGCTTTGCTGAAGTTATGTCGACCAGACCAACCCCAACAATTGGACCTCTGTTGAGTTGCACTACGCAGTTTCAGCCCTTAGTCAACATGTACTACTGCCCAGAATTGCGCAGAGCTTGAGGCTACCTCCCAATCAGTCTGCACTACACAATCATGAGTTGACCTGATTGAATGTCACCCAGAACAACACAGAAGTTTCTCAGTAAGCCATCTCAAACTACGCTACCCACAAGCAAAACCACCAAGCATCTCGCTAGTCAACCATAGAGTTTGACCAGCCAGTGCCCCTTGGCCTCACTCCTCCAAAAAATTGTGCAGAAGCTGTCAAGCATGCCCACTTCTGGTGACCGAAGAAATTGCGCAGACTTTCTGAACAGACACATGTTGCCTGTAAATGCACTGCCCTCAAACATTGTGCAGTTTTCTTAGCCAGTCACCCTGTCAGCTGGCCTGTTGCTCCTCTCGAAAACTGCGTAGTTTTCATGGGCAGTCTCCTAGCTGCCTAGCATGCCTCTCAGCTCAGAAACTATGCAAGGATGTCATGCAGGTCAACCTCCCAGCCCTACGCGGTTTTGGCCAACAGCCTCCCACAACCCGCTGCCAACCTCCCCAGACAGTTTTCACTGCTAGTCTCCCTTTGTTGCCTGCACTGTCTCCATGGAAAAATTGTGCAGATCCGCCCTTTAGCCGATCCAGATCCCACAGACAGTCACTACTGATCCACACTTCCCATCGCAGTCTCCCAATGACCTCTGCGCAATTTTCATTGGCAGTGCCCGGAGCCCGCATCCCGAACTGAAATTTTCTCTGTGTAGTTTCAGAGCCTTGTCCTCTCTCCTGTCCACCTACATCTGAAAGTGAAAGATAATGCATCATGATAGACTAGGATATTTTTGGATCTGATGTCATCTCTTCATGAGTGATTGCAGATACATGTACATGAACGAAACATGGTGTGACGACGAATGTGATGAACAAGGAGCGCATGCGAGGAGACTTGTTCGCGAATAGAGAGGCATGCACGTGCAACATCAAGAGAACACTAAGACCATCGAAGACTATGCACACCTTTCCATGCGGAGGTGAAGCTATGATACACCATACATCCATCACTCAGCAGCACTGCAGCTCGATATGGACACCAGCAGTAGCATGAACATACGAGCTCTATCGTGTCGAGTCATGTCATGAGTCATCTTGGCCACATCACTACTGTGGGCCATACTATTCTAATCAATGTAATGTAACATGGAAGTCCAAGAGACCCACATGTAAAGTTGAAGAGTCATGTAAGTCAAACAGTCATGAGGGAAGTCGAACAGTCACAAGGTTCAGTTTCACCCTTGGCTATATAAACCCCTCATTTTTACATGCAAAGGACCTTTTCACCTTAGCTCCTCCCAAATAGCCTTGAGAGTCTGTAGTCTTTTCTTTGAGGAGTGAGTAGTGGCTCCAACACCCTGCTATCAAGGTTAGTGATGTAATGGTGTACTGATGTGTCTTGAAACTTTTGCTTAATTCAAAATCTTGATAACGGGCCAACACGTTTTCACACATGTATTGTATTTGCTTGTAAGACTATTCTTTGGACACTTGTAATGCATGTTGCTTTAACTTGTATTAAGACAATTCAACTATTTCGGTTGTTCTAATACATATGCTTATGAATTTTTTTTGTATAAGTTGTTAATGCTGTCTCGCCCGTGTGGGCTATCCCCCTGGAAACTCGACAAAACCATTCTCATAGACTTGTTATAATGACCGTTGCAGTCGTCTGGACTACTCCACTAGGTGTTGTATGTGCTATCCGTTCACTGTGTGTTTGTGACTGTCGCATCCATGTGGACTACTCCACCGAAAGTTGTGCATGTCCTACTGTGTTGTGTGTCTCTAACAGAGTTGGGACTATTCACTTTTGACTTGAGACTCACTTCCACCTTCTCCTTCTGCGGTGAAAGAACCTTGACACAAGTAACACAAAGCACTCACAAGGCACGTGAACCACGTTGTTCGAACAAAAAGCAGGCCACTCTCATGTGCTGACAAGCAAGAGGTAAGGCAAGCCTTTAAGATAATGGCAACTGAGCCATCATACCAGATGGGACTCTTACACCAAACGATGTGAGGTCTAGTTGGGACTTCATACCGAGGAGATCCTCGAAATGTTGTCGAGTCCAGCAACGTCAACATTTATGGTGCTAGAAGGAGGGACGCCATTTCTTTATGGCTTAATGTCCTCTCAACCCCACTCATCAATCATGTGGTCAAGGCAGTAACTCGCACTCCCTCTCACCTACACGCAACTATGAAGTTGGTTACTCCTCACCTCCCAGATGTGAACACAAAATTTTGTATATTCACCTCTGCTATGTCAGTCCCATCACTCATCAGTTTGCAAAAGTAGTTGAACTAATCCTAGGAATACATCATCTTCCATACACATCAAGAAAGACAAATACCACTCCTAGAGGAGTTCTTGTATCATCGGTGGAAGAAGCAGTTCTTACCACACTCGAAAGTCCGGCAAAAGCTATTGAGAATGGAGAGGAACCTCCGGTCTTCCAACATGGAGAACGAGACACCCTCGTGATATTGGGCTCAGATTTTGGTATAGGAGGAAGAGGGGAAGGTAGCCGAGGAGGCAGAGGTGGATATGAGCCAACAGACTCAGAGCCGAACCATCAGATTTTGAAGAAGAGGAGGAGGACGAAGAAGAAGAAGACATGGCTGACCAAAACTTGGAATGGTTGACTCAGGGACCATTAGCTCTCCCGTGAGCTTTGCACAGGATTCCAAAGCATTCGGAGAGAATGCTCGCAAAGTATGACCTTGACAGCACAATGGAGGTAAAAGACCACTTAGACAACTTCTACCTATAACTGCAGACACTTGAGGTGAGGCATGAAGAAGTTGCATGCATATTGTTTCCATGTACCATGGATGGTCATGCAATAGTATGGTACCACAACCTTCCTGTCAACTCCATCCATAACTGGGTTATGTTCAAACGAACATTTTTGAAAAAAATCGTTGATCACAAGACCGCATCCATGTTTCTCAAAGAGTTGGGCAGCCTGAAGATGGAGGTGAAAGAAAAGGTAAAATATTGTAATCAGAGGTTTTTGTGCATATTTAACAAGTTTTCGATGAACACGAAACCTCATGACTCCATCACTGTCGATTACTACACATCCGCATTGCTAACCAGCATTTCTCAGTTCGTCAAGTGAGCTGCGAAACCAACAATACTAGAAAATTGCGAAGAGGCAATCGTTGTGGAGAAGGACTTGCACGTGATTGGAGTCATCAAGGATGATGAACCTGCAAAATACTCCAGATATGTGACCAGGAAGCCCTAGTATGTGACGAGAAAGGGTAAAGACAAGGAAGCAAGTGACATTGAAACCCTTACTCGTCTTGTCAAGAAATTGACAATGGAAGTGTCTGAGCTCAAAAAATGAAATTGACACATCTACGAGTAGCTGACCACCCAGACAATAGAAAGGAATCATGTCATCAGGTAGCAACCACTTCCCAACTAAAACTGCACAGAGCTCTAGTTCAGTGTTCCAGTTAGAACAATGCACGAATAATGAATTTTTCTCTTTCCATGAAGACGATCACCCAGAAGGGTCTTGTTCGGAATGGAAATGAGTTGCAGGCTCAGTATGAAACTATGCACTAAACATAGTGAGCAGTACGCAGTGCCAGCTAAGAGACATAGACGACGACGAAGATGTTGCACCTGATGAGGCACCCAACACTAGGCAGGTAATCAACATGTATCAGTGCTTGCAAGCAACGCAAAATACAAACACTGAGAAGCAACCCCAAAATCAAAATGGTTGATATAATATCAGAAGTCAAGGGGATCCCCCTACATTTGGGGAAATGTGAGAAAATATTGAACTGTTGAGGAAGGTTGATCCATCAGCCATCCAAAAGCAGAAAACACAAAGCAAACCTAGGAAGACAGCAGCGGAAAAGAGCATGTCCATGAGCAGCAAACTGTAGAACACTCTACTAGATAGTACAAACACTAGTCTGACCCTGGACACATCAGTGAGTCTACCCGCTCTAGACTACAACATTGTGGAAGACATGAAGAAAACTCGTGTAACCATGTCTTTGTTCGAGTTAGCTAAGATCTAGAGTCAGCGAGATATTATGTTGCATGCACTGGGGAAAACATCTACATATAGCGCAACCTGTACCAACAAGGGAGAAAGTACATCCCCTGGTCACTCAAAACCGTGCTCAACACACTTCGGATGGAAGAAGAAAACTCTATTTTCCTTGCATTATTGCTTTCATTTGAAATATTTAACTACAATGTTCACAACTGTTTGGTTGATTATGTCACATCAGCCAACATTATGCCGCTCTCCATTGCCAAGAAGATCAATGTGCAATGGAGCAAGACATCTACGCAAATCATCCAACTCGATCGGACATGCGTACCAGCCATTGGTGAACTTCAGGATGTGATCATCTGACTATCTCATGACGGTCGAGTTCACTAGTGCATAAACATTGTTGTTGTGGACATACTGGAAGCATATGGCTTACTACTCAGCAAAGACTGGTCTAGCAAGTTGAATGGATACTTTGTTATAGACTGGTCACACTTGTGGCTTCCGTATAAGGGAAAAAGAAATCAAATCCAGGTGTTATTCGAGAGATACATGAGGCATAAAATCACTCCCATCAATGGTGAGAACAAACCATTGGCCTTCGCAGATCTCATGTTTAGAAACTACCTCTTGGAAACAACATTGGGGTGTTATCTTGCACAACCAACTCTAACCCCACCAGACATGTAGTTGGGTCTCCTTCCTTGCCCAACTGATGGAAATGAAACTTGTACAACGCATTGTAACACTAGTAGCAGTAGCAGTAGCAGTAGCAACAGTAGAAGTAGTACAAGCGCGTTGAACGGTCCATGTACATATGAGTTGTGGACCATGTACTTTGATGGATCAAAGACATAGGATGGCTCTGGAGCTAGGTGTGCCTTGATTGACCCAAAACACATGAAACATTTGATCTCAAGCGCTTGGAGTTCAAGTGCACAAACAACATTGCCAAGTACGAAGCACTCATGTTGGGCCTACAAAAAGCCATTAGCCTCAACGTTGTTGCACTCAAAGTGGTAGGTGATTCGGTAACAGTGGTACAACAGGTAAGAAACACCATACACTATTTATCACCTCATCTAAAAAGTTACCAGTAAGAGGTATGGCGATTGATCTCTAACTTCGAAGCGTTTAATATCATTGTTGTGCCCAGAACACGTAATGCAACCACCAATGCTTTAGCAAACGTAGCTTCTAGAATGTAACCACTTAGGGATAGATTTACTGTTGAAATTTTGTATAATCCTTCTATCCCTGATACCATAACTAATCTACGTGTTTTTTATGATGATCAACAAATAATGCATTTCATGGCCAACGCTGATGTCTTCAAAGACGCAGTGATTGATGAAGATGAGAACAAGTAGTCTCTGCAAACTGGGGTTGATGACAAGAAAGGAAACCTCATCCCCGAGGGTGTGGTATCTTTGGAAAAGCTCTATGACTTGTAGAACCACTTGCAGGGACCAAGGAATAGAAAAACCCACAACTCCACCATGATCCACGAACAAATAAACCTGGGAACGAAACAAGATTCGAAGTTCATCAATCTAGGTACGTGTTGCACGCAAAAAGAGCATCAAGCCTTTGTCCGCTTGTTCAAATAATACCGGGACGTGTTCACGTGGACATATGATGATTTGAAAACATATGACATGCAAATAATCCAACATGTCATTCCAATCAAGTAAGGGGTCACTTGAACCCCTCATATAGAAAGAGTTGACCAAGTTGTTGGATGCACAAATCATATATAGAGTTCATCATTCCACATGGGTTTCCAACCTTGTTCCTGTATGTAAGAATTCTGGGGAAATCTGCTTGTGTGTTGATTTCTGAAACTTGAACCGTGCCTCGGACAAAGACAATTACCCCGTGCCATCTATGGAGCATATTTTATAGATAATATTTGGGGCAGAGATGTTTTCCTTACTTGACAGGTTTTCAGGATATAATCAAGTCCTAGTAGCAGAACCTGATCGACTCAAAACTACCTTCCGTACCAAGTGGGGTACGTTCGCATATAGATGAATTCCATTTGGGATCGTGAATGCAGGCATAACCTTTCAGTGCACCATGGACATCACCTTCCGTGGAATCATCAGACAGAGTGTAGTGGTGTACCTTGATGACATGACTATGTTTTCTAGAAAATGGTCAAACCACATGTGCCATCTAAAGAAAATAGTTGAGCGATGCCGAAAATACGGGATTTTCTTAAATCCCAAAAAGAGCATAATTGCAGTGTTTGAGAGGAACCCCCTTGGGCACATCATTTCCAGAAGCGATATCAAGGTTGATCCAAACTGGGTCTGGCCCATTACACAGGTCCCTCACCCAGCCAACAAGAAAGCAATGCAATCCTTCTTTGGAAAGATAAACTTCCTTCGGAAGTTCATCTCAGACTATGCGCAGATGGTAAAACCAATGCAAGACATGATCAATAAGGATGCAATCTACAGCTGGGGCAAGAGGGAAAAGAACACATTCGCCTATATCAAGTAGGCTATAGAGAAAGCTCCTGCACTTTACAACGCAGATTTCAACAAAGATTTCTTGCTATAAACCTTTACCTCCGACAACTTGCTTGCTTCACCACTCACTGAGAAGAATGAGCTGAACGAAGAATGTCCCATCTCTTTCATGAGTGCAAGCATGAAGGGACCCGAACTCAACTACCCCACCATTTACAAACAAGTATATTCATTATACAAGGCGGTGAAACACTTTAGACCCTACTTGTTGAAGAACCATTGGATAGTCTATGTGCCTCACCCAGCGATGCGCTCACTGCTTGTATAGAAAGAGCTGGGTGAATAATGTGCGAACTGGATGATAAGCTTGCAAGAGGATGATCTTGACATCAAGTAGATTCACACTGTCAAGGGTCATGGTCTCTGCAGACTCATAGTTGAGGTAGTCCACACACAGGAGGAAGAAGAAGAGCTCATTGGTTGGGAGCAAGAAATCGAAATGTATGATGTAGAGCGAGCACCACCCACTACATGCGGAAACTCTTGGTATGAAGATGTGCGCCAGTACCTTGAGCATGGAACCATACCCTCTCACTTCTCCATGAGATAGAAGAGGGCATTGCGCCTCAAATCTTTATCCTATCAGTTGGTGCACGGAGTGATTTACAGAAAGCACAATAACGAAACCTTGCTCAGGTGCTTGGAGGCACATGATTCAGATAAGGTCTTGCATGATCTCCGTGACGAACTAGCTGGGGGCCACTTTGCGAGAAATACCACTGTGCACAAAGTTGTGTGAGCCAGTTTCTACTGGCCGAAATTGTTTAAGGATGCACACGCTTACATCGCAAGTGCCCGGTCTATCAGTGATGCGTCGAAGAAACATGAATGTCAACAGCCCCGTTGCACCTTATTACAGTGACTGAATCGTTCCAACAATGGGGCCTGGACATAATCGAGGAAAGTTTCCCACATTCGTCAAAACAACACCGCTACATCTTGACAAAAACTAATTACTTCACACGGTGGACAAAAGCAGTTCCGCTCAAGCAAGAAAATGACCATGAATTCATCAGCGTCCTCCAACAGAACATCATTTCATGCTTTGGTGTTCCAGTATCACTTGTGTTTGAAAATGCAAATTACTTTTCATCTTTGAAGATTTATGATTTTGCATTGCAATATGGTGTTGTGCTGAAACATTCATCTAAGTAATACCTGCAGGGAAATGGTCCCGTAGAATCCACAAATAAAAATCTTATCCGCATAATCAAGAAGATCATTCCTTATGGGTTTACCGTGTAACACCCAAACCCTCTCTTAACACTTCACCATACTTCCTGGTTTACAGTAACGAAGGCATCCTACTGCCAAAAATCTACTTGCCTGCACTCTAATTGTCCCAAGAATCACAAGGCAAGCCTTGTCTACTAGTTCAGTGTAGGATGGATACACTTCACAAGCTGCATGAAGAAAGGATGAAAGCAAAATAAAAATTTACACTCCACCAAAACCATATCAAGAGATGGTTCGACACAAACTCTGCAGGGAACACTAACTTTGATGTTGGTGACTTACTCTTGAAATGGGACAAACCCCATGAAGGCAAAGCATACGAAGTTCCAATCCCTGTGGATTGGTCGGTACACTGTCCACGAGAAACTTGGCCCACACACATACCATCTGCAATCACTTGATGGGATGATTGACAACTTGCTTATCAACGACCAAGATCTCAAACATTACTTTCAGTAAGTCAGGGCCACGCCCCGCGCCATGTACATAATTTGTTTACTGCTTGTTGTTTTTTTCGCTTTGCTTACTATTTTTGTTTCATTTTGTTTTGTTTGCTTAGTGTCATGTTATTTTTGGTTTTGTAAATAAGTGTTGCCCTCTACTGAGTTCTGGATTTTGAATGAGTATGTTGTTGATATCTAAAGAGTCTTGTGACACTGCAACAGTTGGCCAGTCTCGCATCGGCCTTCTCTATGCTTGGTTATAACCTTTGGCTCATGAAGTCTTGATGGAAAATACAAGCCATCTGCAAGGGAATCTTAGGTCCAACTATGAACCTGTGTCCACATTGGGAAACCCATGTTTGACTAAGTTGGTGAAAGGTGAACCATGTTTGTCCATGGGGTAGGTGGGGAAGCCGAAGTAACCCACACAACGATTCAATACTCCCTGGAAGACGAAGTCCCTGTGCTGTCAGTGGACCAAAACAGAGAAGCTGGAATTAAACCATTGTGTCGCCAAGTGTTGTAGTGGTTGCAACACCCTCCAAAATTTTGGCCTGCATCCAATTTTAGAGCCTTCCTTGGGTTTTTCCTTGATGTTTGCAAACACTTGGGCTCATCCCGTGAGCTCGTGTTGAGTCTTTGCAAGCTCCTCACTTGACCGCTCACCGAACATCTTTTAGCATGTTGGTCACAATGTCATCCTTGCAGCCATGTTCTGGCTATGAACAAAGTCTGTCTTTGTGTGTACACATTGTATTCACTATGTAAGCATATGGCACACTCACACATGAAGTTATATGAAATTTCACGCAAGTGTCGTCGTGGTCGTTCAACGATCCATAACAAGTGTCACACTTGTCGCTCACACCATCGGTCATTCATATTGAGTGCATGTTGTCTTGATGGTTCAAGGTGTCTTGTCATCAAGTCATGTTGAGTGTGCGTTTGCAAAGTCACGCATGTACGAAGTCACTCATTCACACACTTAGTAATTTTTTTGAAGCTATGTCGATCGGACCAATCCCAACAGTTGGACCTCTGCTGAGATGCACCGCGAAGTTTCAACCCTCAGTGAACATGTACTACTGCGCAGAGCTTGAGGCTACCTCCCAAGCAGTCCGCACTACACAATCTGGAGTCGACCCGACTGACTATCACCTAGAACAATGCATAATTTTCTCAGCAAACCATCTCAATCTGTGCTACCCGCAATCAAAACCACCAAGCCTCCAGCTAGTCAACTAGAGAGTTTGACCGGGTAGTGACCCAGGCCTCACTCCTCCAAAAAATTGCGTAGAAGCTATCAAGAATGTCTGCTTCTGCTCACTGAAGAAATTGCATAGATTTGTCAGAAAGACACCCGCTGCCTGTCAATACACTGCCCTAAAATATTGCATAGTTTTCTTAGCCAGTCACCCTATCAGCCGACCTACTGCTCCTCCTAAAAACTGCACAGTTTACATGGGCAGCCTCCCAGCTACCTAGCATCCCACTCAACCCAGAAACTGTGCAGGGATGTCCTAAAGGCCAGCCTCCCACAGCCCACTGCCAACCTCCTCAGAGGATCTGTGCAGTTTTCACGCCCAGTCTCCCCTTGCTGCCTACACTGTATCCTTGGAAAAATTGTGCAGATCTTCCCTTCAGTCGAGCTAGATCCCGCAAACAGTCATTGCTGATCTGGATTGCCCATCTCAGCCTCCCAGTGACCTCTGCGCAATTTTCACTAACAGTGCCCAGATCCCACATCTTGGCCTGAAATGTGCTTTGCGCAGTTTCAAAGCCTTGTCCTCTCTCCCGGTCACCTACATCCGAAAGAGAAAGATAATGCATCATGGTAGACTAGGAGATTTTTGGATTTGATGTCGTCTCGTCATGAGTGATTGTAGATACAGGTACATGGATGAGACATGGCACGATGACGAACGAGATGAACAAGGAGCACATGCAAGGAGACTTGTTCATGAACAGACGAACACATGGAGCATGCCAAGTACAAGTGAAGGAGAGGCATGCACATGCAACATCAAGTGAACACCAAGACCATCGAAGACTCCACACACCTTGCCATGCAGAGGTGAAATTATGATACACCAAGATTACATCCATCACTCAGCAGCACTGCAGCTCGACATGGACACCAGCAACAGCATGAACATACCAGCTCCGTCGTGTCGAGTCATGTCATTTGTCATCTTGTCCACATCACTACTATGGGCCATACTATTGTAATCAATGTAATGTAACGTGTAAGTCCAAGAGACCCACATGTAAATTTGAAGAGTCATGTTAATTTGAAGATTCATGTAAGTCAAACAGTCATGAGGGAAGTCGAACAGTCACAAGGGTTAGTTTCACCCTTCGCTAGATATACCTCTCACTTGTACATGCAAAGGACTTTTTCACCTTAGCTCCTCCCACGTAGTCTTAAGAGTCTGTAATATTTTATTTAAGGAGCGAGCAGTGGCTCGAATGCCCCTCTATCAAGGTTAGTGATGTAATGGTGTATCGATGTGTCTTGGAACTATCACTTAATTCAAAATCCTGATAACAGGCGAACACGTTTTCACACATATATTGTATTTTCTTATCAGACTATTCTTTGGACATTTGTAATGCACGTTTCTTTAACCTATATTAAGACAATTAAACTATTTCGGTTGTTCTAATACATATGCTTACGAAAATGTGTTGTATAAGTTGTTAACGTTGTCTCGCCTGTGTGGGCTATCTCGTCGGACACTTGACAGAACCATTCTCATAAACTTGTTATAATGACCATTGCACTCATGTGGACTACTCCATTGGGTGTTGTACATGCTATCCGTTCATTGTGTGTTTGTGATTGTCACATCCGTGTGGACTACTCCGCCGAGAGTTGCACATGTCCTGTTGTGTTGTGTGTCTCTGATAGAGTTGGGACTATTCCCTTTCTGCTTGAGACTCACTTCCACCTTCTCCCTTTGCGGTGAAACAAACTTGACACAAGTAACACTAAGCATTCACTAGGCATGCGAACCTCGATGTTCGAAGAAAAAGTAGACCACTCTCATGTGCTGACAAGTAAGAGCTAAGGCAAACCTTTAAGATAATGGAAACCAGGCCATCATACCGGATGGGACTCCTACACCAAACGGTGTGAGGTCTAGTTGGGACTTCATAGTGGGGAGATCCCCTGAATGTTGGCGGGTCCAACACCATCAACAGAGACTAACTCCAAAATTTAACTGACAGAAGGTTCAACTAAAAAAAGCTACCAAATTATTCTCTGAATCTTTTTTATTATTCATGCCTTTAATTTCTTCAATTTTCCATTATTTTCCTTCACTTTCCTCCTCACAAGCAACCTGTGACCTTTCACATCCCTTTTCCCCTAATTTCCTTTATTTTCATAAAATAAATGTCAATTAATATCTCTTTGCCTTTCCAAATCCTTTGCCATTTCCTTTGTCAATTTCCCCTTAGCCATAAACACATCAAGTGATTCCCACTAGGATATTTTTCCCAACATTCAGCTTGGAATAAGTGTCCCTTAACCATGGTCTTATTTTTCTTTTATTAACTTTTATTACATGAACTTTTATCTCAGGTCTGTTACACCCTCTCTCTCTCTCTCCACCTTTCTCTCTCTCTATATGTCTTGAACTTCTTCCTTCCCTATCTTTTCCTCCAACTCCATCTCTCGAGCTCTCTCTTTTTCTCAAACTCTCTCTCCTCCTCCTCTCTCTATCTCCATCTTTGTGTCCCCCCCCCCCCTCTCTTTCTTTGTTCCCCCCTCTCTTTGATGCCGAACATAAACTAATTTTTTTATATAATACATATTTAAAATGCAAGATTTCAAATGTGTGTTGTACATTCACTTGGAGTGAAAATTAAAATTTTCCATGGAAATATTATCTAAAATTTTCCAAAATATTAATGTTCTAGCTATCGCTATCAAATATATATAAAGCCCTTCATGTCTTCCAATTGAAAGTGTTTAGGTTTTATTTCTTTAAAGGTAGCTTTAGGTTATAATTACTTCAGGGTTTTAAAAATATTATATATTTTATTATGTTAGATTTATAAAAAAAAATTAGGTTAAATAAAATTAACATATTGAGTCAGCTTGTATGACTCTTTTTGTGTTAATGACTCTTTTTTTGCTGCCTATGGCATATATTAACCACATTTGTTAATGTGGTTGTGCGAGTATATATTATAATATAAGAAATTTTATATTATATTAAAGTTAATAATATTATATTAATCCAAAATTAATAAATTTAATATTAACCTTAAAATATATTAATATTAAAAAAATATTATCATTTTATCATTTAATTTAATAATAATAATAATAATATTTTTCTTAACATTAATATTAAATTTAATAAAGTTTTTATATGACACGATAACAAAAATTCTTATAAGATTTGGAATTTTAAAATGAGGTAAAAGCTTAATTTATGTCATTCAAATTTTTTTATAGAGGTTCGATCGAGTTAACCATGTATATGGATCAATCGAAGGTTTATGTAACTCTCGATCGAGCTATTCGAATTTGAAATTTAGGCGCTCGATCGAGCCTCTTAAGTCCCAAAATCCACAATTTTGGCACCCTTTCTGCAAAATTTCTTGCAACTCCATTTTGTACTCTAGAGGACTTAGGGCTAAATTTGTCCTTAGGTGGCGGATTTGATCACGTTGGATTCATGAAGGAATCCTCTATTCAATGGCATATGAGTTTACATTTTCAAATCCAGATGATATTTTTCATCTAATTTCTTTTAAACATAATGCTTGAATTTTTTTGAATTGTTTTAAAGAGGTCTAATAAAAAATCAATATCATAAAATATACACAACAGAAAAATTTAAAAAAAATACGATTATCTTCGTTTACAAGTCCTCTTCAAAATGATACTTTTGGTTTTTCAATTTATTTAAATAGTTGAAAAAACCTTACATGAACACATGAGTCTACAAACTGCAATTGAAATATTACTTATATTACTTCGCCAACGAAAAATAATAAATATTTTTGCATAAAAAACAATTTTTAATATGAAAAACTTAGTTCTCTCCATGTAGATCATGCTCATATATATATTTACACATTTTCTACTATTTTATGCTACATGAACACATGTTTACCTCTTAAGATGTGCGAAAATTTACAAAGAAAATCACTTCATTTAATGGAAAATTGACATATTATAAGGCACTAAATATTTTTACAAAAATTATCATTAGGACAATAACATAATTCTCCACAATTTGTCTTTTTACTCTGAATGAAAATTCACAGTGCTTATATGAATTTTGAGGGTTTCAATTTGATAAAAGAGGAAAAACTTGAAATTTCATTGCCACATTTGGCCCAAAAGTGTAACCCATCTTCATGCTTTCAACCATAAGGGATTATTTGCATTGAGACAACTCCATTTCAACTTTGAATACTTGGAGTCCTTGGTAGAGAGATTTCCTTTCTAATTTGTGCTAGAGAGGAATGCGTATAGCACAAGGGATTACATGAAAGAGAAGGGAATCCCATTGATTTTGTGGTGTAAATTGAGGGGAAAGAGAGCTAGCATATTTGAACTTTTGTAAAAATTAGCATATTATGAAATGTTGTTGAATTGAGTTGTATGAGAGGATTAACCAACCATGGGATCAATTTATTCTTGTAAACTGATAGCCTTAGCTCACACTATCCCTATTACAAAAAAAATATATAGACATTCAATAGTTTATAGTTGGATGGAACATCCTTCACCTACAACCACCCTGTATTTATTTACATAAAGATAAGTATTAATGATGATGTTATTACGTTGAATTTATTAAAAAAAATATATATAGACATTCAATAATTTATAGTTGGGTGGAACATCCTTCACCTACAACCACTCCCCATTTATTTACATAAAGATAAATATTAGTGATAATGTGTTATTACGTTGAATTTAATGGTACTTATGTTATGAATTTAATAATTTTTATTTACATCTATAGTTGTTCCACAATTTATAGAAAATTTCTTGTATAGTTGTTCCATCACTTTTAATGGTTGTTATTTAAAATCAATAATCATATATACTTATCTTCATATTGTATATAATTGCATTAATCTTTTTAAAGCCTGGATGAAATGTTATAGATGTAAATGATGCTTTGCGGGAGAATATTCCATTGTTGTGCTCATTCTTATTTTTATTCATATTAATTTAATTAACATTGACTCAATTTTTATAATATCGTATTTTTGGGTATAAAAGAAGAAAAATTGGAATTGAAGTATACTAAAGATAATTTAAAGAAGTAAATATATGAAATTAAATGATGTAAATATGTATGACAAGTGAGGTTTCTAATAAGAGGTGTAAGCGAAAAGTTTGGTTAAAATTTCATTGCGTGAAATTGGAATGCTCAAACCTTAACTTAAATTCCACTGAACAGGACGGTCAGCAACAACTATTACCTGGTCAACATTCAATCGAACGTTATAGTCCCTGCTATGCCGGAGGCAGGGACTAATAAGAGAAAGGAAGATAATTTCCTTGGAAGAGGAAAAGGAAAAAATACCAAAAAAAAAAAAAGTAAACAAGTGACATTTCTAGGTAGTCAGGGTAGTTAAAGTAGAGGGATTTTATTATCATGGTTTTGGGTTTGGTTTAATATATTTGATGTTTAATAGGAATAGTGTGTTTTATTGAAGATTATTAGAATAGGCATGTTATTAAATCTTTAGGAAAATTTGGTAGCAATTTAGTAGATGAAGGGCAGAAAGGCTTGAGCATTTATAATTTGATTATTGGTAAGATGACATTTTAGGAGGATATGTTTTGTTAAATGATTTATTTAATATAGTTATTATTATTTTTAGATGTTTTTTCAATTAATTAAGATATTATGGATATAAGAATTTTGCATTGAGTATTGATGTGAATTGGTATTAAGTGGATGATTAAAACATCTAAAATGGGATTTTCTTTTAAATTTGGTTTGAAAAAGTTGTTTTCTATGAACTATTCTCCAAAGTGTTTATGACATGCAAAAGGAATTCATGGTAGTTATTTTCATTTGTTTATATAATTTATTTTTAATAATTCAAGTGACTATTTATGACATGCAAAAGGGAATCTATAGTAGTTATTTTTATTTGTTTATATAATTTATTTCTAATAATTCAAATCACTGAGACATAATAACAAGAAAATCATTAATAAGATTTTGAAAAAATTGAACAAAACAAGTGTGAAAGCCTTTAGAAGGGAGAAGGATAAAGTTTATAAATACATGAATTTATGATATTGACGGTGATTTAAGGTTCCTAAAACTAAAACTAATAGTATTCATCTATTAATTAAAAATATATATTATTTTTTAAATATTATTAGAAATATAAGAATGAAAATCATTATAATTTTATGAAAATATAATTTAAATGTATTTAATAAAAAACTCTAAAATTATTATAAATCTACTAAAATATGATATCTATTTTATACTTTCAAATATACTTGATAATAAAATTAATAAAATAAAATAATTATAGTTTTAATAAAATATTATATAATTCTTTTGGATGGGGTAACAACTTGTTAGCCATAATTATAATGATGAAGGGCTATTGACCACCTTCGTTAGACTTAACTCAATTAAGACAAATGGTTAAGGTAGAAGGTAAGCCCAACATGCATCATGCATGGGGACTATGATAATTGATGTTGCACTCCTCTTGACGGTACCGACAATTTCCTCCCCATATGAATGATAACTTGGTCTATACTTATCACCCCATCTTGGCCATAATTGAGCACGATCAGGCTCATTCAATAGCCAAAATGATACCTTGCTCAGCATTGGGACTAGGGTAAGTACTTTCAACGAATTAATTTGGGTTTCAACATGCATTAAAATCATTGTTTGAGCTTGCGTTTGGTTATGAAATTGAGCATTTGCCCCTGCCTTTTCAACATTGTTTGCTTATATCTCCTTGTCACCTTGGTTTCGTCCTCATGTTAAGCCCCGTCCTCATGTTAACCCCCATCGTCTTCCTATGACTATTTCTAACATTTGCAGGAAGCTTCCTCCTTCAATTTTATTGTTGGTTTGTCTCACTCTTTTGTCTGGTAGGTCTAGCCCTCCTTTAGCTCTCTCATTCTCAATGATTTGGGTTTCCTCCTCTTTGCAGACCACTCAAAATTCAACCTCCAGCTTTTCACCAATCTTTCATCTTAAATGTTTGTAGCTATCTTAGGGGGAGGGAGAGGGGTCATAGAGGCCACCCTTGCACAAAGGCTCATATCAATGTTGAAAAACTAACTTTGTTGTCATTTACTACAAATAGACAACTCAAAATGCATATAATGAGATAAATCTCGCAGAAAAAGGCAAGAGTTGAAAGACAGTTTATACAAGATGAAGAAGTAATAGAAAATGTTAGAAAATTGATACCTAACAGAAGAAGAAGTAGAAGAAGATTTAATAGATATCTACAAGTATTAGATATTTAGTAGCAAGTGAAAACAATAATGAGAAAACTATTGATAGAGAGAAGCGAGGCCCAACAATAAACATTGTGGTGTATTAATACATTCCAACCACAAATCCAAAAGTTAGATCAAAATGTTCACAATTGAACAAGAAAATAACAAACTTGGAATTTCTTGAATTATATGAAGAAGATAATAAGGCAGCGACAACACAACACTCACACTTTGGATAGCTATGTTTAGACTATACTTTTTTGCCTAAATTACATTATATAAACAACAAACTTGATATATAGCGCTTTAATAAACAAAAAAAAAATTAAAATATAAAAACTTACATTTGTAAATTTTGGGAATTTCAATATAAGATTATTTTTTAAATCTTATTTATATAGATAAAAGCATTACTACTTCACCATTGATTAGTTTCTCTGCCAGCAAAATATTAACGTAACATATTTTTTAACATTAATTTAAATAAAATAAAATGTACATTAAAAATAAAATATTATATAATTATTATAAAATTATAAAATATTATAAATTAAATAAAATATTATGTAAATTTTTATTATGTTTTTTATCATAAAATTTTAAACTAATTGTAATTAAAATCGAAATGAACTTTATACTGAAAGTTGTTTAGGGCTTCCCAAATATTAGAATCATGAGTAGTCAACTACGAATTCACACGGTCCCCAACACACATGAGATGCACATCCGATTGCATTGGGATGGTGATCCATATTAGAAAGTGGCGGCGGGATGGAAGGACCATGTGATAGACATTCCGTGGCAGAGTGCACTCGCCCACGACCAGGGGTTAAATTTGACGGGTGACCCTACCCGTTAAGGAATTTTTTTATGACGTTTTTATTTTTAAACTGCCCATCATATGACTTTTAAAATTTATTTGTACAAGTTTCCATAATTGTTTTTGTATATCAACACAATCAACATATGCATATGGAATTGCTACAAATCTTAATTCATGCTTGTGAAAAAGCCCACCCTTATCACAAATTTTTTAAAAACCAAATTTAGAGGCATCTATAAATTTAGATAAATAACATGTGCGTATACGGGCGTCAAATTTACCTAAAATATAAGAACCAGACCCTCTATTATTTTCTGTATAGAGAATTGAAGAGAAAAGAATGGCAGAGAAGGCAAAAATAAGCTTTGAAGACTCACTTATTGTAGGGATATTCTTGCGAATCTCAGCACCAAGAATGTCGAATTCATCCAATCTTTTGCCGAAGGCCGCCTGCTGCAAGACTAAATTTAAATATTCTCAGTGCTTGTAGATTTATGCTGAAATACATGCAAATTTTGACAAAAGAAAACCCCGGCTTTTGTTCAATTTCCATAAAGAGAAATTGAAGCTGAAATTTACCTCTATTAAAGCTACATGGAACGAACTATCAGGGTTTGTAAGAGCTGTTACAGCATCCTCGCTTCGCTCAAACGTTGTCACTGCGATATCCATCAGATTTTGGAGAAATGAATCAAAAGCACAAAATAGTGAGTATCAACGAATTTGATCGTGTTCTCCACTGTCTCACTTAAAGGTATTTTTACTGTAATTTGAAATTGTATTGTCATAATTTTAACAAGGAAGCAATCTTAGCAACGGTCTGGCACAAAGTTTCAATAGTCAGTAAAGGAAGTATGGTTAAATTTTACTTTAAAAACCATAAATGAAGTGAAAATTCCTCTTACCTCCGTATCTACATGCTTCCAGTTTGGCCTTAATGTCATTGAGAGTGGCAGGATCTTTGTCTACTACAAGTACATGTAATCCTTTAGGAAAGTCCTTCCATAGATTGCAGTCTTCTAGTACTTGCAACATTGCCGATCTGCAGCTTTCACTTCCTAATGCAGGTTTAACCTTGGCGCTGCACAAATATTCCGCCAGAGAATTGTCGATCCACCCAAGACCGAGTACATACCCAGAAGCCCTTGTTATTGCTCGTTTACTTAGCAAAACATTGACCTATTTAAAGAAATCACATTCGCCGTTTCAGCGGGAGTCTGTAGAACCTGCACAGCGCCCGACTGCGAAAGCCTGGAAGACACAGACTAGATTAAGAAGAGAGCAGCTCTGAAAGTCTTTCGCGGGAGATTAATGCACATCTCACATGAAAAAATTCCGTATTCTTCCGCAATAATTATTTGAAAAGGATCAACCCTAAAAGCTTGGGCACAACCTGCTTGCTCGCCTCTAACCCCCACGCGATCTCTACCAGATCCTTGTCGGATATGACAGCTATACTTCCAAAGCAAACATAGATAACTGAAGACGGCACCTGACCGTCCAACCATTTCACACAGTCGGTTTCTTCAGTCCAGATGCTGTCAGACAGATGGGATTTTCGATTCTCATCACTTTCTGCTGCGTGTAAAAGAGGGCCAAGAGAATACAAGGGCGGAACTCTTATCCGGAGTGCGTCGAGTACAGGACCCTCCAGCTCATCAAAGGTATTGAGTATTACCATGTCGGCTTCCAGAGAGGCCTGCCCTTCACTTTTCATATGCTCAAACATGTAGCCCTTTGCAGATTCTGCGACTTGCAAGAAACTGGGAAGGTCTTTGACATGCAGCGGGGGCATTCCAGGAATGCACGTCAGTATTTCTTCCATGTATCCATTTGTAAAACACCTCTCATCTGCAGTAAACCATTGCATTTAGTCCTTCAAATCCATTAATGGAGAGGAGTTGAGGATGGAAACTTGGAATTAACTTATTTCAAAAGAAATTCAAACTCAACTGACCTTAGTGCAATCAGACAACAAAACTCATATGAAAAGAAAAAAAGTACAGGGAGATGAAAAGAATTGCCATAGTGATATACCTTTGAGAGGAACATAACCATTTTCAACGAGAAGAGGCATGAAGAAATAAGCTGAGAAGCCACAAGCGCTGAGCGTCCAGAAAGATACTCTGGGAACTCCCAGCTTCCTCGCGGTATTCTGCGGAAAGGAAAGAACCCCATCAGAAATAATACATGTCACGGGAGGAACGTCTGGCTGTAAATTCTTCAACTTGTCAATGAGCTTGTCGAAATGCAGAGGGGCGTTGTCATTCAAGGACTCAGATAGCTCATCTAGTTTGAGGGTCCGGCCATGGTCGGCAGGCAGGCCGTCTGGAATAGTTTCAAATCTGAAGTCCGCCGGGTGAGATTTCAGGGACTCCGATCCAGACCTAACCCACCGCTCTTGTATATAATCGGTGTTAACGAATGTGATATAAAAACCTCGGGCGTATAAGATTCTGGAAAGTTGCAGCATGGGCCTAATGTGACCTTCAGCGGGAAAAGGGAACATGACAGCATGAGGTCGGCTCGTCATACCAGCGCTATTACGGATGTACTTCAGTAACACAGAAGAGGGCCGATTCTCAGAGCGAGAGAGAATAGATGCGAATCGCCCTTAATGTTCCACCACGCCGACGATCTCCTTCGTCCTTTTGAATCCAAGTTCCAGTACCTCGAGGCTCGAACCGGTCCATTTCAATCACTTTAAGTTTTAACTTACGGGTGCCAGGTGGATTATACAGTGTAAAAAATATATACGGTAACGTTATATATATATATATAAATTTATAAAAAAAAAAAAAAAACTTTTAATTTTTAAACCTGCCCGTCATATTGACGTTTTTAAAAATTAATGGCAAGTTGCAGAGGACGTGGAGATTTGAAATTAAAACGTATTTTACGGGTAAAAAGGCTAAATACGGGTATACGGGCGTCAAATTTAACCCCTGCCCACGACGAAGATTTAAGGAAAGCAATATTTCCTATGTTATAAGATTTGATGCTTTAAGAGTACGTGACAGTGATAGTACCCACGAAGGCCATTAATGCACTCCATCATTCATATGCCCATGGCTTACCAGGGGAGATGTGAAAGCTAAACCATGGGTGTGAACCCACGAGTTGGGCGTGTCGGGCGGACACGTTTAACCAACGGGTCAGCAAGATTTGGCACGGGCGAGCGACGAGTTGGGCGGTTGAACGGCGATTTGAGGGCGCGTGCGAATGGTGCAACAAGACAACCGAACTAAGGAAACGTGCGACGCGAAGTCATCTTGTGAAAATGAATAAGTGTTGGGCGGTGTAAAGTTTATATGTAGGGGCGGTCCCGCACATGGGCACCCACACCATGGGCTGACGCGAAGTTGGGGCGAGTTGGACGAAACGGTGGGTTGGCTTGGTGAGTCGATGCCCCAAATGATGGGCCAACCGCCATATAAGTAAAGTGTTGGAATAGTGGAAAAAATCAATCAAGTGAAGTTTCCAAGTGTTCATGTGAGCTAGAGGGCGAGCTAACTTGGAGAGGATGAAATTTGGCAAGGTGTAGGTAGACTCTTGGGGGAAAGCACTAAGTCAAGGAAAACGCAGAAAATGGAGCCGAAGGTCAAGCGAGGGCCTGTGAGAGCGTCGGGCCGAACGACTAGGCAAGGGCATCTGGGGGTGTTTGTCTGAAAAACCGTTCGGGCGAAGTCATGCAAAGGCGTTCGAGCGAGGGTGTGCGAGGGTGCCGGGCCAAACGACTGAACAGGCGAAGTCGTTCAAGAACATTTGGGCGAAGTTGTTCGGGGGAGGGCATGCGAGGGCATCGGGCCGAACAACTGAACGGGTGAGGGTGTTGGGCCAAACGAGCGAATGGGCAAGGGCGCCGGGCCGAATGACCGAACGGGCGAAGTTGTTCGAGGACGTTCGAGCGAAGTCATGCGAAGGCATTCGAGCGAGAGCGTGCGAGGGTGTCGGGCTGAACGAGCGAATAGGTGAGGGCGTGCGAGGGTGTTAGGCCAAACGAGCGAACGAGCGAGGACGTGCGAGGGCGTCGGGCCGAACGAGCGAACAAGCAACCCCTGATCAGACAAATAAACCCCTCCAGGGCTTTGGAAGCATAGTATCAGGGTCTCTTAATAAAAACAAAAAATTTAATTAGAATTTAATTAGATTAATTAAATCAAAATTAATTAAACAAATTAAAAAATTTTATTATTTAATTAATTATATTAATTCAATAAAAATTGTAATTAATTCTAAATAAGAATTAAATAGAATTTCTCAAATAATTAATAATAATAAAATAAAAGAAAAATAAAATAAAATAAAATTAATTAATTAATTAATTAATTAATCAATCAATTAATTAATTAATTAATCAATTAATTAATTAGGCAATGGAGGCTTAATAGGTTAAAATGGTAAATATCAATAATTAATTAAAAAGAATTATGGTTATAATTAAATTAAATAAAGTTAATTAATCAATAAATTTAATTAATCAATAAATTTAATTTAATTAATTAATTAAATAAAAATAAAATTAATTAATCAATAAGATTGATTAATCAATAAATTTAATTTAATTAATTAACTAAATAAAAATTAATTAATCAATAAGATTAATTAATCAATGATTGAATTGGAGCGGCCGATGGAGAAAACCATGAACAGAGTTTCAGAAACCCTAGTGGCCGCCGGTGCAGAGGATTCTCCAGGGTTGCACATTTACGACACCAAGAATGCAGCCCTTGTGGAGAGCCTGACTTGGTCTGACAACTCCGACACAAGGATTTACAAACCCTGCGTTCGAGCCACCGCCTCGACGGATTCTTCCATCTTCGCGAGCTTTGAAAATGGGCAGAGGACCGATAACACAATCCTGGTTATCGACAAGGAAAAACTCGAGGTTTCTCGAGAGGTCGGCCGACCAAACGGCGTACATGATGGCGCCTTCGGATTCAGCGGTTCCATTCGTCTGTTCGATGCAAGGGCTGACAAGATTGTGTGGGATTGGACTGAGCCGAATGATAACGCGGATCCGAGGATGATAGAACGAAACAGCTATGCAGATGTGGTGGTGAGTGAGGATCTTGGCAATCTCGTCAAGGTGAATGTTATAAGGGGCAATCCTGCAATGGCCGACCTCAGGCGATTGTCAGACTCGCGGAACCCGTGGATTCCTCTTACAGAGACGAACCCTGCCTTGGATGTTCAAGAGGGTACGCCTGTTGCCAAGATCTTGAGCAGGGGAGAGGATCTGGAGGTCTGGTCATCTCAAATCTGCAGGGGAATGCGAATCTCTGACCTCTCTGCCTCATTTCAGATCCAAATCAGGCTCATCTCGGGCAAAACCCAGCTACAGTGGGTGAGCTCTTCAGATTTAGTGCAGAACCTCAAAAACGCTCTGGAACTCAAGCTGGGGATACCCTCTGCAGCTCAACGACTCCTACACGAAGGTAAACAACTCGAGGATCTCTTCCCCCTCTCTTTTTACAGCATTAAGAGAAATTCCTCCATTATTCTTGCCCTTCGTTTGAGAGGAGGAGCTGTAGGACAGTCTTCTTCAGCCAAGGCATTTTCATACAAAGATGTTGTCCATGCACAGAAGCAGGAGAAAACAGTGCCACCAGATCAGGCTCCCAAACCTTTTCTGGTGGACAAACTGGAGGAAACACCCTCCATTGAAATAATACACCCATCGCTGGATGAGCAAACCCAACAGTATGCAGAGCTTGGCATTATTTGCAGGTTCAATGGGCTATGGCCACGCACAGCAGATCTCTACCAGTGGATACACTCTAACTGGACCAACAATTGTAAGGTTCTGTTATGCTCAAAGGGCTTTTTCATTACAGTGTTTGCTTTTGAGGAGGACTACCAAAAAGCCTTAAAAGCAGGGCCATGGTTTTGGGGCTCAGCAGGTTTATTCCTCACCCCCTGGTTCCCAGACTTCGATCCATCTACAGCAATCATCACCAAGCTCCCAATCTGGGTAAGACTTCCTAATCTCCCGGCGAATCTATGGCACTTCGCTGTATTTCAAGGGATCGGCAACTCCCTAGGCCGCTTCCTAGACACGGACACTTCGAGAGGGGAAAAGGGTTTATATACCTATGCCAGAATATGTGCAGAGATAGACATAAGCAAAGGTCTCCCAGACAAAATCAATCTCAAAATTGGAGACTTCCATTGGACTCAGAACCTGGATTACGAGAATACAGCTTTTCGCTGCCGCAACTGCCACCATACAGGGCACCTTCAGAGCTCTTGTCCATCAATACCCGCCCAAAAGAAGAAAGCCATCCCTAAGAAGAAATCCAAAAGCTGGAAGCCGCATGACCCTCCGCCCATGGACGATTTTGATTTCAGCTCAGATGAAGAGGAGGAGAATGAGGAAGGAGAGGCAGCAAAGATGGCACAGGATCCGCCCTCGGCCGAGCCAGAAAATTTGTCAGTCCAGCCAATCTCTCAGAAAAGAAATCATGAATCCTCTACCTCGGATTCAGACAAGGAAATCTCTCAGTCTGCCCAGCTCAGTTTGCAAATCATGCCAGCTCAGCAGTCCCCTCCTGAATGGGTCAAAGTTGGCAAAAAGAAAGGGAAAAAATGCCGCATAGTTGACTCTTCCCATGTTGGGTAGAATCCTATGCTTGGCTTATGCTCCTCTGTTCTTCCAGCTACTTCATGCTCAGCTCTTCTCTCTTCTCTCTTCTTCTTGGAGCCGAGGTGGATAGCCTATCCTTACCGGCTGCCTGTGTTCTTGCTCCTCTTGGATGCAGCTGCACTGTTTCTTTGTTAGGGGGTTGGCCATGGCACCCTCAGAGGTTCAAACCTCTTTGTACATATTTTTTACCTTTTTAATTTAATAGACTAGTCTTTACTCAGAAAAAAAAAAAAGATTAATTAATCAATAAATTTAATTTAATTAACTAATCAAATAAAAATAATAGGAAGGATTATAAATCAATTATTTAATTAATCTAAATAGATCAATTAAATCAAAATAAATTAAAAAATTAGTCAATTAATTAAAAGAATTAATAATAACCAAGGATTAACATTGGATTAATAAATAATTAAGATTATAAATTAATCTAAATAAAATTAAAGTAATTAATTAACTAATTAATTAGAATGGTAAATAACAATAAATTAAATTAATTAATCAATTAAATTCAAATTAATTAATTAAATGAAAATAAAAACAATAAGTAAGAATTATATTAATTAATTAATTAATCAAATTAAATTAAATAAAATTAAAATTTGTTAAATTAATAAAAACAGTTGGAAGGAAATGAAAAATTAAACTTATTCATGAATATGATATATCAATTAAAATATTTTAGGTTCTAGGTAAATTAAGAGGAATAATTAATTTGGAAATAATAATAATATAAATAAATAAAAATAAATGGAAAAAATTATTTACACAAGTGTTGGCTTCTTAAAAAATTAGGGTTCTAGGTTTATTTATACCCAGGTCATTATAGTTCTTCTCTCAATAAGTTTTCATTCATATTCTTTCTGATTTAGTCCTGATGATGGACCCCCTTTGGGGTTTGAAACGTCGACGGAATGAACATGAAACTGTGGATAATCCGGATCATACCACTGCAAAGTACTAAATATATTTTACATAATAAATTTCCACATGTATAAATAGTTTTCTTATAATTTTATAATGCAAAAAAAGAGTTATTTTTATTTTAAAAGTAAAAACAAAAATAAAATATGATTAAAAAAAATTAATTTCAAAATTACAATTTTATATTTTTAATGTACATTAAATGTTATAAACATATTAAAATAACTTAAATAACTTAAATTTATTTCTTATTCATAAATTATGAATAAACTTTAAGGGATCTCAAAATTGAGAACACCTAATAGAGGAGAACACATGACATAGATAGAATGAGTGTATCATTGAGGATATCGGCTCAATTCCTTTCCTTATAGGTAATATCCAAAATATGGTTTGATGTCTTTCTTTCTTTTCTTTTTTTTTTGTGTAAATTAACATTTTATATTAAAACAATAATACATATTTACAAAAGGTCTGCTCGTGTAGACATATGACTGCTTTCTTAATCCGCATACACCTCGTCATGACCAAAATGAACTTCAACAGAACCCCAGGGCACACCACGCAGGGCGGCAAAGACAGTCAGGGGTTGACAAAAAAAAAAACAACAATTACCAAATTGAGACCCACATAGAGCCATGGACAGCTAGATAAGAAAACAGAAAAAACTGACAAAACAGATGACTTCCAAGGTCAACGATCGCATATACAGACCCATGCCTCAGGAACTCATCCAGTGCTTGCGGCAAAGAGCCGTTACATCTCGATAACCACATAATTCTTGGAGGATTCCTGACCAGTCGGAGCCTTGGCTCTGCCCGCCTGAGATGGCTCTGGAAGTGTGCTCTGACTGTTGCCCGTGTTCCCCTCCACCCTTTCCCCTACATTCCTGGCTTCTTGACATATGGAGTGACGCAGAAGATTGATCAAGACTGTAAGTTTCTTGGAAATGTTGTCGAATTGCTGCTCCAGGCCGCTAATTTTGAAGTCCCTGATGTCTTTCATTATAACTGCCATCCAAATATTCTTAAACATGAATGGGCTATTATGGATTGAAGTATTTGGTGAGTGGAAAATTATAATATTTCAACAATGGTAATAAGTATCTTGGATAGAAAACAACTGTCCAAAGTTGCACAACATTTTTATGAAAAGCTGAAATATATTTTATAAAAGGTTATTAGAGACTAAAAGTATATTAAAATATTATAATTAAAATTTGAAATGTTTCTATAATGATTCAAAAACATTTTTTAATAGTATTTTGTTTTGCATGTTATTCGAGATATCATCATGAAAAGTTTATAATAATTTTAGATAGGTTATAGATTTCATTTGAAAGTTATAAAAGATTTGTTAATATTTGTTTGTAATCCAATTTTATGTAAAGGATGAGAAATTTACAAACTAGTTGAAGGTATGGAATTTGTAAAATAGTTGCAAAATCCACATACCAATTTTCTAAGTAATCTAGTCTCACAAGCAATAATCTCTCTTCATGAGCTTCCCCCAAAACATGTTTAAGAAATGAAAAAACTTAACCATTTGGGCATTGGATTGAAGGGTGTGTGATAAAGGTGATCTATTGTTCTATAACCCCAAAATTTTACTAGTGAATAGGTTTGAAGCTTTGTTTGGTTTCACAACAAGTCACATTTACCAAGTGAAGCATTTGACCTTTTTCAAAATTAGTTCTTCTTAGCAACAATTTTTCATTTCTTCAAAAACATATATATAAATCCCAAATTAAATGTGATCCCTACAGTAAAGATGATATTGTATTTTTATTCATATATCTCATTTACCAAAAATTTCAATTAATCCAATGCCAAGTAAAAGGGATAGTGAGAAGAGAAAGAAATAGAAAAGTGATTAAAAAAGAATAGGTGTTATGAATACAATTATAATAATTGAAGAGTAAATAAAAACCTAGAGAATCCAAAGAGAGTGGCTTAAAAATGAGAAGAGGATCAAGATAACAAAGTTGATGAAGAAGATATTATATAGTAATTCTTAAGGTTATTGACATAAATACTAGGTATACTAAATATATCTCTTGCCAACTCAACACACACACACACACACATATAAAACACAAAAAACAAATTTGATATAGATATTTAGAGCGTTACAAGATATAATAAAAATGTACACATAGTTAGGTACATGAGGTAAACATTTAAATCATATGAATTCAATGATAAAATATCATTGAGCCATTTTTATTTTTTATTTTTAAATTTTTACTTGAAAATAAATAAATATAAGTAATATATTTTAAATAATTTATTAAAATGAATTTGGTTTAAATGGGTTTCATCCAAAAAACAAATATGTTAACAAATTGAGATCATAAATTAAAAATAATTGTGTTATATTCTTATTTATTTAGTAATAGTGAATTACATATATCCCCAGTGGGGGTGCAAAACGTGGCGAGGTAGGGGGATGATCCCACCATTTAACTCCTCAAAATTCATTTTAGAGGGGGTGGCCTAGCCAACCCCCCACATGCAAAAGAATGTGATTTTTAATGCAAAGTACTAATATGAAGCACCAAAATTTTATTTTCATTCTCACTTGAAGGGGGAGTCTACTCTTGTGTATATGGTATTTCCCTAAATATCCCCCGCTTCATGTGGGATTTCTTTGACCTTGTGGCTTGGGGAGGTTTTCTCACGACATTGAAGCCATTCCCATGAAACTTTTATAGTTGAATTACATGCTTTGGAACCTATTTGTTGTCATATTTTGGCTTGAGGTAGTCTGGGCTATCAAAGACATTGCAGTGGTTCATGGCACCTAGGCTTGCCTAATAGGGTTCATCTCTGGAAGCATAATTCATATAAATCATTGGTACATCCTCAACATGTCCTTTAGAATCCTGTTGACCCTCTCTATATGTCCATCTATCTATGGATGATATGTTGTGTTAAAAGCTAATTTTGTCCTCAAACCTACAAACAACTCCTTCCAAAACCTGGAAGTGAACTTGGCATGCTTGTTTCACACAAACTTCCTAGGAATACTATGCAATCTCACTATCTCCCTGATGAATACTTGAGCTACCTCACTAGATGAATATGTAGACTTCATTAGAATGAAGTATGCCACCTTTTTCAACCTATCAACCACAACCATGATGGAATCATGTTGTTTGTATTTCCTTGACAAACTTGTAATGAAATCCATGGAAATGACCTCACATTTCCACATCGCTATCATAATCAACTGCAATAAACCACTTAGATGATTACACTCTGATTTTACTTATTGATAGTCCAAACATCTAGCAATGAACTGAGCCACCTATTTCTTGAGATTTGACCAATGGTAAAACTTCTTCATAATTGTCAAAGTATTATGATATCCTAGGTAACCGGAATATGACTTAGAATGAAATTATTGCAATATAATATTCTTGAGATCACCGTTGTCTGGCACATAGATCATGTCGCTAAATCTGACCAAACCATCTGTCGTGATATGATAATCCACACCATGTTCACATGTCACCCTGCCACTGTAACTTGTGCTTAAGCTGCTGGTACCTGTCATCCTGTTGTCCTGCCTGCAATATCTTCTCTTGCAAGTTTGTCCCATATGAACTCATAGCTGCAATGTGATTTACCTACACTCTCGTGCTAAGGGCATATGCAACCCTATTCTCTTTACCCTTAATGTACACGATCTCGAAGTCAAACTCACTAAGTGTGGCCAACCATCTAGCTTGTCTTGCATTCATATTACGTTGCTCAAATAAGTACTTTAGTCCACTTTTATCACTCATCAAAATGAACCTCCTATGAAAATATAGTGTCTCCACATCATCAATTCATGAATGATCGTTGCCAACTTAAGATCATGAGTCACATAATTTTTCTCGTGCTCATTAAGTTTCATTGGCTCGTAGCATACTACTTGTCATTCATGCATTAGAAATCCACCAAGTGCTCTCTTGTAACATTATGTACATACCATAACTCTTTATCTGGATCAGTGATCTTTAAAACTGGAGTGTTTGTAAGCAAGTGCTTCATCTTCTGAAAACTAGTTGCACATTCCTCTGTCCATTCAAATTTCGTTCCTTTAATTCTGCAAGGATGTAATATGATAGGCAATCTGTGAGAAGTTCCTGATGAACCTCCTGCAGTACCCTGCTAATCTCATAATAAACCAGACCTTATCCAAATTCCTAGGAGTTTCCCATTCCATGATAACTCTAATCTTTTCTGGGTACACTTTTATACCTTCCTTACAAACCACATGCCCCAAGTAATGAAATTTTGTGTGAAAGAAACTGCATATACTAAGCTTGGTATACAATTGATGCTCCCTCAATAATCTTAACACTACTTCCATATGTTTTGCATGCTCTTCCTCATTCTTAGAATATATCGATATGTCATTAGTGAATACTATCACAAACTTGTCTAGATAAGGATGCAACACCCTATTCATCAAACACATCAAAGTAGTTGGATCATTAGCCAAACCAAAAGGAACTACTACAAACTCATAATGCCCATACCTGGTTCGGAAAGTGGTCTTGTAGAAGTACTCTTCTTTGATGCATACCTCATGGTATCCTGATCTCAAATCAATATTTGAGAACATTGTTGCTCCCTTGAACTGATCAAATAAATAATCAATCCGCGATAAAAGGTACACGATCTTGATCATTACCTTGTTCTACTACCTGTAGTCAATACACAAGTTGAGAGTACCATCCTTCTTCTTCACAAAAAACACTGGTGCACCCCAAGGTGACACACTTGGCTTGATGTATCCCTTGTCAATCATTTCCTTCAACTGCAATTTTAATTCCACCAACTTTGGAGTGGTCATCTTGTAAGGTGCCTTCAATGTACTCTTCTTTGATGTGTATCTCATGGTATCCTGATCTCAAATCAATCTTTGAGATCATTGTTGCTCCCTTCAGTTGATCAAATAAATAAACAATCCGCGACAAAGGGTACACGATCTTGATCGTTACCTTGTTCTACTGCCTGTAGTCAATACACAAGCTGAGAGTACCATCCTTCCTCTTCACAAAAAACACTGGTGCAACCCAAGGTGACACACTTGGCCTAATGTATCCCTTGTCAATCATTTCCTTCAACTGCAATTTTAATTCCACGACCTTTGGAGTGGTCATCTTGTAAGGTGCCTTCGATGTTGGTGTTGATCCTAGTACCAACTCAATAAAAAATTCCATTTCCATATGAGGCGGTAAAATTGATATCTCTGCAGGAAATGAATCCTGAAACTAATGTAAAATCGGATACCTCTTTAGGACTTCATCATCGTCAATATCCTTCCCTTTATCACTGGAAATATGAATTGAAAACAATACACATACTTTCTTGCTATTGCGCTTTTCCTGCATAGATGTAACCATCCTCACTAATGTAGGCTTCTTCTTACCTTGCAATATTCTCTTATCTCGAACATCATCCAACAACTCAATAGATTTATCATAACCATCTACTTTTGTCCTATGAATGTTCAACCAATCCATACCCAACAACATCTTATATGATCCCAACGAAAGCACATTTAGATGCGCTGATATAGGCATGCAATTCAACTCAAATGCATAAGATATTACCCAATGATGAACTCTTTTCTTAATAATTTTATCCAACTACACCAACCAAGACTCTGCATGTACTTCCTTATTCTAGGATCATCAAACTCAATCCCATCTTTGAATGATATTGATAACCCACTAATGAATCTACGAACCTTTTCTTTCTCAAGATAAGGCACATATCTCAACAAATCCAAGAATCTTCTAGTATATTCCTCATTGGTTATAGACCCTTCAACTCATATAGTTCCTTTTCCCTATCATCATAATATCTTTCATATAGATACTTCTTCCTGAAAAGTCTCTCGAACTCACTCCAAGTCAACTCTTCTTCTCGAATGCCTCCGACATTATTTACATATTCCCATCAAATGTCCGCTTTTCATTTAAGACTAAAATTAGTTATCCCAGCTTTCATATTCTCTGAGTAATCATGTAATATGGAAAAATTCTTCATCCTAGGAAACCAAGCTTCTGCATCTTGCGACTTCTTCATTTCTCCATCAAATGTAGGAGGATTTTATTTCTTGAACTCCTTTGGAAAGTATTGTTTCTCACTCCTCCTATACGGATGGTGGCAATGATGACGATTATGTTTCTCTGAACCAAATCTAGAATAAAACCCAGAATCATTACCCCTCCTATCAGGTGTATCCAGGAACTTACCATCTCTTACTGTTTCATCCCTATCAAAACTGTATCCTAGTTGAGACCTGTTGGCATATGCCCCATTAGTCCTTCCCTCTTGTCCATGATTGATCCTAAGTGGTCCCTATCTCTGGAAATATGAAAGACTCTGAAGGTTGACTGCATTAACTTCTACTTCCTTCTCATGTGCCCTGACAAGTCTTTCCCGTGACTGAATGAACCTGTAATTATTTGCCTTACAACTTTTGATATTTTCTTTTAAACTTCTCAATGTATCTGCTATATCGAGGGAGTACTCATCACCATGTTTTTCATCTGACATATAGGGAGAATTACGTGAACTGTAGTCCACCATTATGTTATTCATCTTGATCTTATACTTCTTACAAACATACCATGTCAAATAAACCAAATAAAAACATTATCAACACACCTCAGTGAAGTTCAAGGGAGGCTATCTCCTCTGCAAAATCAATTTAGATGCATGACACATGTATATATAATAAAATCAACATATCAATCATCTCAACAAAAGCATCATCAACTTGTACATGAAGGCACTACTGCGACAATGATCATCATAATGCATGCATGATGAACACATAGACAACTAACATGCATGATTGAAAAACACATTTCACCCATCCAGTTAGAGTGTTGAACATGGGTGCTCTAATACCAATCTATAACTACCATCCCACATTTACAGAATTTCATCAGGTTGCATGAGACAAAGAGTTACTATGAGATGACTAGACCTCCTAGATCTAGATAAGGAAGTGGGGCCTACAACCGACCACTGACTGACAACTCACAACATTTCACAAGGCTACAGGGACACTCAAGGGCCAAAGAACTACCTAAGGTGACCAAACCCTGAGTTGGGGCTTCCTTTCACACACTTTAAAACCCAACCACATGCATGATAAGGCCTCCATACAGTTAAAGTTCCCATGAAATTTTGACATACATAATATGTAAACCAATCAAAATCCTTTAAATTTAAAAATGGGTACATGTAAATATTTTGGAGGAAAAAAACTACATATTTTAATTGTATTTTTGGCTTATCTCCTTATATGTTTACTCAAATTTTTTAGAAGTATGCATAATGGGTACTCGTTAGATTTGGAATTTAATTCTGCATCCAAGGAGTGTGTACACTTGAAATTTGACTAAACCTATAAGGAGATAAGCAAAAAATTAAAAAGTTAGCTTTTTCTTTTTCTCTTCAAAATTATTAACTCTTATTTTAATATTTTTCCTTGGGAGGCTACTTTTAGGCTGAAATTTCCTCTAATGAGCTTGCATGGGTGTAGTTGTGACCCAAAATGTCCATTTCTGAGGGTGCGGTCCCGAGATCAGAGCCTAAATTCCAATTCAACCTCCAAACCATTGCCCAAAACTTCCTGAAACATCTTAGAATCATTAATGACATGACATCAAGGCTAAACATACAAACTTGAAGGTAGAACATGACCTAGACTGCCTAGAACATAACAAACATTTCGTCAAACACATGGAAAACACATAAGCTACATGTCATGAATGCATATCTAATCATAAAAGTCTGAGATTCATCTGAGAATCACTGAGAAGGCCCTATGCCCTCTCCACATAGCTACAACAACACTTATTAGTCCATATGTTCGTCAATCGTCAATAGCTAAATAATTCATGACAAGAGCCATAGGAGATACACATCATATGAACAACATATAACTAAAAAATAACCAGCATATAAATCGTGGAAACCCAATCACAATATCACCAACAGATTACCAACAAATATACATGAGTGGAAATAGAAGAATAAATCTTATTAACATATGAAGATACCAACCAAGTCAAGGAATTCCATGTACCACCCAACCATAGATTGGGCTAAACCAAATCTCTCTTTTGGCCAATCATCCCCACGCCATATTCCAAGTATGAACGTGGGATCTCATGGAATAAACCAACACAAACCAAACTAGGGCTTTTACAGGCCAAACCACCTCAACCCTCAACTAGTGATTCCACCTCACAATTGGACATCGCTAACACCAACCAGATCGGTCTCTACCCAAGTTTTTCAAGGCTCCAAGAACTAGTAACTCAACCAACATCCTTCTAGGGCTCTAGAATGTTTTTCCAACTCAGCTCCAGGGACTAGTATCTCAACCCACCAAGGGATCTAGAGCATTTTCCCCAACCTAGGCCCTAGGAGTAGTAACTCAAACCAAGCTGATTCAAGGCTCTAGAGTGTTTGTTCCAACACACAACCATAAGGAATTATGAGCACCAATAAAAAATAATGAAGTGGAAAAACCCACAACACCATGGCTATCCAAGAAATGAAAAGGTAAGGCTAAAACAATTGTCAATACAGAGAATCCTCCATGCCAATGACAACTCATAACCAAATAATCACATGCATTTACCATGCATCCATAAATCAACAAGGAGATCATACATGCAACCTGTTACTTGCAAAGAAATTCAGATATAGCTATTGATGGACCACCTATTCCCTTGCACTTTCTTGTTTTCCTTGCCTTCTTTCTCCAAATCCAATTTATGCCAAAGTTCTCCAAGAATGCTCCAATAATACTCTAAGTATGTAAGAGTATGAGAAGGTGAGAGAATATAAGAGTGATCTAAGCTAAAAGTGAAAAAAAGTTAGCAATTGATCCTCATAAGGTTTTTTTTATCATTGAGGCCTCTATTTTCTTCATTTTCCTTCAATTTTTCTCACATGCAAATTTGTGACCTTTGATATCTCTTTTCTCCTATTTTCCATTATTTCATAAATAAAACTTGATTTACTACCACTTTGCCTTTTCCAATTTCCACAATCATTAATTAATCGCTAATGATACCCCATCATTATTTTTCACTCAACATTCAACTTAGAATACGTGTCCGATGACCTTGGTCTTATTTTTTTATATACATGGAAATCAACCAAAGCTTGTTACAAACATCATAATCATAACCCACATACAAGCCAACCACCTCCTGCTTCCACCTCAAAAAACCCTTGTCCTCATCCCAAATGTTCTAAAAGTATGTATGATGATATAATTTTTCCTCATGATGATCATGTTTCGATGATGCACATGATTCCTACTCTGGAAGCCGAAGATACTAGATTGAAAGAAATCTTCAGAAAGCTTAGATCTCTACGTACTCCAATATATGGATTGGGATATATAGAAGAGGTTGCCACAATAATCCTACAATGTAGATTTGACAATCCTTTGTCATTAGATATTCAAAAACCATCCATACCTAAAATGCATAAATTATTTTCTTTAATGAAATGATGTTATAGATGTAAAGTTGATGGAACATGGATGAAAATATTTCTAAATTGGGATCTTGATACTCATCCACACTCTAAGGAATTCAATGTTTCTATCCATAATAGTAAAAAGAAATAAATGCCTTTAAAATGGAAAAAATATATAGAATCAAAGAAATGTTGGATATCCTTTTATGAATGGAAAACAAAAATGGAAAATAATTCAGTACAAGTAATAAAATAAGAGAAAGGAAAAGGTCTAGAGATCGAAATTGAGAGTTCCAAATTTCATCATGAATGGAAAATCCTTGAATTAAGTAAAGTAGAATCAAAATAAACTTTCTTCCTTTCAATGGAATACTCCTTGAGGAAGCAGAAACATAGTCAAGAGAAATACCATTGGTCCTTAAAAATGACTGTAGAAATTCCTTGTAGATTCAAACTACTAATTGTAATTTACTAGAACAATAGATTTGAATCTACTCTACTCATCAGTGGAAACAATTAAACGATCATGAAATCACGAAGAATACAAGGGAAATAATCCAATCGATGCATTACACAATGATTTCCTAGGGAAAGACAGAACTAAAAACCCCCACTATTTGTATATTGCATTAGTCAGAAAATATGAGAAGATTACAATGCTTTGCTCAAGCCCGAGCAACCTCTGCATTATCTCTATCTGTCTCATTGCTTCCTAAACAAGCCTAGGCCAATACTTAACCAAATATTGGCTTGCCCAAGTCCCTATTTCCTTGTGCCATTTCCTTAGGAATTAGTTCCTATTAATTAGGGAAATTCCTCAATATGAACTGTGCAATCCTCATAGGCCTTCCTTTGATTGCATGCACCACCTATACAATTCAGATGATTATACAATTGATAGTACGCTACCCTTGAACTCCAATCTCAAATCAGTAACTCTTAGATCTGACATGCATGAGTTATTTATGAGTGAATCATCAATTAATTGGTTGAACACATGAAGCAACATCCCACTATCTAACCTCCTACTAGTTCCTCCATCAACTGGAACTATTTTGATTGACTTTAACTCAGATAAACTAAATTAATTAATTACAACTAAAAATAAAGTCAATCAAGGCTCCTATAAAGTAGGAGATACTCTATATGACTGTAGTTAGACCTTCAACTCAAATTAACTGAGCCAACTAAGTCAATTTAACTTAGTTAACTCGTAGAGATTGTCTTGTGATGTGAAATTACAATTTTATTCTTCAAGGATAAAATTAAATTAGGATTTTCTTGCTGCATTTTCAACAATGACAATGTTAGTAGTGGTATAGATCATAAAGTCCAAACAATTTTAGAACAAATAAATTGGACTAATATTTCTCTTAGAGGCATGACTACTCACATCTTTGTTACAAATTACTATGCCCAAAAAAGGCATGCTGAAAACTTACAACTCTCTGTAAATAGTATTGTCTCTTCTATAATTTTTCTCAATCAATAGTTTAGTGATACCAAGTTTGAAATCAAGAAAAAGAATGAAAAAACCAATGGAGAATTGGTTGAAGGCTTAGAATAAAGTTTCTCTGCTATGGAAAGATCTTTGTTTGACATCAAACAAGTATTTGAAAAGACGCAAAAGAAAGCGAACATGTTGCATCATGGAATATCTCCGAAGAGTAAATATAAGCCTACTCTTGTTTCTTATCTATTCCCAATACCTGCACTTCATATTAGTTATCCTTCTAAATTTACTCTTGTAGAAAAATTTGCCTTTCTCTTTCGTAAGGAGCAGTCTAACAGATAAGAAATCCCCCCCCCCCCAACCAAAAAAAAGAAAAAGAAGAACATTCTCTAGTCTTGCATGACCATGTTATCCCATCTTATGAACCGCTTCCAATAAATATGACAATGGCGCCTACATTAGATCTATAAAATAAAGGAAAATTTCTGGAAGTACAATCATTTGCACAAGATTAGTTCTCAGAATGGAATATAGATGGAATGATTGTAGGAAAAATGATACAAGTCACATATACAATTTTTGTTTCCTACAAAATAATGCACAATGTGCATGAAAGGACAAAGAGAAATTGAAGCATGCAACTCCATTATTCAATGTTTCACTGGGACATTAGCAAAATGATGGGAAATTGAACCCTCACTAGCATTGTTAAAAAAAGGGAAAAAAAATTAATTAAAGATGATAGTGGAGATATCATATATCATGATGATGGTAGACCAAAAATTAATATTATTTAGAGCCCTTACCACCCTCATACTAGAGCATTGGTGCAATATTGAGCAAGAAATTGCGGATAAACATGCTTTAATACTCATGAATTTGAAATGCAAAAGAATGTCTCAATATCTACAAGTTTATTTGGCCACTAAACAAGTTCAAGTTTATTTGTTAACATATTTGTTTTTGGGATGAAACTCATTTAAACCAAATTCATTTTAATAAATTATTTAAAATATATTACTTATATTATATTTATTTATTTTTAAGTAAAATTTAAAAAAAAAAAAAAAATGCTTCAATGATATTTTATTATTGAATTTCATGTGATTCAAATGTTTTATTATAACATGTAATACTCTAAATATTTATATCAAATTTGTTTATATATATATATATATATATATATATATATATATATATATATATGCGTTGAGTTCGCAAGAGATATATCTAGTATGCCTAATATTTATGTCAACATTTTTAAGAATTACTATATAATATATTTTTCATCAATTTTGTTATCTTCATTCTCTTCTCATTTTTGAGCCACTCTCTTTCGCTTCTTTAGGTTTTTATTTACTCTCCAATTATTATAATTTACACCTATTCTTTTTTTAATCACTTTTCTATTTCTTTCTCTTCTCACAATCCCTTTTACTTGGCATTGGATTTTAATTGAAAATTTTGGTAAATGAGATATATGAACAAAAATATAATACCATCCTTATTGTAGAGATCACATTTAATTTGGGATTTATATATATGTTTTTGAAGAAATGAAAAATTGTGACTAAGAAAAACTGATTTTGAAAATGGTCAAATGCTTCACTTGGTAAATGTGACTTGTTGTGAAACCAAACAAAGCTTCAAACCTATTCACTAGTAAAATTTTGGGGTTAAATCTAGGACAATAGATCACCTTTATCACACACCCTTCAATCCAATGCCCAAATGGTTAAGTTTTTTCATTTCTTAAACATGTTTTGGGAGAAGCTCATGAAGATAAATTTTTGCTTGTGGGACTAGATTACTTAGAAAATCGGTACGCTGATTTTGCAACTATTTTACAATTTCCATATCTTCAACTAGTTTGCAAATTTCTTATCCTTTACATAAAGTTGGATTATAAACAAATATTTTATAACTTTCACATGAAATTTATAACACATCTAAAATTATTATAAACTTTTCATAATGGTAACTCGAATAACATGCACTACAAAATACAATTGAACAATGTTTTTGAATCATTATAGAATACAAAATACAATTGAACAATGTTTTTGAATCATTATAGAATACAAAATACAATTGAACAATGTTTTTGAATCATTATAGAAACATTTCAAGCAATACAAAATACAATTGAACAATGTTTTTGAATCATTATAGAAACATTTCAAATTTTGAAGAAAAATTATCCATACAAATTAGATTTTAATATACTTCTAGTCTCTAATAACCTTTTATAAAATAATTTTCCACTTTTCATAAAAATGTTTTGCAACTTTGGACAATTTTCTTTTATCCAAGATACTTATTACCATTATTGAAATATTACAATTTTCCGCTCACCAAATACGTCAATCCATATAGCCCATTCATGTTTAAGAATATTGGATGGTAGATATAATGAAAGGCATCAAACCATATTTTGGATGTTACCTATAGGGAAAGGATTCAGCCCATATCCTCAATGATAGGACACTCATTTTATCCATGTGTTCTCTTCCATTGAGTGTTCTCAATTTTGACATCGTTGAAGTTTATTCATAATTTACGAATAAAAAACAAATTTGAGCTATTTTAATATGTTTATAATATTTAATATACATTAAAAGTATAGAATTGTAATTTTAAAATTAAATTTTTTAAATTTTTACTTTTAAAATAAAAATAACTCTTTTTTTCCTTATAAAATTATAAGAAAACTATTTATACATGTCTAAATTTATTATGTAAAAGATATTTAGTACTTATCTATTATAATTGAGAAAATTGTTTTATTATTATTTTTTATATAATCTAAAATTTCATTTTATTTATTAAAAAAAAATTTATATCATTAAAATAATTATATTTTAATCATCTTTCCAAAAAAGGAAAAAGCATTTTCATGAAAAATAATTATCATTTTCAAATCATTTATAATGCTATAGATACCTGATAACATATTAAAAAATCCAATATTTTCATTCCTAAACTTTTTAATCATATTAATTTCATACTCTTAGTTAAATATTCAATAAATCAAAACAATAATATTTTTAAAAAGTTCAAATATTTTCGAGTAAAAATTTTTAAAAACCAGTTTACAATTAAAAAAAAAAAACTACTTTTCAAAAATATATTAAACAATCCAACGTCATAAAAGATCATAACATTACCGGATTTAACCTTTCGTATCAAAGTTCTATAATTAAAATAACAATATAATTAACAACAAAAATGATATTTATTTATAAAATTATTGATATCTTATCGCAATGTAGAATATCATAACAGAAGACTGTAACGAGAAATGAAATGATAGAATGGTAATGAGAAAATAACAATATATATATATATATATATTGTTTGCCTCAGAAAAAATCTATAGATTTTTTTCAGAACGAAAAAAGCTTTATATTATATAAGAAATATAAGAGTCCAAATTTTAGATACATCAGAGATGGTCTAAGACCATATGACAAAATATTCTTATGCTCCTAAGATCTGCATGGGAAATACATGATACAACAGCCCATCAAAAAACTAAATACTACATATGTCTTATAAACTATCACGGATCACATAGTATATAGAGGCAATATGCAAATACATAAAAGAAAAACATATGCAGATTGAGGCAAAAAATATAGATCATCAGAGACTAGAAGTCCGGGAATGTAAATTCATGGATCTGGAATGATTCTCCCTCAGAGAAAATCTCTAAATACCATAAACCTGGAGTAGAAAGGAGCCCCAATTTAGAAAGTGCATCAGCTTTCGAATTTTTGTCCCTGCTGATGTGCTCAATAGAACTACCAACCATGCAGCCCCAGTAATAGTTGATCCTATCCCTCCAACCGGCCAGGTGTGGCGCCAATATATGATTTCTCCTTTTTACCGAATCAACCAAAACTTTCGAATCTCCAAAAATAGCAACCTGTTGTATATCAAGGAAGATACATAATTTTAAAAGACCAGCAAGTGCGATGGCTTCAGCCTTATTATTGGAGCCGAAACCACCGTTCCAGTATGTAGATAAATGTGTGAATTCATTCATCATGATGAAGAACCCACAACCGCAAGAACCCAGCTGTGCGGCCCCGTCGAAGAAAGCAACAGGGAAAGGTGAGTGATCCGATGAAAGCAGGACGGGATTAATTCTCTTATGCTTGATAGTCTTCTGTGGGAGCGATTCCAAATTTACAGAGATCCTATCGATGATTTGCGCATATGATAAGATTGTGTTGTTAAAAATGCTGTGATTGCGCCATTTCCATATGAACCACAGGAAGAGTATACAGATCCTTTGCCATTGTTCATTCTGTCCGCTACACCATAGTATCCATTCATGTATTGTGTCCTGTGTGCAAAGCATAAAACCAAAATCTTTTTCTAATGCCTGCCATATCTGTTTTGTCTTTTTACATTTCAAAAATATATGGGAATTTGAATCCTCGTCTGATCTGCATAATGTACAGACATTTGGGCCTTGCCATCCACGTTTCATTAAATTCTCCCAAGTTAAATTCCTATTGTGAAAAGCAAGCCAAGCAAATAGGATCATTTTCGATGGGCAGCCATCCTTCCAGAAAATCTGAGGAAAAATAGGGGAGCCGGGAGACTGCTGCATTATCATATGATGGTAAACCTCTTTTACTGTCACAGCATTTGCCTCTTTCGATATGTTCCAAGAAAGGAAGTCCGAATCCCTTGATCTGAAAAAACCGCAGTTCCGAAGACCCGTCTTGATGCGAATCCATTGCTGCGTGATCTCCTGTGGCAATTGCAATTCACCAGCATCTTTCCAACGCGGGATGGGGCCATGCCATTCAGCTATCAAACTATCCCAGTAAAAAATGCCTATTCTGTGGAAATAATTCAGTAAGGATTCAGGGATATCTAAATCTTCAGCACCACATTTGAAACAGTCTTTGCCAATAATAATTTTACTTCCAGTTTGTAGATGCCAGATTAAATTCTTCAAGCAATATGATTCAATTCTCCGGAAACTAAGCCAGATTGGAGATCCATATGAAACACCAATGGAACCTTTCCGGTACCAGAACAGAAGGCTCTTCTTGCCTAAATACTTCGTCCGAATCATGTGACTCCACGGACCCTCACCCTGAATGGCTCTCCAAAGCGACTTGCACAGTAGAGCTTTTCCAAAGGATCGCAAATTGGATAAGCCCCAACCCCCCATATTCTTAGGAAGTGAAATACTTGCGAGTTTTATAAGATGAAATTTTCTCCTTTCAGCATGACCCCCCCATATAAAATTAGCAGATAATCTATTCATGCTGTTAATGATACTCACCGGAAGGAGAAATAGGTGCGCCCAGTAAACAGTAAGCTGATTTAACACTGATTGCACTAAAATTATTCTCCCCGCCAAGGAAAGGCATCTGAACTCCCATGCTGAAATTCTCCTGTAGAATCTGTCCAATATCCAGTCCCAATCGGATTTCGAGTAGCCATTAGCTTTAATCCGGAAGCCCAGGTACTTTATGCCACTGCTGATAGACTGTGCTTTCATTCCAAACAACTCTGATAACCATAGAACATCTTCCTGATTTAAATCAGAATGATATATAGTAGACTTTTCCAGGTTAACTTGTAAACCCGTAGCCCTTTGAAAATTTTCCATAATATCATAGAATCGCATCCAAGTGACCCTGCAAAACATGGCGAATAATATGATATCATCAACAAATAAATTATGTGATAAAGAAATGTTCCTGCAGATTTTGAGGGGACGCCACGTATTTTCATTTACAGCCTTTTTGATATGCAAGCTGAGAGTATCCATCGCCAGAATAAATAATAGCAGAGAGAGAGAGCATCCCTGCCGCAGTCCCCTCTCCGCACTGAAAAATGGGGATGGAATGTCGTTGACGATGATTGCATATTCCACAGGATCAACACATGCCATGATCCAGTTGATCATATTGGATCTCAACCCAATTCTTGCAAGTAAACACCTGATGTAGCCCCAATCAATGCAGTCATACGCCTTTCTGAGGTCGACTTTGATAATAACCGCTTCTCTTTTCTTTGAATGAATAGCATATAAAGCCTCTTGAGTACCTGCAACTGCGTCATGAATGTATCTCCCTTTTAAAAACCCATGCTGTTCTTTTGTTAAAGATTCAGATAATACTCCCTTCAATCTCTCAGCTATGATTTTAGATACTATTTTGAAGGAAATGTTACACAATGATATCGGCCGAAAGTCCTGGAAAGTCTGGGCATCCCGCTTTTTGGGAATGAGAGCGATATTGGTGGAGCAGAGATGCTTGCTGATACTACCCTTTATCCTGGTATCTTCCACCATCTTCAACAGGTCATCCTTGATGATATCGTAGAAATGTATGAGAAACTCAATTGACCAGCCATCTGGTCCGGGGCTCTTGTCCCGTTTGAAAGATTTCATAATAGCCAGTAATTCCTCCTCAGTAACAGGCTGATAAATCTGGTCGTTTAATTCATTATCAAACATCCTCGGATAAACTTCTATTCCCCACAGTATGTCCTGAAAACTGCGATTATTCATTCTTTGATATTGCTTTTTGAAATAAGCTACCGCCTCATTTGATATATCTTGTTGAGAGTAATGAAAGCCTCCATTACCGTCACTGATTTTCCATATTGTATTTTTATCCCTTCTTGCATTGGCGAATCTATGGAAAAATTTAGAGTTTCGGTCGCCTTCTTTCATCCATATTGCCCTACTTTTCAAACGCCAGAAGGTTTCTTCTTGTTTCAGGAGTTGCAATTTCTTTTTTTGTAGACTCTTAATACGATGTCTCATATCATAAGACAATGAATCATATGCCATTGCATCCGCAACAATATCAAGTTCCTTTTGGATTTCTCGGAGCTCTTTTATATTTGCTTGTCTTTTCTGAAACTGCCATTCTTTTACAATCTTCCTGATTTCATTCATCTTATCCATGAAGGACATCTGAAATGAAGCAGATTCTGATGATGACATCTCTCTCCACGCTTTTACTACAGTGTTATTAAAATCAGGCTCCTCCAGACATTGTCTATTGAATTTAAATGGGAAACCTTTTCTGATTCCCATAGATCTCCATCCAAGTATGATCGGCCGATGATCAGATATATAGAAATTTTCAACAGTAGAATAAGGCATGCCGAGGGATTCTACCAAGCTGGCATGTAAGATGAATCTGTCGATTCTCTTAGCAATGTAAGCCTCTTCATTCCTTCCATTGTCCCAAGTGGGCAGAATTTTGGGCGGGAGAATGTCAATAAAATTTTTGTTTAGAAATTCATTCCTAATCCTGGCAGCATTTGGATCCTGCTTCTTACTGATGCCCCAGATTTCATCCATGTTGAAAGTGATATTAAGGTCACCTGCAATCAATAATGATTCAATATCAAAAACTTCCGATGCGAAAAGACTATCCCAAAATGCCGATCTGTTTCTGTATGGAGCATATATGTTTAATATGTTTATAGGACATTTAAACCCTCTAATCTGTGCAGAAATTAGGATGCCAGCAATGCAGCTGTATGCTTTTGCACATATCCATTGTGGGTCCCATAATACCGCTAAACCACCAGATAAACCTACGGCATCAACAACAGAGATGTGCCATAGTGGAAACATCTTCCTGAAGTAGGATACAGTGACTGAAACAGCATGCATGGTCTCTTGGATCAAAATGATTTTAGGGCTCGTAGATAAAAATAGGTTCTTTAAGGCCAAAAATTTCAGGTCTGCTCCCAGACCTCTAATATTAACAGATAAAATGAAATTCATTTAGAAGGCAATCCGGCCTTTCCAGCTCTAAGAGGCCTGTCATCAGAGATGTCTGTAATGGGAATGTCAACCAATGAAAGATTCCTGATACAACAGTCAGAAACAACACCCCTCCCCCTGAAGTGCCTACTGCCCTTTTTGTTATTTCTTCTCACAGTGATATTCCTAGCAGATGTAGGGCTGATCTTAGGTGATTTAGGGGTCACAGGTTTATGAACAGTGAGAGGCAAGAGGAAAAAAAAATAAAAATCTATAGATATGGATATAGATTTTCGACTTAACCTTAATATGTTTTTTTACAAAGAATCATGGTTGTATGGCTGATTACTTTGAAAGACCAGAACAATTCACCATGGCCACATGACTGGTAACGCTGAAAGGCTTGTTTCTACTTTTAAAGTCGTATGCAGACATGATTAAAAAAAAATTCATATACAAAGATGCTTAATTTATTTAATTAGTCAGAGCTCAAAACCATTGTCACGCCATAGCATTTCTCCAACAGAGACACCACAAGCTCCAAATCTGAAACCTAGAGATGGAGAAACTTCAAAACGGTCTTGTAAGCGCAGGTGACCAAAGTATACATGATTATGCATAACGGCTTGATCCACTCAAGAATGTCCCTGGATTCGATCCCTGATTCAATTGTTTTGGTGCAAACAATGTGCATTAAAGGAGAAACTATGCTCTCCAGGTGCGGCTAGAGGAGCTGCCCCTGTTCCTGATATTTATCCATAATGGATTGGGCTTTTTTTGATGGCCGACAGATCCACTGCACTACCATTTTGAACGATGTTGGCCACCAGATTTTCCAAAAATTTATATTCCTGTACAAACCTTCTGTGAACTACCTTTTCATTGGAGAAATGCTCATCGTCTTCTTCTATATCTGCAACGACATTGTCTATAACTGCAGACTCCAAAGTAATCGCTCCCGGAATAAAACAATTTCTGAAGGTTCTGGAGTGGATTCCTTCTTCCCGCTCTTAGTTCAGAGGCAAAATAACAGAAACATTTTGCGTGAGAAGATGTATGAGGATTCACCTGTAACCATGGATTCACAACCCAACCCTGATCTTTGTCCAACAATCCTCCTCTTGTCCGACACAACTCGCTCTGTTTCGGGCCACAACTTCCCTTCCCATTCATTACCCTTAAAAAGCTACTCAATGACGCCTGGGCGTTTGCAAGCCGTAGAAATGTTGGTGCCACTCATATCACTTCTCCGACAGCCTATGACATCTATGGCAAATTTGTTCACCAACAAAATGGCTTTCGATAGTCGAGCTCATGAACACAACAGTTGCAAATGTATAAACATGAGCCGAGCGGTTATATAAATTCAAATTTCAAATTTCCAGCGGGGTTAAGTCAATATCAAATGTTTATATAAATTCAAATTTGAAATTTCCAGTGGGGTTAAGTCAATATCAAATGGTTATATAAATTCAAATTTCAAATTTCCAACGGGGTTTTCAACTTCAAATGAGCTTGCGATCAATGGGTACATTTTTTCGTATACCTTTGTACTCCTACGGTCTTGTGGCAACAGGAAATTCTTCACACGTCGCTCGCTATCGTAGGGCTTTCACGTCTCCTATGGCTTGGCTTTCACGTCTGCCATGGTAAGCTTGTTGAGTCCCAAACCTACACTTCCCTATATACCCTTTCAGCCTTCTTTTTCCATTTACTTCATCCACCAAGCTCTCAAATCATTGCATATTAGTCTAAAAAGAGCATATGAAATGGCTTCCTAACTATGTTTATGACTGTTGTTTGATTTAGATTTTTGTTCAAGCAGCTGCGGAAACTTGTCACTTTTCGCAGCCAGCTCAAGTTTCCGCAGCCATTTTGTTAAAGACTATGTTACAGGTGTCCAATGGAGAAATCGGCCACATGGGCAAGCTGCAAGTGACATGTACATGGAGCGTGTCCCCTCAGTTCAGCCAAATCACTCATAAATGGTCATGGTCAACGATGGTCAAAGGAAGGGCCAAACAAGGAGTTTTGCGGTGGCACGGCTCTATTTTGCCCACATGAAGGTTTGCGTGGCACGATCCTCAATTTCCGGAGGTATTGGCACACCTGTAGATCAACCCGTGAACTGAATCGAGTAGCCACCACTCCATGGATTTAACTGTCATGATGACCATAACGCTAGATCTTAGGCCGTGGAGATTTACGTGTCTCTTTGGCAGCATAGAATCTAGGAATTAGTTGCAGCATTTTCACTTATAAATAACGCGTTGGTATACACTGGATAGTTAGCTTTTTAGATGTAATTTTGACTGTTGTTATAAGCCCACTGTACTGTGATTTACTTTGTCTTATTACTGCACTTTAATATATGAGAAGAGAGCATTCCTGAATTCAATTTGTGACTGAGTATTGACTGGCTGAGGTCGCAGAGGGCCTCTGTACACCAAAGCTCTATATAGTTTCTTACTTGCTTTCATTTACTGTTTTTATAACCATTGCTTGTATATACATTGTGTTGTTATGATGTTCATTGCTGTCCATATTTCCTTTATGTTTTTTTTCATAACTGTTAGCTGATCAGTGCTTCTCTTACAGGATTTTCTAGGCAGCCCGGGCAAATTTACATATTTTTAATAACTACTGACATGAGATCATCTTGTCCTTTCTGCTGATTTTCATTTACTGAGTTTAATTCCAGCATTGTCATTTCTTTCAGTTTTGCTTTGCTTATTTACTTTTCTGCCACTTAGACATCATATTACTCATCTGTTTATGATTTCCTTTCTATAGCCAAGCGACTCAATTAGTGAGGAATCAGAATATTACTTGTTGTAGTATGATTTAGTTTGCTTTCCTGCAAGTTAGAGATTGAATTACTTATGTCATTTTCAAGAATTGAAATATGAATGAGTAGTTAAATCTTAGTTTCCTTTTATGCAATTTAATTTCCTACAATTTAGATATCATATTACTCAGCTTGTTTATGATTACTTCCTATAGCCGGAGCGAGTCGAAAGGTGAAGGGTTAGAATGTGGGTTGAAGTAGTGTGATTTAGTTTGCTTTGCTTTCAGTCTTTGAGTTGCTTTAAGTTCAGTTTTTATTTTCTTTTTCATACAGCAGTGAGGATACTGGGCCATTGTCACTAGTTCACTGTTTTGGTACATTTATTTCCTTTTGAGAACTGATTTCATTACAGTCAGTTTGAAACATTTTTTTTGAGAACTTTTAAGTTTGGAAAATGATTGTAGAAATCACCATTACCATCCATACTTAACTTTCAATTTCGCCATCTCACACTAGGGAATCCACATAAGATAAACCCAAAAACAAACTAAAAAACTCAAAAATGACAAAAGACTAAGAAAACGGTTATCTTGCACATACAATGCACTTCACTTCATCAGTTTACGACTCCCGGATTGACATTTTAAATAGAAATTTAGGACACACTAAATTGACCAAACATTTTGGCGCCGTTGCCGGGGAAGTGAAACTAGGTAGCCAATTTCTTAAAAAAAAAAAAAAAAAAAAAATTTCAAGAAAGGAAAATTGATAACCTCTCAGAGTATGCTCTCCTCTTGCACTTAGTATGACCTGGAGGATCAGAAAAGAGAAAGTTATTGGTTTAATAGTTTCTTGAGTATGCTCTCTTCTTGCACCTAGAGTGACTTGGAAGATCAGAAAGAGAATTATTAGCCCGACTTGAAGAAAAATAAAAAATGACATGCATAGAGCAAGAGATTCTAGGGGAAGGTTTTTAGCTAGAGCCAAGAGTTCGATTTTCAAAACTCCATCTACTTCAAGGAATAGACAAGAGACACCTCCATCATCTCCAACTCACACTCCTAGCCTTAGGATTCCTGGAATTCAAGAGGCAGTAGTTGAATTAGGAGACTCTCCCACACCATCCATCGAATCTGAATTAGGAAAAGATCCTTTTTCTCCTTCTACAGGGAGACACATTGTAATTGAAGAAGTATAATCACTTGAGGAAGAAGAGGGAGAAATTCCTCCTCGTTTTCCATTAGTAGAGGAACCAGAGGACTCTGAAGTCTCTGAGGAAGCTATCATGACAGAGGAGGTAGTTAACGGATTTGGTAGAGGTAGAGGTAGAGGAGGGGGAGGAGGAAACAATGGAGGAGGTAGAGGTAACAATGGGGGAAATAGGGATGGAAATAACTCATTCGGATTTCCTATAGTCGATGAGGATTCTCGAGCAACAATGAAAAATATTTCACCTCGTCCTCAGCCAAGCATTGAAACTAGTCCTCCGCATGATGAAAGCCCTTCTCAGCTAGAGCTAGAGAGCAGTCCTCCTCCTCCACAAGATTTTGAACTCAGTCCAAGAAAGACACCTGAAGTAGATCCCAATCAATAGGAGGTATATGACTACTTGGAATCTTTAGAAAAATCAGCTGCAGGTCTGAGTACCACTCTGCCACTAGATGCACAAGTTCAGTCCTTAAAGCAGGAGGTATTTGAATTAGAGGTCCTAAACAGGCATATCAAGCAAGAAAATGAAGCACTCAAGGAGCAGAGCAAAGTAGATAAAATTATTCATGATAACACTATGCTTCATTTGGGACTATGGCAAAAGAAAAACAAGAAACTGAAGAAAAAGTGCAAAAAGTTGAGCAGAGCATTGATTAATCTCAAATTCAAATGTCTAATAAGGAAACCCAGGATGGTGGTAGCACCAAAGAAGAAGAAAAGAGGGCTAGATGTCCTAACAAAAGCTTCAGAACATATGGATTAGAGGGGAATGACTAAATTTTGGTTGCATGAGGACATGCAACACCTTCACAGTGGGGGTATGTTGAGTCCCAAACCTGCACTTCCTTATATACCCTTTCAGCCTTCTTTTTCCATTTATTTCATCCACCAAGCTGTCAAATCATTGCATATTAGTCTAAAAAGAGCTTATGAAATGGTTTCCTAACTATGTTTATGACTGTTGTTTGATTTAGATTTTTGTTCAAGCAACTGCGGAAACTTGTCACTTTCCGCAGCCAGCTCAAGTTTCTGCAGCCATTTTGTTAAAGACTATGTTACAGGTGTCCAATGGAGAAACTGGCCACATGGGCAGGCTGCAAGTGACATGTACATGGAGCGTGTCCCCTCAGTTCAGCCAAATCACTCATAAACGGTCATGGTCAACGACGGTCAAAGGAAGGGCCAAACAAGGAGTTTTGCGGTGCCACGGCTCTGTTTTGCCCACGCGAAGGTTTACGTGGCACGATCCTCAATTTCGGAGGTATTGGCACACCTGTAGATCAACCCGTGAACTGAATCGAGCATCCACCACTCCATGGATTTAACTGTCATGATGACCATAACGCTAGATCTCAGGCTGTGGAGATTTACGTGTCTCTTTGGCAGCATAGCATCTAGGAATTAGTTGCAGCATTTTCACTTATAAATAACGCGTTGGTATACGCTGGATAGCTAGCTTTTTAGATGTAATTTTGACTGTTGTTATAAGCCCACTGTACTGTGCTTTACTTTGTCTTATTACTGCACTTTAATATATGAGAAGACCGCATTCCTGAATTCGATTTGTGACTGAGTATTGACTGGCTGAGGTTGCAGAGGGCCCCTGTACACCAAAGCTCTATATAGTTTCTTACTTGCTTTCATTTACTGTTTTTATAACCATTGCTTGTATATACATTGCGTTGTTCTGATGTTCATTGTTGTCCATATTTCCTTTATGTTTTTTTCATAACTGTTAGCTGATCAGTGCTTCTCTTACAAGTTTTTGTAGGCAGCCCAGGCAAATTTACATATTTTTAATAACTACTGACATGAGATCATCTTGTCCTTTCTGTTGATTTTCATTTACTGAGTTTAATTCCAGCATTGTCATTTCTTTCAGTTTTGCTTTGCTTATTTACTTTTCTGCCACTTAGACATCATATTACTCATCTGTTTATGATTTCCTTTATATAGCCAAGTGACTCAATTAGTGAAGAATCAGAATATTACTTGTTGTAGTATGATTTAGTTTGCTTTCCTGCAAGTTAGAGATTGAATTACTTAAGTCATTTTCAAGAACTGAAATATGAATGAGTAGTTAAATCTTAGTTTCCTTTTATGCAATTTAATTTCCTGCAATTTAGATATCATATTACTCAGCTTGTTTATGATTACTTCCTATAGTCGGAGCGAGTCGAAAGGTGAAGGGTCAAAATGTGGGTTGAATTAGTCTGATTTATTTTGCTTTGCTTTCAGTCTTTGAGTTGCTTTAAGTTCAGTTTTTATTTTCTTTTTCATACAACAGTAAGGATACTGGGCCATTGTCACTAGTTCACTGTTTTGGTACATTTATTTCCTTTTCAGAACTGATTTCATTACAGTCAGTTTGAAACCTTCTTTTTGAGAACTTTTAAGTTTGGAAAATCATTGTAGAAATCACCATTACCATCCATACTTAACTTTCAATTTCGCCATCTCACACTAGGGAATCCACAGAAGATAAACCCAAAAACAAACTAAAAAACTCAAAAATGACAAAAGACTAAGAAAACGGTTATCTTGCACATATAGTGCACTTCACTTCATCAGTTTACGACTCCCAGATTGACATTTTAAATAGCAATTTAGGACACACTAAATTGACCAAACATTTTGGCGCCGTTGCTGGGGAAGTGAAACTAGGTAGCCAATTTCTTAAAAAAAAAAAAAAAAAAATTTCAAGGAAGGAAAATTGATAACCTCTCAGAGTATGCTCTCCTCTTGCACTTAGTATGACCTGGAGGATCAGAAAAGAGAAAGTTATTGGTTTAATAGTTTCTTGAGTGTGCTCTCTTCTTGCACCTAGAGTGACCTGGAAGATCAGAAAGATAATTATTAGCCCGACTTGAAGAAAAATAAAAAATGACATGCATAGAGCAAGAGATTCTAGGGGAAGGTTTTTAGCTAGAGCCAAGAGTTCGATTTTCACAACTCCATCTACTTCATGGATAGACAAGAGACACCTCCATCATCTCCAACTCACACTCCTAGCCTTAGGATTCCTGGAATTCAAGAGGCAGTAGTTGAATTAGGAGACTCTCCCACACCATCCATCGAATCTGAATTAGGAAAAGATCCTTTTTTTCCTTCTACAGGGAGACACATTGTAATTGAAGAAGTAGAATCACCTGAGGAAGAAGAGGGAGAAATTCCTCCTTGTTCGCCATTAGTAGAGGAACTAGAGGACTCTGAAGTCTCTGAGGAAGCTATCATGAGTGAGGAGGTAGTTAACGGATTTGGTAGAGGTAGAGGTAGAGGAGGTGGAGGAGGAAACAATGGAGGAGGTAGAGGTAACAATGGGGGAAATAGGGATGGAGATAACTCATTCGGATTTCCTATAGTCGATGAGGATTCTTGAGCAACAATGAAAAATATTTCACCTCATCCTCAGCCAAGCATTGAAACTAGTCCTCCAGATGATGAAAGCCCTTCTCGCCTAGAGCTAGAGAGCAGTCCTCCTCCTCCACAAGATTTTGAACTCAGTCCAAGAAAGACACCTGAAGTAGATCCCAATCAACGGGAGGTATATGACTACTTGGAATCTTTAGAAAAATCAGCTGCAGGTCCGAGTACCATTCTGTCACTAGATGCACAAGTTCAGTCCTTAAAGTAGGAGGTATTTGAATTAGAGGTCCTAAACAGGCATATCAAGCAAGAAAATGAAGCACTCAAGGAGCAGAGCAAAGTAGATAAAATTATTCATGATAACACTATGCTTCATTTGGGACTATGGCAAAAGAAAAACAAGAAATTGAAGAAAAAGTGCAAAAAGTTGAGCAGAGCATTGATCAATCTCAATTTCAGATGTCTAATAAGGAAACCCAGGATGGTGGTAGCACCAAAGAAGAAGAAAAGAGGGCTAGATGTCCTAGCAGAAGCTTCAGAACATATGGATTAGAGGGGAATGACTAAATTTTGGTTGCATGAGGACATGCAACACCTTCACAGTGGGGGTATGTTGAGTCCCAAACCTTCACTTCCCTATATACCCTTTTAGCCTTCTTTTTCCATTTACTTCATCCACCAAGCTGTCAAATCATTGCATATTAGTCTAAAAAGAGCTTATGAAATGGTTTCCTAACTATGTTTATGACTGTTGTTTGATTTAGATTTTTGTTCAAGCAACTGCGGAAACTTGTCACTTTCCGCAGACAGCTCAAGTTTCTGCAGCCATTTTGTTAAAGACTATGTTACAGGTGTCCAATGGAGAAACTGGCCACATGGGCAAGCTGCAAGTGACATGTACATGGAGCGTATCCCCTTAGTTCAGCCAAATCACTCATAAACGGTCATGGTCAACGACGGTCAAAGGAAGGGCCAAACAAGAAGTTTTGCGGTGGCACGACTCTGTTTTGCCCACGTGAAGGTTTGCGTGGCACGATCCTCAATTTCCGGAGGTATTGGCACACCTATAGATCAACCCGTGAACTGAATCGAGCAGCCACCACTCCATGGATTTAATTGTCATGATGACCATAACTCTAGATCTCAGGCCGTGGAGATTTACGTGTCTCTTTGGCAGCATAGAATCTAAGAATTAGTTGCAGCATTTTCACTTATAAATAACGTGTTGGTATACGTTGGATATCTAGCTTTTTAGATGTAATTTTGACTGTTGTTATAAGCCCATTGTACTGTGTTTTACTTTGTCTTATTACTGCACTTTAATATATGAGAAGACAACATTCCTGAATTCGATTTGTGACTGAGTATTGACTGGCTGAGGTTGCAGAGGGCCCTTATACACCAAAGCTCTGTATAGATTCTTACTTGCTTTCATTTACTGTTTTTATAACCATTGCTTGTATATACATTGCGCTGTTCTGATGTTCATTGCTGTCCATATTTCCTTTATGTTTTTTTCATAACTGTTAGCTGATCAGTGCTTCTCTTACAGGTTTTTGTAGGCAGCCCAGGCAAATTTACATATTTTTAATAACTACTGACATGAGATCATCTTGTCCTTTCTGCTGATTTTCATTTACTGAGTTTAATTCCAGCATTGTCATTTCTTTCAGTTTTGCTTTGCTTATTTACTTTTTTTCCACTTAGACATCATATTACTCATCTGTTTATGATTTCCTTTCTATAGCCAAGCGACTCAATTAGTGAGGAATCAGAATATTACTTGTTGTAGTATTATTTAGTTTGCTTTCTTGCAAGTTAGAGATTGAATTACTTATGTCATTTTCAAGAATTGAAATATGAATGAGTAGTTAAATCTTAGTTTCCTTTTATGCAATTTAATTTCCTGTAATTTAGATATCATATTACTCAGCTTGTTTATGATTACTTCCTATAGCCGGAGCGAGTCGAAAGGTGAAGGGTCAGAATGTGGGTTGAAGTAGTGTGATTTAGTTTGCTTTGCTTTCAGTCTTTGAGTTGCTTTAAGGTCAGTTTTTATTTTCTTTTTCATACAGCAGTAAGGATACTGGGCCATTGTCACTAGTTCACTGTTTTGGTACATTTATTTCCTTTTGAGAACTGATTTCATTACAGTCAGTTTGAAACCTTCTTTTTGAGAACTTTTAAGTTTGGAAAATCATTGTAGAAATCACCATTACCATCCATACTTAACTTTCAATTTCGCCATCTCACACTAGGGAATCCACATAAGATAAACCCAAAAACAAACTAAAAAACTCAAAAACGACAAAATACTAAGAAAACGATTATCTTACACATACAATGCATTTCACTTCATCAGTTTACGACTCCCGGATTGACATTTTAAATAGCAATTTAGGACACACTAAATTAACCAAACAAAGCCATGGGCATATGAATGGCGGAGTGCATTAATGGCCTTCCGGTATGCTCATGTATGTATGAATCTCTGAATGAATCCTCTATTGGAGTTATGGTGCTACCAATGTCACGTACTCTTAAAGCATCTCTATTAGAGTTATGGGTACTACCAATATCACGTACTCTTAAATCATTAAATAGCGATCGCCACGAGGGTTGGAATTTGACGCGTGTCATGGTGTGATTTGCTTGTTAAATATTGTTTAAAAAATTACAAGATCGTTGTGATTCTGATTTGGAACTATGAAAACGGGTAAGAAACTGTGGAAAACATAAAATTTGAAGGGCAAGTTTCTTTTGAAATTCCAACCTTGGTCGCCACCACCATCACAAGACTCTATTAATAACCAGCTAGATAATGAGACATAAATGCACTGTGTTGTATAGGTTTGTCATTAGATTTTGGCAGGTCAGTTATTAAAAAGTGAGCATATACAATTCCAGTTATCCAACCAAAAAAACCAGTATATAATTCCAGTTATCCAACCACGAGGCTATACAACCCCTTGGATTTATGGCCGAATGGGCAAGCTAGTTATTTGTTCTCAAAAAATAAAATGTGTGCAAACACCATTTCTTTCTGTCTACAGCTCTAATACGCTCTTTGCACTAAACTTTCATTCTGCCATCCCTCCTTCCGCTTTTCTTAACGTCATGCAGCCTGTTGCAGATACATTCTTCAGATTCCCAGACGCATTTCTTTGCCTCATCCCTTATAAAATCCCAATTAGAGAGGCAATTAAATGCTCCTTCTCTCGAGAAAATGGAGATTCCTCTATAGCCAAATTCCCCAACTCACTCTGTCCCCTTATCTTCTTCTCGGCTCCGTTAGGGAAAGCCCACTTCCAGATCCACTGTCAGTGACAATGGTTGAAAGTATAATCTCCAATCTTCTAGTCTCGCATTCCCCAGATCTGGAAGCTTTTCATTTGTTTAGTGACATTTCCCAATGGGGTTGGAAAAAAAACAATAAATGGCAGTGTAATCATCAAAGTGTATGGAAATGGGTGCGTTATGGTTCCTGCAGGAATGTCCAACACCTCACTCTGAGTGTTTCCCCTTTAAAGGATATTCCACCCCCTGCCCTTTTCTCATGTAATAGTCTCACAACTATCAGACTCTCCAACTACGTTCTCACTCAAATTCCAACCCAATTCCCTGGTTTCCACCATCTCATAACCTGTTGTTGAGATTAATGAAGAAATGTCTTAATGGAGTGACAATTCAAACTGAACATTAGATTAGGAGTTTGTCCTTGTTTTCTAGGGTGTTATTTCAACTTCCCTAAATGTGTGTTTGTTATATATATTTCTCATGTAATGAATGTAAGGTAGAGGGTGTTCTGCAGAGGCAGTCTCCAGGTGGTGCTCCACACCTGTCAGCTGCTTAGGTTTCTTAATAAATTTGATTTGTGTATTTTTGACATGGTATTGGAGCTTCAGGGCTGAGGACGGCCTGTAACACTGAGTGGGGAAGCATAAATTTGACTGGCGCGGTTGGAGGGAAATCAACACGTTTTTTATGGCGATAGTCGCACAGATTCACTTCTGGCCTTACACATTTTTTTATTCAACAGAACGGCGCAAGTGAGCATGTGTGAATCGTGCCAACCGTGAAGAGAAGGAAATCTACTGTGAAGAGGTCGTCGTGGATTTTCATTTATGCCGAGTTGAACATCTCTGCTAAGTTGAATCTAGTTTGGATCTACTGCATGAGGTGAATTATCTACTGAGTGAGGTGATCGATGGCCGTGGAGAAGGCTACATGAGGTGTGAGGTGATCGGTGGCCATGGAGGAGGACATAGGAAGCATGCAGGAGGTCGCAGGAAATTCAATTGAATTGCTGCTCCACTCTGATTTACAACTAGAAGAGGTCGCCTTCGATCACGCTTATCGGAATTGTCGATTGGACTGGTAATCTGCTGGAGGTTGTGTTTTGGAGAAGTCCTGGAGGGAGCAGCGTAAGGCAACGGTGTGAGAAAAGGCTGCAGCGTAGGGACGCAGTGCTTGCTCCCTTGTGAGAAAAGGTTGTCCCGTGAATTTCTTTGCTCTCATTGAGTTGGTTGGCTGATGATAACGCAACTCAGATGGAAGCCTTTCATCATTCTCCATTTGCGATAAGAAACGCATACACATGTTTCCTAATTTTAACGTAGGTATCTACATTATTGGTAGTCTCCATTGTGAAACTGTTAGGATCGGTAGTCTCCATGTTGTTCGATAATACCGAGCCGTTGAAACTGTTTGGGATCGAACAGTAGTGAAGCCGTTTTTTTGTGCTCTTTGGAGGAGGCCGCACAATGGCTGTGCTTGTCGTGGGTATTTTTTTTAATCAAGATTGCTGCACACTAATTGGAGCTCGTGCTTCTTGAGACAAGAGGATTTTTTTTTAAGTTTTAAATTAAAAGTTTTTATTTAATTCTTTAATTAAAAAAAGGGGGGCGATTTTTTTTAAAATACAGATCTGGGAGCATTGGATTTGGCATTTGCAGTTTTTTTTAAGATTTGGGGTTGTTTTTTAATTGTTGGGATTGAAGTTTCTTATTCATTCAAGATGAATAATCAGTTAGAAGAAGCATACCTCAATGAGAATAACATGTTGGATGGATCCAATTATTTTGGTTGGAAATTTAAGCTGCAGACCCTGCTTGAGGGACACAATGCATGGACAATTGTGAATAATGATGAGGTGAAGCTGAACCTGACTGCAGGAGGAACAACAACAACAATCCAAGACTAGGACAAGCGAGATACTAATGCAAGAATGCTCCTGAAATTGTTGGTCAAAGATTGCATAATTCCCCATATCCGTGATTGCAAGGCTACACCAGAAATCTGGAAGACGCTCAAGGATCTCTATTAGGTCAAGAACACCAATCGATTGTTGTCCTTGAAAAGAAATATTCTCTCCATCAATATGGAGGAGAATGAGACAGTTTTAGCATTTATTTTGCGGATCAAGGAGCTCAAGAACAAGTTGGGTGACATCGGTGAAGTTATGTCAGATACAAATTTGGTCACGATTACCATGAATGGTATGATTGACAAGTATCAGATGTTTACCATTGGCTTGAATGCAAGAGAAAAAAGCCCCCATGTTTGAAGAATTGACTGGGATACTTATGCAAGAGAAGGAAAGGCGATTGACTCATTAACCTTGGAGTTTAGATTTGGCCTTAATGGTGAAGAAGAAGCCCTTTAGAGGAAAGCCAAATGAAGCACAAAAGAGCAGTGCAACCCCACAGAGAAAGATGCCCCCACCTCAAGGTACGTCTTTCAATAGAAATGACTCTACGACAAAATGTTTTTATTGTGGTATAACCATCCATATAATCAGATATTGCATGAAGAAGAAGTTTGATGAAGAGTGAAAGAAACATAAACAACATGCAGGTAATTTTGCTGATGAGGAACAAAGTCAGAACCTTAGATTGTTCATATCTGACTCTGCGCTTTCGGCTAAAGATGATGAAGCATATACCTGGTTTGTGGACTCAGGTGCATCCATCCACATGACAGGGAACAAACAGTGGTTTGAAGACTTCAAAGGGACCAACAGTGGAGAAAACATCTATCTTGGTGATGATAGAGGGTACCAAATCAAAGGTTATGGTAATATTCTTGTTGTTTTGCCCGATGGAAATATTAGACATATCCATAATGTAATGTATGTACCTGGCATAAAAAAGAATTTGATTTTTGTCTCTATGATAACCGATCAGAATCTCAAGGTAGAGTTCTATAAATCATATTGTGTTATTAAAGACCTGTTGGATAGTATGAAGCCTATTGCATCAGGTATTCGTGTGGGAAAATTGTACAAGCTAAATGTCAAAAGCGCACCACATCAAGCATTGACATCAACTGCCATGAATACAATGGACTTATGGCATCATAGATTTGGCCATATTAACTTCAATGATCTGCTGCTATTACAAAAAGGAGGTATGGTCGAAGGTCTTCCTGTTTTAAAACCTGTTCATATTGATTGTGATGCATGTGCACTGGGAAAGTTGCACAAAGATGAATTTCCTATGAATACTGATAGAAGGAGGAGAGATATACTCGAGCTGGTACACACAGATCTATGCGGGCCTATGCAAACAATATCGTTAGGTGGTGCATACCATTTTTTATTGTTTATTGATGACTGTACTAGATTTACTTGGGTGTATTTCCTCAGGAAGAAGAGCCACACTTTTGAATACTTCAAGGAGTTTAGAAGTATGGTTGAAAAGCATACAGGTAAAAGCATCAGGATTCTCCACTCGGATCAAGGGGGAGAGTACAAGAAAGCTTGTGTCCTCAAATACTGCAAAGATAATGGGATACATCAGTAGTTTACTATACCCCACAGTCCTCAACGGAACGGGGTTGCAGAAAGGAAGAACATAACCCTTGTGGAGTGTGCTCGCAGTATGTTAAAAGGTAAGAATCTTTCAAATGGGTTTTGGGCTGAAGCGATTAATACTACAGTATATCTAAATAATAAGAGTCCAACAAGAAGTTTAAATTAAAAACTCCTTTTGAAGCTTTATTTCGTTATAAGCCTGCAGTTAAGCATTTGAGAGTTTTTGGCAGTAAAGCCTTTGCCCATGTCCCAAAGGAAGATGGAAAGAAATTGGATTGAAAGGTTATCAAATGTATTTTTATTGGGTATTGTACATAATTTAAGGCTTACAAACTGTTTAATCCCTCTACTCATAAAGTTTTTGCGAGCAGAGATGTAGTGTTTCATGAGCAGGTTAATTTTGGAAGCCATGGAAGTGTTAATGAAGAATGGCACATGCCCTTGTTGGTGGAAGAAGGAAGTGAAGAATCAGGTGACATCAATGAGCAACACCAGCAGGAAGGGAAAGAAGATGATGTAGCTGTTAAGCCAAGTCTAGAAAATGATGACCAGATAAGGTTCAAAGCTACCCCACCACTCAGGAGATCAGGTAGGAAGGTTCAGTTGCTAGCAAGGTATAGCTTTTATAACTAGTATGATGAATGTTGTTGAACCCTCAGGTTATAAAGAATCTAGTCAATATAGTGAATAGAGAGCTACTATGGAAAAGGAATATGAATCAATCCTTAAAAACAAAACTTGGGATTTAGTTAAACTACCTAAAGGAAAATGATCGATATGATGCAAATGGTTGTATAAGCCTAAATTTAAAGTAGATGAGAGCATAGATAAGTATAAAGCTAGGCTGGTTGCAAAGGGGTATCTGTAGCAAGAAGGCATAGATTATGATGGAAAATTTTCCCTTGTAGCTAAACTAAAGACAATCAAAATGATAATTTCTTTAGCTACCAAACACCATTGGATGATTCACCAACTAGATGTTAAATTTACATTTTTAAATGGGGATTTAAAAGAAGAAGTCTACTTAGTGAAACCTGAGGGGTTTGTCAAACAGGGTGAGGAACATTTAGTTTATAGGTTGAAGAAAGCGTTGTATGGACTAAAACAGGGACCCAGGTCATGGTATGACAAAATTGATTCATTTTTCCTACAACATGGTTATAAAAGAAGCAAAAATTACCCTAATCTTTATACCGTGTTTGATAAAGAGGGAAGGATTGTTTTGATTTCTTTATATGTAGATGATCTAATCATTACAGGGAATGTTGATAATCTCATTAAAAAAATCAAGGAGAAGATGTCACAAGTCTTTGAGATGAAAGACCTTGCAGAGCTATATTATTGTTTGGGTTTGGAAGTGTGGAGGAATTCTGGAAAAAAAATTCTGTCACAGAGTAAGTATGCCAGGAGCTTACTATAAAATTTCAGAATGGATTAGTGCAAAGTTGCAGCAGTACCTTTAACAGAATTTAAAACTTCAGAATGATGATGGATCTAAGGAGGCAGATGTGACTTTGTATAGACAGCTAATTGGGAGTCTAATCCACTTGACTACAACTAGGCCTGATTTGGCATATGCAATCAGTGCATTGAGAAAATTTAGGTCAAAGGCCCTTGGGAGCCATTGGGTTGTAGCAAAAGGTGTTTTGAGGTATCTCTAGGGAACCTTAGATTTTGGTATTGTTTATACTGATTCATGTGATGTTAGATTGACGGTCTTTTCAGACTCCGATTGGGCTAGAAATGTGGATGACAGACGATCCATAATAGGCTATGCATTTAGCATTGGATTCTGGGTCATTACATGGAGTAGCAAAAAGAATAACACAGTATCCTTGTATTCTGCAGAAGCTGAATACCAAGATATGTGTGCAACAACATGTGAAGCAGTTTGGTTGATGAAACTTCTCCTTGATGTTGGAGAAGAAAAAAAGGTTGCAACAGTGATCAAATGCGACAACCAGAGCTCCATCAAACTTGCAAATAATCCAGTATTTCATAAGAACACAAAGCATATCAATACACAGTTTCATTTTTTCAGGGAAAAAGTTCAATCAAAAGAAATCCATATTGAGTATTGTAATAGTTGTGACAATGCTGCTGATATTTTTACCAAACCTCTTGGTAGAATCAAGTTTGAATTGTTTAGGGAAGTCTTAGGCATATGTGTGAATCCATTTCTCCATTAAGGAGGAGCGTTGATATTAATGAAGAAATGTCTTAATGGAGTGACAATTCAAACCAAACCTTAGATTAGGAGTTTGTTCCTGTTTTCTAGGGTGTTGTTTCAACTTCCCTAAATGTGTGTTTGTTATATATATTTCTCATGTAATGAATGTAAGGTAGAGCGTGTTCTGCAGAGGCAGTGTCCATGTAGTGTTCCACAATTGTGAGCTACTCAGGGTTCTTAATAAATTTGATTCGTGTATTTTTGATGTAACAGCCTTGGTGAAAATTTCATGTAAAAATATATAAATACCATGGATGATGGGAGACGTATTCCAAGCTGAATGGTGGGGAAAACATCCTGGTGTGTGTTCATTTGGTTGTTTATGGCTAAGGAAATTGGCAAAAGCAATGGCTAAGTCTTTGAAAAGGCATGAGACATTAATTGGCATTTTATTTATGAAAATAATGGAAATTAGGAGAAAATGAAGGTGAAAGGTCACAGGTTGCATGTGAGGAGGAAATTGAGGGAAAATAATGGAAAATGAAGCAGATAGAGGCATCATTAATAAAAAGGCTTCTGAGGATCAGTGGTGAGGGATTGAACAATTCAGTGTTGGAGCTCTCTCATTATTTTTTCTCTCTCTCTCTTTCATACTCTTGGATACTTAGAGTTTTCGTGGAGCACTCTTAGAGGGTGTGGCATACTTGGATTCTTGGAGAAAGAAGGAAAAGGAAGAGTACAAAAGCGCAAGAGGGCATTGACATCAACAACTACATCAGATTTGCTTGCAAGTACGAAGTTGCATGTATGATTTCTTCACTAGTTTTGGCATGCATGGCACATGCATGTGGTTTCTTGGTTATGATTTGTCATTGGCATGGAGGATGGCCAAGATTGACAGTGGATTGCTTAGCCTTGCCATTTCCTGGATAGTCACGGTGATTGTGGGTTTATTTTCATTGCTTTGTTTTGGTTGGTTCTCATGTTTCCTTAGCTTGGGTTGAGTTATTTGTCCTAGAATCCTTTGTTGAACAAATACTTTGGAAGCCCTATAACAACTTGGGTTGAGTTACTAGTCCTGGAAGCCCTGGTTGAACAAACGCTCTAGAAGCCCTGTAACAGCTTGGGTTGAGTTACTAGTCCTGGAAGCCCTAGTTGGACAAACGCTCTGGAAGCCCTTGGTAGGTTGAGCTACTAGTCTTGGAAGCCTTGGTTGGACAAACGCTCTGGAATTCGTGTATAAGTTGTGGGTTGAGTTACTAGTTCTCGAAGCCTTGGTTGGACAAACGCTCTGGAAACCATGTATACGTTGTGGGTTGAGTTACTAGTTATGGAAGACTTGGTTGGACAAACACTCTAGAGGCCCTAGAAGGCTTGGATGGAGACCAATCTGATGATGGTTTTGGTGATGTCCGACCGTGAGGTGGAATCACTGTTTGATGGGTTGAGGTGGATGGCCTCTTGAAGCCTTAAATGAGTTTTGGTTTAATTTTTCTATGATATCCCACATTAATTCTTGGAATATGACACGGGGGTGAATGGCTGAAGAGAGATTTGGCTTAGCCATTCTACAGTCGGGTGGAACGTGGTAGCCCCATCTCCGATTGGTTCATTTCATTAATTAATGAGAAATCCATTCCCTTGAATTCATGTGTAAAGACATTGATGTATTTATGGATTTGATAACTAATATGTTTATTGTATTTATGTTCCTATTATGTTGGTTATATGCACATTTCATTACAATAGCTATGTATGGCTCTCAGCATGTTTTTACTTGTAGATGAATGGATAATGTGTTTATGAGTTAATGGAGGATAATGCAACAAATAGCATGAGGGAACAATGGTTCATGGCGATTCTCAGATAAGTATGGGATCCCTACACTTAATTATGTTTTTTACACCTATAGGTTACATGTTGATGACATGTTTGACGAAATGATTGTCATGGCTAGTAGGGGTCTAGTGATGATCCTATTCATGTTATTGTTTTTGCATCATTGTTTCCTTGCATCCTTACTAATTCTAAGTGATCATTCCATTCTGGGCAGTGTCCCGAGCTCTGGGCCGAAAAATGTGGCTCAAACCCAGAATGCTAGCATTAGTGCTGAGACTAACTCGCATGGGCAGTGTTTGGGAGGTGTTATAAAGCAGTTAGGCAGTGTCTGGGGAGTGTTAGTCTTGGAACTAACTCGCCTGGGCAGTGTCTAGGGAGTGTTACCCTGCCCTAAGTCTCTCAAATAGCAGTAGGACCCAAGGACAGGCAGTTTGAGTGGCTGACTTGTGTTCTAAGGGTTGTGTAGATGATGTTGGATGAATGTATGTGATGTTCCATCAATTCCATTTCCTTAAATTCACCTAGGAGGTTGAATCTTATGATAGTGGCCTCTCGTCACATGTTTACCCCAACTGGCCGGTTGCTTGAGTAGATGTGGGAGGAGGGTGTTACAGAGTGGTATCAGAGCATGGTTCAACTCTCGGACTGAATGGGTTGAATGTGTGTTGGTCATGCATGCATGTCAATTGCTTGTGTGTCTCTTACACTTATATACTTGTTGCATTTTCTTGATGATGGATTAAGGTTGTAGTATGGTTATCATGAAGAATTTGATTTTGTGGAATGCATTACCATGAGTATGTGACTGACTGTGTATGAATTATATGTCTCTTACATATTGATTTCATTATACCTACTTACATCCTTGTATGTTAGGTTACATTTTTGAATATCTTGATTACATGTATCAATCTTGTAGGTTGATTACAAGAATTGATCGCTTATGTTCAACTACGTGCGTTTATGCGTAGGTGTAGTTTATTTGGCATTGCTTATGCATACTGTTGGTTGCATGTGGAAATGTGTACAATGGAGTAATGGTTGTTGTCATGCATGAGGTCATGGTTTGTGTAGTTGATATGGCCATGCCTTGATGACTAGACTCTAGCTAGAATGATGTGTATATGGTTTGGTACTTATGTGTTATATATCCACATGCAGTTTTTATGCATGTATGGTCTTGGTTATAGTATGCATGAATAGTAAGTCAAACATGCCTTGTGAAATCATGGTATGCAAGTTAGGTCATCACAGTGCTATTGGATGTTATAATGCTAATATGTTGGCTAAGATAGAGTAAGAGATGCAGATCATCATACATGTATTATATGTTCGACATGTAGGTATGTATGTTAATGATTATTATATGCATTAGGGTTATATAAATTAGGTTTATGAACATGTATTTGATGTTATGGTTACATTCATGATATATATTAGATGTTGAGTGTGGTTATATTCACGTGTTGGATAGTCAAGAATGATAGTAGCTTGTAGTTGTATGCATTGCTATTGTTGTTTTATATTAGATAACCTCATGATTATGTTATATGTTGTTGATGAGCATAATATATAACATAGTTTCGTTATGTGTTATTAACTTGATGATTAGAGTTGTTTCATTGAGATCTTGATGCCATAATTTGGATTGGTCATATGTGTGACGGTTTTGTTCATTGCATTGAAGATCTTGATGTTATATGTATTGTGCTAACCTGGTTTGACCTATGCAAATGGTTATCATTACGATACTCAGGTATGAGCTGACATATTTGTGATATGGTGTCGTACTAATCTAGACTGATCATGCATATGTGATTATTATGCATGAAGGATGCTTATGAGCTTATAATATGAACATGTTAGTTAGTTAGTTATTGTTATGGATATCATGATTTATGTTGACATGTTGTAAAGTTATATCTCGCTAACTAGATTGATTATGCAGACAAGATAGCCTCTCATGAGGTACACTAAGGTAGGAGTTTTCTTATGTATTATACTTGGTGTTTCATAGTTGATTATGTCGTATATTTGGCATTTGAGTTTTTGGTGCCTATTATGTTGTCTAATTGATTTATTGAACATGGTATGTTTGCAATTGGTTGAATGATTGATGAATTTCTTGATATGAGTATGTGTTCAAATGATTTTGTTTTAAGATGATTGTACTAACATGTATGTGTTGAGACAGTTGATACGTACTTGAATGTAGTTGATAGTTGTAGCATTATGTCTAATGACTAAGGATTTTGACATGATTGTTTGTAAAAGTTGTTTCCAAATTGATAAATATAATTGTATTGATATTTGGAACATGTGGTTTACATGTGTGAGCATGATGCAGGAGTTGCATGGCAAGAGAGGTTGCCATGAAATCTTGAAGAAGGCTCAAGTTGAGCTTTCCTTGGGAACCATGGGGATTGAGTCATGGGGTTTATAGTTAGTCTTCTAATTTTGGTCTTCTATGAATTGTTGAGCTTGATTTGTGACTTTTTCTATGTCTAGTGTATGGCCATACCACATTGTTTGAAGAGTTGAGTTGTTATTGGTTTTCATGTTTTTCTTCTTTTTGTTTCTTGGCTTTCCTTTTATTGTTTGAGTCTTGGGAATTGGTTGGAAAATAGGAAAGTTAATGGATCTCAGGGAGAGCTATGTGGTACTTGATAGGTGATGTAAGACTCGGATGAAGCTCTGTGAATGAGTAAGCGTAGCGAAAGTTAAGACTATGACAGTCGGTTGGACTGGCTGGGTCCATTATGGTAAATGGGCACTGGTAGTATAGTCATGAGAAAGGTAAAAGGAAAAGGTAGAGTAAATGAGTCTGAGGTGTTGGATGCCTTGGCTATGTTGGGAATTTTTGTTCTCAATATCGCACATGAATAAAGGAATTTCTCTTAACCTAGAACTTATGTTTTCTAGTAATTACGTTATGATCATGATTATGTTGATGTTTATATATGTATACATGAATGTATGTATGTTGTCATCTGACAAGGTCATGATTGTTTTATGCTAACATTTATATATGTATGTATATATTCATGTATCTATGTTACTGTCTAACAGGGTTGTCAGGGCTCAATCTTGTGGAGGAATGATTGCTTATGCAGGAGAACAACATGAAGAGGTTCATGGTCTTACGAGGAATCAATTGGGAAGAGTAGTCACGAAAAATGTACGAGGTCAGTATCATGTGGATATTATTTGGTATTGTATACTTATATTATTCCTATGTTTATGTTATGATAGGTAATGTTGAAGGATACATCAGCAATGTGAAAGCACGGTGGTCTACAACATGCTAGGATAAGCATGGATGAGAAACTGGAAGTAAGGTTTCTTGGTAAGGACAGTGTGGTTTTCGATGTGTAGTACTATTTTTGAGCATACGTTGTATATGTTGCATCTATGATGTGTGCACTTGTGGAGTTGTGTATACATAACATGTGTACATGTTATTTATGCAATGTTATGTACAGGATGGTACAAATAGGGCTATGTGAATATTGCATATGGGGTGTTGTATACATATTGTATTGTCTTCATGATGTATATGCAGTGTGTGTGCATATGGTGCTATGTGCATATTAGATATGTAGTGTTGTGTACGGACGATGATATGTACATGTTGGATATGCAGTGCTATGTACACTTGGTGTTGTGTGCATGTTGTACATATGGTGCTATGTACATATGGTGTTGTGTGCATGATTGTACAAGTGGTTATGTGAGCAAGTGGTGTCGTGTACATGTTGTAAATAGGGTGTTATGAGCATGCGGTGTTGTGTACATGTCATGCATGTGATGCTATGTATATATGGTGTCACATACACATCGTGCTTGTGGTACTGTGTACATGTGGTATTGCATACATGTTGTACAATCATGTAGTGTACATGTGGCATTGTGTACACATTGTGCAGGTGTCACCGTGTACATGTGATTTTGTGAACATGTTGTGCAGGTGGTGCAGTGTATTGGTGGTATTGTGTACATGTTGTACATATGGTACTGGTGTATGTGTGGTATTGTGTGTGTGTCGTCGATGTTGTGTTATGGGCAAGCAATATTATGCATATGCATCATGTAGTCATGGTATTGTGGCTTGTGTATTCGTTGTGTAGTACTCTGTGTAGGTACATGCATTGGGTGGTATTTCACATCAGGTATAGATGGATGCCTTCTATTGTATACACTGAGTGTAGGTGTATGTGTTGTATGTCAGGTGTAGATGCATGTATTGCATGGTGTGGTATGTCGTGTGGTTGTATTTGTGTGATACACACTATGTGTCTATGCACATGGTTGAGGAGAAGGCACTCGGTGTTTGTTGAGTGTAGCAACCGATTTGAAGTGCGTATGGAACAAAGACAAAGGTCAAAGCTAAGGATTGAGGAAGGATAAGTATCATCACTTTATTTCAATTTTATTATGCATGTGATTTATGACTATGGTATATGACGATTATATGTGATCTATGATTTTGGTTTATGATGGTTACATGTGATTTATGATTTTGATCTATGATGGTTGTGTTTGAGCTAACCTAATGTGATACCTTTATATATGCCAATTTGGTCAAATATTCTAGTTTTACTTATTCTGACGGGAAGCGAACAAGATTGGAAATGTACTTTATTGACGAGCTACCAATGAGGTATGATGTGAATTTATTTCAATTTATATCAAATCTAATGGAAGTTATGTGCTTGGTACAGGAAGCACGAAAATACCTGGTTGGGTGGTTAAAATCAACTATAAGAATTGGAAACAACAGTAAGAGAAATTGGAACATGTAGCAGCATGTTGGTAAAGCACTTCAGGAGCAGGGCCATTGTGGGACACTGGTACCCAATAGTGTCCATTGATTTCCATGAGCATGGTATGACCAGTATGATGCGTTGAGGCGGGTATATACCTTGGTTTTTTTATCTTCTGATTCAAGGAAGCCTTGCCAAGGGATGGATTTCCCAGGATGGGAGTGCCAATGGAACTTGGAAGGTGAGTGACTGCACGGAAGGGGTGATCGGATTCCCGAGGGACTGTGTAGAAGAGAAGGGAAGGTCATGGATGGATTTGTTTTGGTCATTAGTATTGCTAGATGGAATCAGATGCACATTGGGAGTGTGCCCTGGAACAATGAGCTGATAATTGTTTGGTGAGAGGACAAGTGGTGAGGAATTATAGCACTAGACATTAGATACAGATTTGAATTTGCAGTGGATTCTAGACTTCCTGGGAAGGAGGTGAATCCTGGTATTACTTTGAGGATGGAGGTGCGAGCATCTAGATTTCCTTGTTACAGATACAAGCATCATATTCTTTTATTTTCTGGTTGAACAAATGTGAATATGGGTATATGTGGTTATTGGAAATATCGTAATGAGCTATGTTATAAAGCTCCAATATGCGGTATGTTATCATGTTTTCATGGTGTTTTGATTTTGAGCAGGTCTTTCATTGTAAATACTGTAATGAGCTATGTTATAAAGCTCCATGGGTAGTATATTTTGTTTTCAACGGTCATGTTGGTTATAGGAGTCATTGAACACCGAGCAAGGTGTTCCCCCAAGGGGGAGGCCTCTGTAACAACCCTGGTGAAAACTCCATGTAAAAATATATAAATACCATGGATGATGGTACACATATTCAAAGCTGAATGGTGGGGAAAACATCCTGGTGTGTGTTCATTTGGTTGTTTATGGCTAAGGAAATTGGCAAAGGCAATTGCTAAGGCTTTGAAAAGGCATGAGGCATTAATTGGCATTTTCTTTATGAAAATAATGGAAATTAGGAGAAAATGAAGGTGAAAGGTCACAGGTTGCATGTGACGAGGAAATTGAAGGAAAATAATGGAAAATGAAGAAAATAGAGGCATCATTAATAAAAAGGCTTCCGAGGATCAATGGTGAGGGCTTGATCAGTTCAGTTTTGAAGCTCTCTCATTATTTTGTCTCTCTCTCTCATACTCTTGGATACTTAGAGTTTTCTTGGAGCACTCTTAGAGGGTGTGGCATACTTGGATTCTTGGAGAAAGAAAGAAAATGAAGAGTAGGAAAGCATAAGAGGGAATCAACATCAGTAACTACATCAAATTTGCTTGCAAGTACTGAGTTGCATGTATGATTTCTTCACTAGTTTTGGCATGCATGGCACACGCCTGTGGCTTCTTGGTTATGATCAGTCATTGGCATGGAGAATGGCCGGGATTGACAGTGGATTGCCTAACCTTGCCATTTCCTAGATAGTCATGGTGATTGTGGGTTTACTTTCATTGTTTTGTTTTAGTTGGTTCTCATGTTTCCTTAGCTTGGGTTGAGTTATTAGTCTTGGAATCCCTGCTTGAAAAAACACTCTGGAAGCCCTATAGCAAATTGGGTTGAGTTATTAGTCCTCGAAGCATTGGTTGAACAAATAGTCTGGAAGCCCTATAACAGCTTTGGTTGAGTTACTAGTCCTGAAAGCCCTAGTTGGACAAATGCTCTAGAAGCCCTTCGTGGGTTGAGTTACTAGTCCTAGAATCCTTGGTTGGACAAATGCTCTAGAAGCCCTATATAAGTTGTGGGTTGAGTTACTAGTTCTGGAAGTGATCTAGAAGCCCTGTATAAGCTGTGGGTTGAGTTATTAGTTCTGGAAGCCTTGGTTGGACAAACACTCTAGAAGCCCTGGAAGGCTTGGATGGAGACCAATCTGATGATGGTTTTGGTAATGTCCGACCGTGAGGCGGAATCACTGTTTGATGGGTTGAGGTGGATGGCCTCTAGAAGCCCTGGATGAGTTTTGGTTGATGTGTTCTATGAGATCCTACATTCATGCTTGGAATATGGCATGAGGGTGAATAATTGAAGAGAGATTTGGCTCAGTCATTTTATGGTCGGGTGGAACGTGGTAGTCACATCTCCGGTTGGTTCATTTCATTCATTAATGAGAAATCGATTCCCTTGGTTTTCATGTGTAAAGGCACTGATGTATTTATGGATTTGATGGATAATTTGTTTATTGTATTTCTGTTCTTATTATGTTGGTTATATGCACATTTCATGACAACAACTATGTATGGATCTCAGCATGTTTTTACTTGTATATGAATGGATAATGTGTTTATGAGTTAATGGAGGATAATGCGGCAAATGCCATGAGGGAACAATGGTTCATGGTGATTTTCAGATAAGTATGAGATCCCTACACTTAATTTTGTTGTTTACACCTGTAGGTTACATGTTGATGATATGTTTGACAAGATGTTTGTCATGACTAGTAGGGGTCTTGTGATGATCCGATTCGTATTATTGCTTTTGCATCATTGTTTCCTTGCATCCTTATTAATTCTAAGTGATCATTCCATTCTGGGCAATGTCCCGGGCTTTGGGCCGAAAAAGGTGGCTCAAATCCTGGAATGCTAGCATTAGTGCTGAGATTAACTCACCTGGGCAATGTCTGGGAAGCGTTACAAAGCACCTGGGAAGTGTCTGGGGAGCGTTAGTCCTAAAACTAACTCACCTGGGCAGTGTCTAGGGAGCGTTACCCCATCCTAAGTCTCTCAAATAGTAGTAGGACCCAAGGACAGGCACTCTGAGGGGCTGACTTGTCTTCTAAGGGTTTTGTGGATGATATACGAACTTGAAATCTAGCGTGAAAGTGATTTGATTGGCTTGTTCATGGATTTGGATAACGAGGTGCCATTTGATTTCTTGGCGGGGAGGTTTCTTCAGATAATGGGGACCTTCAAAGCATTGGAGAAGCTTTCCATCGATAATGAGTGGTTTCTCCATATGGAAAAAGAGATGGCGGTTCTTCTGCTTGAGACGCTTCTTGAAACACTTCCTAAACTGAAGTGTCTGGAGATCATGACAGACAGATTTGTTTTCGTAAGAATTTCTGTGATAACTACTACCTCTTCTCTCTTATAATTATCATGTCACTTGATTGATTATCTGAAATGCATTTTTGAATGGGTACACGCCTTTGCATTTTAGAGTATGAGTGGATTACTAACATCTTTGGAATTTTATTTTTGTGTTTAGTTAACTTTATTACACCTTCTGTGTCATGTGATGCAACCCAAATACCTAAAGGCAATTAATATATATAATGTGATAGGGTCATTAATGAGTGGTAAAATATGTCACTAGTTAGATTTAAGAAATTTAACAAGTTAGATTTAAGCAAGTATAAAATAGAACGAGTGACATATAACTGCCATATTATCCGAACAGATTAATGATTTTATAGCTTTGTATTATTGTATTATATTTTTAGCTTTCCGAACATATTAATGATTTTATAGCTTTGTATTATTGTATTATATTATTAGCTACTGTATTATTGGTAGCCAATACCTAACCAATTTTCTAATTTTACATTATCTTATAAGACTTCTGTAGTTTTGGCATTTGGAATCTATTTCCAGTACACCAGTATTTACAATAAATCATTAATTGATTTTCTTCGAAAAATTTATTTTTTAAGTACGATCTTTTCTCTTATAATAATTATATTATTATAATTATCATGTCAATTAAGTAATTATGGCGAATCTGTAATTCGCTGCAGTTATTTCAACAAAATCCATGCAGAGTACAAATTTGAATGGTTACATATCTTTGCATACTAGAATATCAGTGGATGATTCACGTCCCGGCCTTTAAATTTTGTGTTTAGCTCCGTCCCCTGTAACTTCTGTGATGCTACCCATCTAACTAAGTGTTTTTTATTTTTCATTATTATATCTATATTTAACTATTACTTTACAATAAATTATTAATTGATTTTTCTTGGACAGTTGTATTTAAGTACATCACTTTTTGCTTTTGCTTTTGCTTTTCCATGGGATGCAAATGCAGGAAACAGTAAAAGATCCGAGATCACCATGTTTGAGTTCTCCATTTGCTAATCTTCGGGAGATAAAAGTGGAAAGAATTATCGACTGTGATGAGAGAAAAATCGCTCTGCTGGAGAAGGCATCTGCTCTTGAAATCATGGTATTGCAATTCGATTATATTCTATATAGAGAGGCGCTGTCAGTTTTTAGAGCACTGTTGCATGCGAGGAGAGCTTCCGCTCAAGCAAGAATATGTTTTAATGCTGATTATATGATCAAAGAATATTAGAAGTAGATGTTTTTGCATTTTCCTTTGGTAATTATGACTAAAAGTCAGCAAAACAAATCTTGAAATCTTTTGTTTCAACCACGTAATTCGTAAAACTGGAATGCCCCAAAGATTTTTCTCTGATATAACCTGGAAAAATTGATTGCCCAAGAGAATTTTGAAGGCAACCCAAGTCATTTGACTGTTAACCACGTACCAGGTAGTTTAAATTAATCAGCCATCTTTGAAGACGTACAAGGTAGTCGCAAACTTTTATTATGCATTTAAAATTTGTATTTCCATTTCCAATCATACACATGCAACCACTTCGTAAGTAAGATCTATCAGCGAAGCTTGAATGGATGGATTTTATTGTTTGAAGTTTGAGTGAGTAAATGGATAGATTTTATTGTTTGAAGTTTAAATGAGTATGTATGAATAGAGGGGATGTATTTTAAAAAGGGATGAGTGCGAATTTGATTGTACCAAGTTTAAATTAATAAGCATGAAAAGAGGGGATGGATTTTATTGGTTGAAGTTTAAATGAGTATGTATGAAGAGAGGGGATGTATTTTAAAAACGGATGAATGTGAACTTGATGGTACTATGTTTAAATTAATAAGTATGAAGGGAGGGGATGGATTTGAGGATGGATGAATGTGAATTTTATTTTATAAAATTTAAATTAATGAGGGGAGGGGAGGTATTTGAATTGTATTGATAATTATGTATTATATATATGTGTGGGGGATGAATTTTATATTGAGTATTAAATGAAGTGTATACTTATTTTATATCAATAAATATATTATTGAAATGTTTTTTTAATGTGTCAAAATATACTATTAAAATGTTTTAAGTAAGATTTGTTGAACTTTTGGATGTGTGATGTGTATTGACGGATCAAATCAACTGAAGTAAAAAAGTTCACTTAGAATTAAAAAAAAAAAAAAAATTGATTAAAAGTTTGTTATCATTTCGGATTTGATCCCTTTCAAACCATGGTATATTTAGAGTTAATATGGATCTAAATTAGAAGAATAACATTTTCCTCATACTAAGAAATAAATGTCTTAAACAAAGATCCATATAAACTTTTGATCTATCATGTGTTGAGAAGGAATCAAATCCTAGGTTGTAAACTTTTACTCTAAGTTTTGTTAATTTAAATTATATATACTTAGAGAAATTTTATTTCTTTTAACATATTATAGTTTCAGAATCTAAATAGATTTGAGTTTAGATTTAAGTGGGTTATATATATATATATATATATATATATATATATATATATATATATATCCAACTCCAACATGGAAAGACTTACAATTCTTCATTATAGTGAGGAATACACAATAAAAATATTTTAACAAAAAATATCCTAATTTTAGATCTATGATATGTTCCAAAAAAAAATCAAATCCCTTGTGACAAATTATATTTAATATATATATATATTTTTTTGACAAATTAGGTTTAATATCTTTTTTTGAATTAATAAGATTTTCTAATTTAAAACACTTAATCATCTTTGTGAAAAATTATGTTTCATATATATTTTTTTTAAATTAATAGGATTTTCTATTTTAAAAGACTTAATCATTTAAAACATTCGACAAATTATCTTTAATATTTTTTGAAATTAATAAGATTTTCCATTTTAAAACAGTTAATCGTTTAAAACATTCAATTGTTTGAGATTCAAAAATAAAATTATTTTTAAAATCATTTTAAAATTAAAATATATATAATTTTAAATATACAAGATAACAATTTAGTTAATTTTTTTCCCAACAATATGATATCAAATCTTGCTTACTTAGAAAAGGGAGTGCATTTGAATTGAATTAAATCCACGGAGAGAAAATATACGAGAATATAGATAATGACTTTAACTCTTTTGAAATCGTATCCAATTAATTTATTTATTAAAAAAAAATAAAAAACTGACAGAGGGTTCGGATTTGAAATTTGCCTTTTAGTTGAAACCATTTCTTTTATTCCTTTTGAAATATCTCCGGTTATTCTCTTCTTGTCTTCATTGAGGGACTTGCCATTTTTACACGTTATAGCTAATCAGGTTGGTTGTTAGTGTCTGATTACGTTGGGTTTACCCCTATCAAACAATGCTGTGAGAATGTTGAACGTCGCATATAATAATAATAGTAGTAGGGTTAATTTTTATTTTTATTGGAATAAAAAAATATGATAATGTTATAAATTTATGTTAAAATATATATATATATATCTAATTTTTTTTAAGTTTGGAAGGACTATATATTTATCATGTTTAATATATTACTTTGATTTGAGTGAGGATTTGAACCAATAATTTCATGACAAAACACCTCATCACTCATAAACAATATTAATACAAATTTTGAAAATAATTAATTTTCTAAATTTTTTTATAAATAAATTTTACAATTTATGAATTTGATAAAAAAAAATTATATCAATTTTAAAAATAATAAAATTAAAAAAAACATTATAATTAGACGTACTCACCCAGCCCTTTTTCAGAGAGAAAAGCATCATGATATTATATTAAGAGAATATAATGGGCTGATACATAAAAGGCCATATCATTCTGGCCGTCTCATGCTGTAGATAATAACAGATAGGACTAATGCTGAAAAGATCTGAGCTGATACAAAAGAGAATTCCAAATGTCAAAACAGATATATCATGATAAGTCCTTGAAAAACCATCCAAAAAGGAGAGAAGATCTATATGTAGAAGAAGTTCCACATAAACCACAGATAAAACGATGAGAGAAGAATAGAAAGACCCATAAGAAAAGGATAACCAGCAGGATCAAGCAGGATCAAGCAAAGCGGATATGTAGACCAGAACAGAGGCAATTGGTGCCTTGGACTCCTGAAAGATGCAAGCATTCCTCCATTTCCACAGAAACCAGCACGTGATAATGAATAACGATCTCCATGCTGGGCGTTGATCACTCCACCATTTGAAGCCCTCCTGAACAGATGAGAAGACTTGGTAAGGAAAACCATGAGATAAGGAGAGATCATACCAGATTTGGGACGATGCCGGACACTGAAAGAACATGTGGACATTTGATTCGGACGCCTGACAACACATGGAACATCTTCCCGGACCCATCCATCCCTTCCTTTGAAGAACCTCCCATGTAAGGTTCCTGTTGGTAAAAATCAGCCATGAAAATAAAATTGTCTTAAGCGGACAGGATGCTTTCCAGAATTTGGAAGGAAAGATGGGTGCGGGAAGCGGCGGAAGATTAGTTGAGGCAGCTGCATATAAATCCTTTACACGAACAGGCTGAGAGGAGTTCCGCATCGACCATACCAATTCATCTTTTGAACCTGTTTGTTTAATACCTTTACCTTCAAAATTATTTACAGCAGAAACCCAAGTAGGCCGAAGAGAAAGAGGCAGACCTAGATCATCTCCATCCTTCCAGGTTGGCGAAGATGACGACCAAGATTGTATCAATTTATTCCAAGTGAAGTGACCCTTTGTGTGCAGGAATGATATCAGTTCGGGAGTGAGCATGGATTCCAGTCCATACACAGTTGAATCAATACCAAAAAGGATGCTAGAGCCGGTAGAGATACGCCATCTTAAGAAATCCAGGAAGAGAGCCTGTACCTTTCTGAAGCTGAGCCAGATGGCTGATCCCCTTTTTGAACCCAGTGACTTCCTCCTATGCCAATATACCACAGACCTTCCTTTCAGATATTTTTGTTTGATAATGGAGCTCCATTTGCCTTCACCGAAGATGCCTCTATGGAGAGATTTGCAGAGGAGGGCCTTGCCAAAAGACCTCATATGTAAAAGGCCCCAACCGCCTACCCTCTTCGGTCTTGAGATGGAGTCCATCTTGACTAAGTGGATCTTAGAATGATGAGATCTTCCACCCCATAGAAAATTTGCAGTTAAAGAGACCATTTTGCTAATAATAGAAGCGGGAAGAAAATAAAGATGAGCCCAATAAACCGCAAGGTGAGATAGGACAGTCTGAACCAGGATAAGTCTACCTCCCAGAGATAGGAATCGCATCTCCCATCTTGAAATTTTATTATAGAAACGATCAATCAGCCATAACCAGTCCTGTTTGCGGTTCCCTTTTGGTTTGAGGAGGAAGCCCAAATATTTAAAGCCCTCCTTTATTGATGCCAGATTAATACCAAATAACGCGGCAATCCATTGAGCTAACTCCTGATTAGAGTCATTGTGATACAACATGGATTTGACCCTGTTTATGACCAAGCCCGATGCTGATTGAAACTTTTGAAAGATCTCGTTGAGACAGAGCCAGCTTGATTTGCAAAGCATGGCAAAGATAAGAATGTCATCGACGAACAGGTTATGAGAAAGAAATATATTCTTACAGATCTTGATCGGAGTGCATCGTTGATCAGCTACTGCTTTGTTGATCTCACCCAGCCCTATTTGTGACAATAATGATAATATTGATAAACGATAGGATTTCAGGGATTTCATTTTCATAAATTAATAAATTTTGACACTAAAATGTGGACAGATTATACTGCATGGTTTTAAATGACACTGTTGAACTTAATAAATTTTGAAATAGACACTGTTGAGCTTAATAAATTGACATTTGACATTGAAGTGCGGACAGATTACACTGCATGGTTCAAAATCACACTGTCGAACTTAATAAATTTTAAAATAGGCACTGGTGAACTTAATAGATTTGAAACGCAGCTATCGGGTTTAATAATCGTGGTATGAGGTTAACCATTTTTTAGTTTAACTTTTTTTCCTAGGTATAACAACATTAGATTTGGACTACTTAGCAGATGAACCTTGTACATACGTGGCCTAGGCATCTTTTATTATAATATTTTTCGGTTAATGGCCACGTCTAATCAACAAATCAACAAAAGCAATGGGATGAAACAAATTAATGCACGTTTGAGTTGAAATCCAATTACAATTATTTTATTTTATTTTATTTATTTTTATTTTTTATTTATTTTTTTATTTTTTTAATTCTAAACATGATTTTTAACATTTTCTAAAGTTAAATATTAAAAATTTTAAAATGCTAATGAATACACAATAAATCATCGCATTGTATTGAAGAGGCTAAGGTTATTGTGGAGATTGACCATTTTTATCATAGTAAATTTAGGGAAGCCTTAGAAATTGAAAAGAGACTTGTTAATTTAAATAGAGATGATGGGTGGACTATTCCTGCACTTTCTTCCTAATAATTTATTTATTTACAGATTTATTTTTTTTGGTTAATCCCCTTTTTGACTAGTTTATGACTCTCTTATTTTTTTTTTGGTGATATGAATAGGATTAAATCTTAATATTAATATAATATTATATTCATTAACTAAGTTATAATTTTTTTTTATTAAACCAACTTATTATAACTTTTTGCTTTAATTTTATTTTATCAAAATAATTTAATTTTTTTAATTAGTTTCCTTATCCTTTTGGGTCAAAACCCTTTCTATTTTTTACCCCCTACAATATTATTATATTATATATTTTTATAATACTATTTGTTAATCCTCCTATTATCTAATTTATGACTTTCTAAAATTATTTAATATCTATATGAATAGGATTCAACTATTAATACTTTTTAGAATATCATTTATAATAATATTCATTAATAGTATCTAATGTATGACTCTTAAAATTATTTAATAATTATATGATTAGGATTAAGCCATTAATATAGTTATAAGGGGTTATAAAAAGCTTTAATTAATTATTTTATTAACATATTATAACTTTTTATATAATATTATTTTTTCAAAATTATAACTTTTTATATCATTATTTTATCAAAATTATTTTTAAATTCTATTCCCTTAACCTTTTTGGTCAAAACCTTTTCTAATTCCTACCCTTAGTCAAACTAGCTGTTACCCCTAACGACTAGTTAGTAGCTCTCTACATCTATTTATCTCAATGCTTGGATCTGGTTCCTCATCTTGTCCTGAAGATGAACCACACTGGCTGGTTCGAAACGCGTCGACAAGAATATTTCTTATGTGATTTTTACTGAAAGATGTTATTATAACTAATAACTAGTCAAATGAACCAGTATTAGTCAATGAATAGCTATGGGATTATAGTAATCAGTTTGATGCAATTGACATTAGTTTGTATTCAATTTTGCGAAGGTTTTTTTTCTTATATTTGATTGTTTTGAGATTTATTCTTTCTCATTCCATTTCAACGTCTTATTTGGCCTCTTCCTGAGGCGGAAGAGGCTGGACTATATATTATATTTTAGTTAGTCAGTTCATTTTTAGAATTTTTTTGGAGTGGCCAAGTAATGTTAGCATTAGTTTGGGTTATTAAATGCTATGTATTATTATGTGCTGGAATTTTGTTTTTGCTATGGTTGCAGGTTGTTGCAGTGGAGCGACAGGTTCATTACAGGTGGTGGATGCATGCATTACAGGTGGAGGAGGTGCATTACAAGTGGTGGATGCATGCATTACAGGTGGAGGTGGTGGATGCATGTAGATGCGGTGGCGGTGGTGGTGGCATAAGATCTAGATGGATGTTCGACTGCTCCAACGGTTCGGTTACTTGCTACCCTAGAAGTGAAACTCTTGGCTTGGTCACCGGGCTACTCAACTACCACTACAGAGGATGTGTGAAATAGAGATTGCCTAGAGGCTTTTTTTACTGCTAGAAGCCTTTGTTACAAAGGATGTATGAAACAGGGATTACCTAAAGGCTTTTTTTACTGCTAGAACAATTGTCATTGCAACAACTACTCAGTGCGGTGTAGTAGAGAAGAAGTGCTAAAGAAAAGAAGTTAGTGCTAGAACTCAAAGAAGTGTTAAAAATAAGCTCTATGAATACAAGCTCTACATAACCTGTAAGTGTAACTTGAAGCACTGCTTCTAGAGAACCTGTAAGTGAAAATTGAAGCATTGCTTCTCTATTATTCATGTACCTGTAGATGATACAATGATGGATACACAGTTGCTCTACATAACCTGTAAGTGTAACTTGTAACTTGAAGCATTGCTTCCAGAGAACCTGTAAGTGAAAATTGAAGCATTGCTTCTCTATTATTCATGTACCTGTAGATGATACAATGATGGATACATAGTTGCTGTTATAGAAAACTTCGTTTCATCAACCAATTGTCCAAAAAGCCCTGGTATAAATGGAAGTTGTGTGAAGCGCCTCCAAGCAGCGGAGGTCCTAGCCAGCGACTATAGCCGACCCTGCACAGCTACCAAACATGTCATATTCTTCAAACTTGAGATCATCATAATCATACCTTCAATTCCACCTTGTATATTCGCTTGCCCCGCTCCCCTCCTGTCGATCAATCAGTCCCTACAACTAGAATGCCCGCTGCCTGATGAACTGTAGGCTTCTGTATGGCGGTAATATTAGCGGTATGCTTCGTGGGCTTGGCTTATGGTAAATGGAATCCGGTGGACTTGGTGATGATGGCATAAGTTTACAGGTTACAGGCCTCTCTTTGCAGGACTTGGCTGATAGCTAACTCTTGGGGTTGTCGATTCATGTAATTATGTGCACATGAGCGATGAAAGTCCCTCCTCGGCATAGTCCCAGGGAATTCACAGTGAGGCACCTATAAGCCATGCAGACATCGTAAGTGACAAAAGTTCTATATCGAACCAAAATTATAAACTATGACCTTCATGCGCCATGTGGACCCCACAAGAAGGCCACACGCCTTACTACTTTGTTCCCCAAAAAAACCATGCAAGACATGGAGGATGCCACATGATTACTTCGGGTCTCTGTTCACCTTGATTAGCTTGATTTTGATCCTACCCTGCCATTGAAATTTCCTCTGTGCCTTACAACTGAAACCTGCAATTGAATACCGTGTATACAAATATTCCTTAGTGTGTGGTTGTCACGGAAGTATTTTATAGAAAATTCTTTGTCCATATCATAAGAATTTTTTTTATTTGATGGGTTCTGGTTTACATATTGGCAAGGGGTTATCTAAAGATGAAAATGCTCGTGAAACTTAGAAGGTAATGTCGAATATTTAATTTGAATATTTACTTTAGCATTGTAATGATTTTTCCAAATACAAATTACTATTCTACCCTGTACAAATTTACATTATATAATTTCAAACTTCTCTGCTGATAATTAGTCTAAATCACAACAAATTGTTCGATCTTTATTTTTGTAGCTAAAGGCGTCAAGAAAGTTTTGGAGGAGAAGATATTTGAAAGGATGAAATCATTCGAGGAATTGATGCCTCAAGTAAATCTTTTGTCCTCAAGGTTGGACAATGCAGAAATAACCATCGACTTTTCTTCACTTATTGCATTTGCATGAGCGTTGAGAACTGAAGGAAGCCCGCAACTGAGCATAATGGTTGTCAAAGTTCCAGAAGAAGAAGAAAGCTTGAAGCCAAGCAAATTAGTGGATATCAACAGTTATGAGAGCACCAAAAATGAGGAAAAACCATGCAATATCTTTTTAGGGAAGTGGGTAAAGGATGCTTCATATCCTCTTTATCAGCGTGATTCATGTCCTTATGTTGATGAAGCCTTTAATTGCCAAGACAATGGAAGGATTTCTCATTCTTTGATTCATCATTCATATCTGATTGATTATTTGAGCCATCAATATATACGTTATATGATGCATACTCTCTCACGCTTGTTTAATCCTTATACTTAATTCCAATTAGTAACTCTATTTGGAATGATATAGATATTATGTTCGAGACTATTATAATCTTCAACATACATATTCACTAAATAGAAATGTCCCTAATGCAATCCAACCTATTTTTATGCCTAAGAAAACCACTACCGCCTTTACCTTGTTAGCGCCTGCCCTAAACTTTGACAATAGCTACAGGCTTAGATGCTACAGAAATATATAACTTACATTGTTCCTTTACGAGTTCTCAATTTATCAGATTCTTTTAATGCTAGACTAATCTTGACACTTGAAAAAACAACTATCTCTTTTTTATCTTTAGTGCCCACCAATAACAGAATGATGATCTCTTAGTTTACACCCCCTCTCTTTCCTATGGCTTATTCTTTATGGCCCACATGAATCCCACTTTTGAACCTTTTCAGTTTTCACAAAGTATGTGTAGCTAGCCTCATTCTACAGAGAGAATGAAAGAAACTATGGGGTGTGATCGGTTCTTCTTGCTGAGTTTGGATCTGTTTCTTATTGATGGGTATGTTCATGCAATGATATTTTATTGTAAGCCTGCTATTTTTTTATGACAAATATGATCCCTTATTATTTATCCATCTGATGATTTTCCATTAAGGTAATCCACTGAAAAAATCCCTGAACTGTGTCTCGTTAGATCATTATTATGATTTTCTAGCTTTGTGATCCATTAATGATTGCAAGTGCATTCCAAAGCCTGGATGGGGGTGATGTATCATCCCTTCAGTTATGTGCATGCATGCATGTCTAACGTTGCAGAGAATATAGACAATGCCTTGGGTGCATTGAATATGAATAACAACACAGACTTATCTAAACTACAGTTTTTCAATTGTCTCCTTCCATTTACGTACATTAGTTTGCAATATTTGATGCACATTAACATTGCTTTTGCTTGACTGTTATATCTAATACCTCCTTTTGCAAAATTCTTACAAATAGGATTTTCAGTTGACATCTTTAGTGCACTTTCCTCACTTATGGTGCATAACTCCGTGACTTTGGCATGAGTGATCACACAGGTTGTTCTTTTCCATTAGCATGAATATTTTTAATGATGCAGCTGCTGCAGGGCTATAGATGGGTTGAATATAGTTCCTCTGTTCCCAGACCAAGGGAATGTCTCTATGGTTCCATTGGTTGGATTTTCTTTTTGCTCATCAGTTACAGGATCAGTGTAGAGCAACTCTTTCGACACCTTATTTTTCAATATTTGTGTTAGGTCTCTCTCTTGTTGTTGACACCCCAGCTATTGCATTTCATGTTGCATGACATTAGAGCAAAACATCAATATGGATTCTGATTCAGTCGATTCTTTCTTCCTACTGCTTTCAAATATTGATTTCCAAACTTTTAAGATTTTCAAATATGAACTGTTGCTTCTTGTCATGGTTTAACCAAAAATAGAATTTATGATTGTTCTATTCCAACCTCAAATATGTACTTTAATATGTATGATATAAAAACAATGTTCAAAATATACCTATTTGCAGATACTGGTTACTCTTTACTGCCAAAAGAAGCTTGATGTGTGTGTTTCATTATAGTGGGCTATACTGTTTTAAACTTCATATTTGCATATGCACTAAAATCAAAGTGATTTTGGTATGCATACAAAATTCGAAGTAAGCCACTTGAAAAAAATTCTCACTGAATTTTCTCTTGATTACCTGGATACTATTTTGATTTCAAATTTATGGGAAGATGCATCTTAAAAAATAATATTGGGAAGTTTGCAATTTTTCATATCCATCTTTTGCTAATCTGTAATAATGTATTTTTCAATAAAATAAAATCTATGTTCTTTGTCCATATCTAGATAGTATGGCAGGTGCCTTTGTTTGCATTCTTGAAAAGGATGACTCTGTAGGTGAATATCTGCAATATCTTCTATCAGTTTACACAGATACTCTGCATTAAAGAAAATGTTGATATTAGCTGACCCGTCAGCTATTTTGTTATCCAATAATTTATTCCACATCTTTATTTAATTCTTCTAATACGGCCATTGCCATTATTTGGAAGTTTCATGATCTTTATTCAACCATTAGAAATTATTTAAGCTTTGTTTTCGTCTCTTCATTCATCTGATCCTTTAAATATGTCCTACGCTATAAAAATGAGACTTGTGTGTCACATAGTAAGATAGTGCAAAGCCTTACTAGTTAGTATCCATTCTTTTCAAGAGTCCATGTAACTGAGCCTAGCCTTAAGAGAGACTCTGTGAGTCCATGCATTTACTTCCGAGTTCCTTTTCCGTTCTATCCCAGTAATAGAATGTGTTATCGCCTAGATTGACCTCAGGCTGAAGGGAGGCAATTCTAGGGTAACCACAAACCAAGCTTAGCCTTGTAGCTAGCCCTACAAGGCCGGGAGAGGGCTCTCTCCTTTAGAATATCAGTCAGGATGACTGAATCAGGTAAAGATTTTAGGCTAGGTATAGTAGCTCGAAAGGTTTTGATTGAATTTGTTGGTGTTTGCCAGATCAGGAGGAGCTTGGCAATTTGGGTCTGGGAAACTAAGTCAAAATTGTAGGGGATTCTATGGGGCAAGGTAGGTATGATCTTTAGCACCTTAGGCTTAATGGGGTGAAATGCTAGACTGGTGAGGAGCTAAGAAGGGCCTGAGCAAGTCAAGAATCCTTCCTAAACAGAAGAAAAAACATGAAATACTGGTGTTTTCCCAAGGCAGAGCATTAAAACCTAATGTATTCCACCTATCTGACTTGAAAACAACCAATCAGAAGCAATTATATGAAAGAGGCATACATAAATAACATGAGAACATATTAACAGAAGAAGAAACACATGCTAAAGGCCATACCACAAGGATCCCATAAAAATAGCTGCAACTTTATTAGTTTCCTGCCAAAACTGCTACAAAATGATAAGTGTTCAGTACATGAGCATCCAGCTGAATCCAACCCTTGCAAATGACAAAGAGAATACATGATATAGACATCTAAACCACTCATCCTAGCCATCAGGGGTCGAATCCATGAGAAGAGGAGTTGTTTCAACCATTTCTAAACTAAGAACAAGAATCTAGGCAGTCAAACAACTTGCCTCTACAAGAGTGGAAACAGATTCATTACCCTCAAAACCACTTTTTGTCCATGAATCTACCATCTACTAGTGTTTTACTATTACATTTACAATCCATGGCATTAATTACATCAGCAAATTCACTCTCATGAGAGAGAAATCAAGAAAATAGCCGAAATTAGGAAAAAAAGTGTTCCTGAGTGAAAAATGCCCTACGCACAATGCCACTTTGAGTCCACTTTTGGAGGCCTTCCCATCATCCAAATTGAGCGCAGAATAGCTCACTTGAAAGGTATTTAAGTCTAGTGTCTAGAACACCTGGCATTTTCTCATTTGGAGCTCATTTTCCCCCTCAAAAACCAATTCTCCCAAGGCTGCTTTTGTGTGTCCAAAAACTGGCAGAGAGGTCAAATTTTGGGTGTTTTTGGACCTTCTGGTGGACTAAATGTGCTTCAAAAATTGTGAAAATTGGTAGAGAGCATGTGCTTGATGCCCTTAATCCAAAAATGTAAACCATTTGTGCATTGGATGCCCCTAGAAAAAGTGCAGCGCGGGTGGAACTGCACTTCTGGGCAGATTTTCTATGTTTTGAATTTCCAAAATTTCAAAATGACAAAATTTCTTCAAATCTGCCCAAATTTGGCATGAGACACCACCATCAACTGCTTTGATGGACTAGGGAGGCTTTAGCCAACATCTTTAATCTATCTTGCTCCTTTTTGCCTTCCAAATCTCTCCTTAGCCTAGCCTTTAACTTTCTAATCCTCATGTTACAAATTTTGTTGCAGGTCATGTAATGGTATGCCATGTGTCTAAGCATTTTCTTATCCCTATTGGCCTTCTCAATGAGCCCTTCAAGATGTAGGTTGACTCTTTCAAGCCAAGTCTCCCTATCGTTTTCAATTTCTTGCTTGATAGGAGTCAAAGTGACATGAGCCTCTTTGTCACTTTCCCTGTTTGCTTTCAGTAGTTCAAGCTCCATGAGGACCTGTTTATCACTTAATTGTTTGTTCTCCTATTCCAAGTATTTGATGATGAACTTGGCTCTCTCTAAGTTGTTTGCCAAAGGTTATATTTGAGCTTCCATTTCTTGTATGATAATGTCTTTGATGGTTTTTTCGTCCTGAGCCTCCAAGTCAATGATATCAACTACATGGTGAGTATAGCACTGCTGTGGCTCCTCATGCTCAGTCAAGTCTGTTGAAAAGTGTGCAACAAGAAATGCTTGTTGAGATTGCAACAATATGATAGAGCTTAGTGGAAAGGAGTCACCTTCACTAAGTGGGCCCGCAGGCTATTTTTGGCGCAAGTCTATTTTTAGACATATGGATCATGTCTATGAGTTGCAGGATGCTGTTTATGGATGATTGGTCATGTTGGGAAAAATAGATGGACTTCTATTTTTAGATCACAGCGGAGTGACTGTCAGTCTAAATATAGAACAGTCGAATATTATTAGCCCTTAATAATATTTGGACTATAAACATTATCTTATTCTCTTGGAGCACTTCAGGATGAGCTACGGATGTGGCACATGCAGATCCCAGAAGGAATCATGTGGTAACCTATGGGATGACTGATCTATTGCATGAAGGACTTCAGTTAGAACTTCAGTGATTGAGTTTTGTGGAGTTGGAGGAGCAGTTGATGGAGTTGTGTTCAGTTTGACTTGGTTAAACTAGTTGTATTTAGTCTAACTGGCCAATAGACTAAGTGATGAGTTGGGTGAATTAGTTATTAATTAATTCATAATTATTAACTCATAATGCAACTGAAGAATACATCAGTTAACTCAGTGCATGGACAGTTCAATGAAGACAAGTGGTAGAGATAAGTGAAAGGGTGAGTTGTAGCTATCAGTTGTGCATGAGATTTGCACAAGATTGAGTATGCCCATGAGAATGCCCAGTAGATAGCCTATGCTCACGTGATTCCCAGTGTGAGTGACTTTTCCAAGGTAAATAAGAACTTGGAAGGAGTTTGGATTCATTCATTCTCAACAGGTATTGTGCAATGGAGGCAGACAAGCAGCGGAGGAGATTTGGAGATCAGATCTGAGCTGTATTGTGTGTAACAGGTGGAGATAGTACTGAGTACTTGTGAGGAGTATTGTACTATGTTTGTTACATGTTCTCAATCAATATAATATACAGATAGTTGGGGTTTTTAGCGAGATGCTTTCCCCGAGAAAATACTATGTTGATATGTGTGATTGATGCTTCTATGTGTGCATGTTGTTGATGTTTCATTGTTATTGATGCTGCTAAATTGATGATCAACGTAGAGGAGGTTATGTATTATGCATGTATTCCGGAATAGTGTATAATCAGGATAATCTCTGTGAATATGTGTCATATTATTCAAAATTTCTACATGGTATCGGAGCTGCTTGATTTGTAGAAGAGATTTTTACAGGATATCAAGCGAGGAGTTGATCATCAGATCTATTATTCAGGAAGTGACTATGTTTTATTTCTTCAGGCAGAGTCTGTAATCGGGCCAGGTAGCCTTTGGATTCATCCTTCTTTTGGAAGGTGAGATATCTGGTGAATGCCCAGACAATCAATCTCTGTACAAGAAATACTTTGTTCTCACGAATTCTAGATCGGAAGTGGTTGAGTTTTGAGCTGGTGGAATTCGAATTTAATTCCAAAGCAAGAGCGAAACTCAGAAACATTAAGTGTGAGAATGGAGACAGTATGCCCCAGTGTCTCACGAAGTTCACCCAATGCCGGGATGAACTGGGAAGTGTGGGGGTGACTGTCGGATGAGGATATGGTGAGTCTAGCACTCCTTGACCTTCCTAAGAGTTGGCATAGCTACCAGGACTCGGTGAATGGAAGGGAGAAATTGCCAGGATGGGAGAGACTTTGGTCGGATCTTGTGCAAGAGGAGATTAGACGGCGCACCAGAGACAGTTCTTCATCTATGCATGATGAGGAGAACTGTGCCTTAGCGAGTAAGGTGAAGAAGGGGAAGGAGAAGGTTTCTCTTTCCGAATCTTGTTCTTCCAGTAATGGGAAGAAGGTTGACAAGTCGAAGGTGAGAGGCTTTCATTGTCATGAGATTGGTTCACGGGTCAAGAACCTGTATGGTCTTGAGGTTCAAGATGCATGCGAAGCCTTGAGCAGCGAGGCAACTGACGGAGACTTGGTGGTTGAGAGGGAGCGTATATTACCTCTCAACATGCAGAGCCAGAAGAAGTCTCAGACGATTGTGGAGGAGCCACGATTGGTGCAGCAGCTTCAGGAGGTTGTGGAGGAGCCACAACAGGGGACGCTGAGAGGAGATCGAGTAGAGACATCTACTCATCCAGAGACCTCCAGTAGGGGGAAACTTCGAGCCAGGTGGGCTGAGGGATCACATGCAGCCATACCTCCAGGTAGGAGGTGGGGTGATGTGGATTGATCGTCCCAAGGAGGAGGGGTAGGATCCTTGAGGTACCCAACCTCTTGGATGAGACCTTGCTATGGGAGCCCCAATGTGGAGTAGCAGGAACTGAGTGATTGAGTAGAGACAGATGCGGATGGAGTGACAGAGAGAGCGACAGTGTAGGGAATCCCAGAACAGCGCATAGCTAGTAGGCTGCAGTAATGCGAGAGGCACAAGTGTTTTGCACAGTGCTAGGTGGCACAGAGAGGTGTGCAATGGTGCGAGATGCATGGAGATGTTGCAGTAGCGCAGATGTCAGAGAGGGAGCACTTGTCAGCAGCAGGTAGAGCTTCAGCATCAGAGGGTGTTTCTAGCCCAATAGGGAGGTTAGTTGGGAGGTAGAACCAGCAACAACACGGATGCAGTCAGAGATCAAAGTGACAGAGGCTAGAGCAGTCAGATACTGAAGAGCACAGAGATGCAGAGTTTTCAGTCGACAGAGGCAATAGCAGTCAAAGACTTTGATGACAGAGCAAGTGGACTGGGCAGATGTGTTGCATGCAAAACATTCCAGAGTTACAGGATCGGGTTTGAGAGGAAGCCTTTCTTATTGAGAGGGAGTGTTGAAAAGTGTGCAACAAGAAATGCTTGTTGAGATTGCAACAAGATGATGGAGCTTAGTGGAAAGGAGTTGCCTTCACTAAGTGGGCCCGCAGGCTATTTTTGGCGCAAGTCTATTTTTAGACTATGTCTATTTTTAGACATATGGATCATGTCTATGAGTTGCAGGATGTTGTTTATGGATGATTGGTCATGTTGGGAAAAATAGATGGACTTCTATTTTTAGATCATAGTGGAGTGACTGTCAGTCTAAATATAGAACAGTCGAATATTATTAGCCCTTAATAATATTTGGACTATAAACATTATCTTATTCTCTTGGAGCACTTCAGGATGAGCTACGGATGTGGCACATGCAGATCCCAGAAGGAATCACGTGGTAACCTATGGGATGACTGATCTATTGCATGAAGGAATTCAGTTAGAACTTCAGTGATTGAGTTCTGTGGAGTTGGAGGAGCAGTTGATGGAGTTGTGTTCAGTTTGACTTGGTTAAACTAGTTGTATTTAGTTTAACTGGCCAATAGACTAAGTGATGAGTTGGGTGAATTAGTTATTAATTAATTCATAATTATTAACTCATAATGCAACTGAAGAATACATCAGTTAACTCAGTGCATGGACAGTTCAGTGAAGACAAGTGGTAGAGATAAGTGAAAGGGTGAGTTGTAGCTGTCAGTTGTGCATGAGATTTGCACAAGATTGAGTATGCCCATGAGAATGCCCAGTAGATAGCCTATGCTCATGTGATTCCCAGTGTGAGTGAATTTTCCAAGGTAAATAAGAACTTGGAACGAGTTTGGATTCATTCATTCTCAATAGGTATTGTGCAGTGGAGGCAGGCAAGCAGCGGAGGAGATTTGGAGATCAGATCTGAGCTGTATTGTGTGTAACAGGTGGAGATAGTACTGAGTACTTGTGAGGATTATTGTACTATGTTTGTTACATGTTCTCAATCAATATAATATACAGATAGTTGGGGTTTTTAGCGAGATGCTTTCCCCGGTAAAATACTGTGTTGATATGTGTGATTGATGCTTCTATTTGTGCACGCTGTTGATGTTTCATTGTTATTGATGCTGCTAAATTGATGATAAACGTAGAGGAGGTTATGTATTATGCATGTATTTCGCAATAGTGTATAATCGGGATAATCTCTATGAATATGTGTCATATTATTTAAAATTTCTACAAAGTCAAAATCTCTTTCCTCCTCATCACCAAGGTCTTCCTCCTGCACTTTTTCCTTGCCTTTGCTCAGCTTCTCAACCTGTACCTATTTTGTTGATGTAGAAGGCAAAGCCCTTTCCACACCTTGTGGAGATAACATTTGCCTATGGACTAATGAAGAAGGCAAGGTCCCTTCCACTCCTTGTGGAGTAAACACTTGCGTAGCAGCTGCAAACAACTTCCTTGACCCTCTTTATTATGTCAATAACACCGGTATCTCAGTAGTTTTTGTCTCATGGAGTTCATCTCATGTTTCCACATGAGTTGAAGGCTCAACTGTCTCTTGCACCATGGAGGGAGGAATCTGAGGTCCTTTGAACATGTCATGAGCTATGAAAGTCTCCCAAGGAATATTGAGAAGACTGAGATGGTGAAGGACAATAATTTTAATTAAGGAGTAATGATATATACTGTTCATCTGCTGAGGATATGGCTTCTTTTGCACAAGATAGGCCATCTTGTCAATGTTCTTAAATAAGAAATAAGGGAGGTTCAACATTTTTACCTTTGTGAAGTGCATGAGTAGTTTGATATGATAAGTGTATAACCTAGAAAACCTGCCCTCACAGGTGAAATATTTGATGATGATCCTCATCAAGGGGACATACCTGTTCTCCAAGAATTTGAAGGGGAAAAGCCTCTTCACCTTATTTCTGTACTGAGGCTTGATTTAAGGCTCATAGTAATGCTCATCAAGGTCCTGAGCCTTGTACCACTTCTCACCAACATCAGGAATTCTAGTGGCCTCTGAAATAACAGCTGGTGACACTGTGAAAGTAACCCCAGCTAAAGTCACTTCATGGTTATGCAAATTGGCAACAAAGAGTCTGGCCAACTCATGATGAAACTGAACTCTCTCCACTAGTTCACAGAACTCATAACATCCAAAGTGTCTGAAACAAGAAACTGCTAATGGAGAGGCTTGAAGTTCTGCTAAGCTGGTTGGCTCCTCTCTTGTGATTTTTCCTCCCTTATGAGGCTTTCTCTGTTGCCTTCTCCTCTCAACCGAACTATCACTTGTTGTCTCCTCATCATAATCAAAATCACCTCTATCCATGTTTAATCAATTTTCTTAGTTTGCACAGTTTTAGACAATGTATGGGATGAATAGTATGCTCTAGGGTTTGTAGGGATGGGTGTGAGTGAGTTTTAGTAGCTATGGACAAACCATGAGAGGGAGGGGAAGGTTTAGGGAGTGATAAAAAGGTGGTAGAATGTGATGAGAGTGAAGGGAATGGTAAGTAAAGGGTTTTAGTTATGAGACTAGGTGATAGGAAAAACAAAATGACTAGGGTTTTATAGTGAAAACTAGGGTTTCATATAGGGAGTGAAAAAATTATCTAAAACTTCACATATGCAAACTAATCACCAAGTAGAGCAACAATACTTACTTGTTTAAGGTGAATTTAGAGGTGATTTGGCAAAAATTTCAGGATTGGAGAGTTTTTTATGCTTTTTTCCCTAAGCGTAGCGCACTTGCCTAGAAGCTCAGCACTGGCTCCTAAGCGCAGCGACCGTTGGAAAATACACTGTAAAAATTTGGCCTATGTGAAGCGCAAGGCCCTACGCACAACACCCTTCTCCCTATGCACAACGCTGGGTAAAATTCCTCCAGAAGCGCAGTGCCCGTTCGCTAGGTGCATCGCCGCCCCTGTTTGCTCAAGAACACTTAGAAAATTGATTTTTCTTCTCTCCTTTGGCTCCTTTGATTTGCAAATGATACAGTAGAATGAAAATAGAAGAAAATGGGTCTATATATGAACCTCATTTTAATTTTTGATTTTTTAAAACCCACTTTTCCAATGTCTCTTTGCGTTTTAGAAACCCTGATTTTAATGCCTGTTCATTTTTTGCTTTTGCAGGTGGATTTTGTCATGTTGCCTTTATTTCTTTGTAGTCTTTATAGCCTGGCAGTATAGTTTGGTGACTTATGGGCAGCTTGGAACCAATATTACATATAGGAACATGAAATTACATAGAAAATGATAATAAAAACAAAATACTCTGTTATTATATTTGACTTTAATAAAAATGATTTTCAATTCCTCTGACACTTTGCTTGAGTTTATTTGGCATCCTCATGACCTTGCTGATCTTTATTGGCATTCAACCATCAAATTTAACTATGGTGAAAACTCTAAAACCTAATGAGACCAAACCCTAGTAAACTAATGGAATGAACTGCAGAAGGAAAATAAATTTTGACTGAAAATAATAAGAAAGAGGATCAGCAAGTATGTTTCATGAGGGAAATTGAAGTGACCTCAACCATCAGTGGATCCATGACCTAATGCAGTGATGAAAAATTAACAATATGGGACTCCTATTATGAAAATTCAAAAGAGAAAATTTTGATCACTGATGGTAGTATGACAAGACTGACACTAACATTTGCTCCAATGGGGATGGTATCTCCTTGGAGGTGCGAAGAGCACCGTAGAGCTAGTAGCGTTATCCATTGGGCAACGGAGTCAAAACTTTTCAAAAACTGACTCATAACTCAAACTGTGACTAGAAACTAAATCAAAACCGACAAACCTTACACATGTCATTCAAACTTTATATCCTTCACTTCGGGCCCCAAGCTGGAATGACTGTGTACCTTGAAATCTTGCAATGAAAGGGAAAATGGTATGTACAATGATCATGTCATAATTTCATAAAATCACTTCAAAAGTAGTAGTGCTTCAGGAGCCTACCATTAACTGGTCCTCCTTGGCAATCTTGACCGTCCATCTCCTTGAACAGAAAAACATTCTGTCCTTTGTATGCTGCAATCTTATACGGTCCTTTCCACAAAATTTTGAACTTACCATGCTTTCCTTTATCTTTATTTCGAGCATCCCACCGCAACACTACATCCTCGAGCTGAAATGTGTCTGCTTTAGTTTTTCGATCATAGATCTTCTTGATCTTTTCCTGTAATCAGAAAGTGTTTTGTAAAACTTCATCCCTTGTTTGTTGCAGATGAATCATTTGATTTATTCTTCGTTGAAAGTCATACTCTTCACTGCTAGCTTCCTGTATCAGTTTCATAACCGGAACTGCAAGAGATGTTGGAAAGACTGTGTCAGTGCCATAAACTAACTCAAATGGAGACATACCTATGGATTTCTTGTGGCTCACTCTATCAGTCCATAAGGCATTAACCAACTTCCTATGCCAACTTTTCTTATTTGTTTCCAACATCTTCTTGATGATGTTTACCAAAGACTTATTTGATGATTCAGCCAAACCATTTCCCTGCGGGTAATATGTTGTAGAATGACCCAAAGTAATGTTATACTTGCTGCAAAATTCGATCATCCTCTTTGATTTGAATGTGGCTGCATTATCTGTGATGATTTTATTAGGACAACCGAAATGAGATAAAATATTTGACTCTAGAAATTGGATGATTACCGTATCTGTGGCTTGTCTAGTTGGAATTGCTTCAATCCACTTAGTGAAGTAGTCGGTTGTTGTTAGGATCCATTTGTGTTGTGCTGACGATGTTGGATGGATTTCCTTGATGAAATCGAGTCCCCACTACTGAAATGGTGCATTGACTTCGACAGGTTTCAGAGGAAGAGGCAACAATTTTCTTTTCCCTTGAAAGACCTGACATTCATGACAGCTCATGACTGTTTTGTAAACATCTGAAAATAGAGTCGGCTAGTAATAACCTGCTCTCAATACTTTATTTTCCGTTGTCTTCCAGAACAAATGACCACCACAATCACCTTTATGAAAGTCATACATCACCTGCTGAGCTTCGTCTTCAACCAAACAGTTAAGTAAAACACCTCCCAGATCTTTCCAATAAAGGGCATTATTTAAAATGCAGAATTTTGCAGCTTTGAGTTTGAGTGATCTACCTTTGTTCTTTGTCATTCCTGGAGGTGGCGAAAGGTGCTGAAGTACATACACTATGTCTGAATACCATGGTGATTGAAGAAACATTTCAGACACTTGAATGAGAGAGCCTTCTTCTTCATCTTCTGACATGGCTGCGATGAGATTGATATCTAAAGCATGCAGATTTGATTCAGCCATTAGTCTCACCAAGCCTTGTCCTTTGATCAGCTTTGTGGGTTTAATCTCTAGATTGTATTCCAACATCGCTGCAATCCACTTTCCTTGCCTTCCTTCCAGATCAGTTTGTATCAGCACATCCTTTACTGCTGCATTGGGAACATATGCTATGATGTGTGAGTGCAGAATGTACACTCTGAAATCCTTCAATGCTTTGACGAGAGAAAGAGCCTGTTTTTCAATTATATTGTACCACAAGGCAACATCTCAGATAGTCCTACTAAAAAAGTCAATGGGTCTCTAGCTAATCTCTCTTTTACATCAATACTGCAACCATGGTATGGTAAGATGCAAATGAAAATATAATGAAATCTTAAGTGTAATCAGGACGAATCAAGATCGGCGCTGTAGATAAAGCATACTTTACCAGATTAAATGACTTCATGGCATCCTCCGTCCATTTTACCATGCTGTCCTTTTTCAACATGTTAGTTATTTCTCTTAAATGTTTAGCTAAATTGGGTATGAATCTGCGTAAGAAATTCATCTTACCATTGAAAGCTTGTATCTCCTTCTTGTTTTAGGGAAAATCTATTTGCTGAATTGCCTCCACCCTTGAAGGATCAATGCGAATTCCTTCCTTTGAGATAATATGACCAAGCAACTTTCCTTCATCCATAGAAAAAAGACTTTTCTTTGGATTAAGAGATATCCTGAACTTCGTACATCTCTTAAACACAATCTTTAAATGGTGTAGATGCTCATCATCGGAACCTGAAAACACTGTCAAATCATCTAAATACACAACTAGAAATACATCATTTTTATTAGCGAAAGTGATGCCCATGGCTTGCTGAAATGTGGCTCCAACATTCTTTAAACTGAATGGCATTTTAGCATAATGAAAAGTTCCCCAAGGTGTGGTAAATGCAGTTTTGTCTCGACCTTTTTCATGCACCAGGATCTGATTATAACCTAAATATACGTCGAGTAGCGACATGCACGATGCTCCAACCACTCTTTGCAGGATATGATCCATCTTTGGAAGTGGGTAATTGTCCTTCAAAGATACCTTGTTAAGGTTCCAGAAATCGATACATAATCCTATTTCTCTGGTCTTCTTTCAAACCAGAATCAGATTCGAAATCCAATCAGAAAATCTGATTAGGATAATTATACCAGCTTTAAATAATCTGTTTACCTCGTTTTCGATGGAAGGCAGCGACTTTGGGTTGATTCTTCTCAACTTCTGTCTGAATGGCTTCTGATCTGGCTTGATGGGAATAGTGTGCTGAATTATATCTTTGTCATACACTTTCAGATCTGAATAATCCCAAGCAAACATGTCAGAAAATTTAGATAACAATCTAACATATTTAGTCTTTACCTCGAGAGATAATGCTTTGGACAATTTCACAAACTTGGGCTTGTCTGCTGTTCTAAGATTGACATCCTCAACTCCTTTATCTATACGCACCAAGCTCGGCTTTCTAGCCACATCATCTTGATCAAAAAGTTCTTCTAAAGGTATGAGACCTTTAGGAATGATGTTGTCCTTCAGCTGCAATAACTCCATCTGATTCACTTCAATCTCTTGTTCATCGGTATCATAATCATCATCTATGGAAGCATCCTTGAACTTTCCCTCGTTCTGGGAAAAGGTATTGATTTCATTATCATCCCAAAACACTTGCCAATACCTTAAATTATCCGAAACAACAAGCCGGTGTTTGACATGAATTTCAAATTTGTTGCTAGAGTTCATTGGGATCTTCAAATTTCTTACAGCAGTGGCGAGTGAATCTGTAATAATATTCTGAGTCCGGGGTACAACTGTCAAAGTATAATCATGAAACATTCACAAGATGTCTAGGATTGCATTTCTGTAGGCTCTCATCCGCGGGTGTTTTGCTTGATATTCTCCCTTTACCTATTTGATTACTAGCTCTGAATCTCCATAGGCTGAAATTATTTTTGTATTTAGCTTATTCAAAATTTTCAGACCTGCAATCAAATCTTCATACTCAGCTTCATTGTTAGAGCAGTCAAAGGCAAATTTGTAAGAACATACTCTAACATTACTAGGAACTTTGTCAGGCTGGAAAGCAGTTCTCTGAATCCAAATTTCTATACCAACACCATCCTTACCAACAGCACCATCAAAATCCATGCTCCAAAGACCTGCCTCTTCTTCTAAATGTTGAAATTATGTTTCCTTTTCTGCATTACCTTGGCTGATCTCTTCATTTTTCTGCTTTTCACTGTCCTTTCGCTGCTTGTATGTGGACTGCTCAGAAGAACTTGTTATTTTCTATCTTTCTTGATCAAGGGCTGCTCTAAAATTTTCTGAAATCTCCGGTACATCTTCTACTTCAACTAACTAACTATCTACATCATTCAAACCACTATCTAAATATAGTACAAATGATTCTAAATCTGTATGTACAACGTTTATTGGATTTGCTAGTAATCATGTATTTCATTTTCTTCTCCCTGTATAGTTTTCTCAATTGGCCAAACATGGGAATGGTAGCATAAGAGAAATCAAGTTGTAAAGTTCCTTTAAGTTTTGCACCCCACGATCTGGACAAAAGCATACCAAACCGTGGTGGAATGTCAACAACAACCACATCCATCAAAACATTCTTGGCTAGAATTTGGTCTAAAGATACCACCAAGTCTTTGATAAGACCAATACAACGGACCCTACCAGAATCAAAAGAATACAGGTCATGATATTTTCGAGTAATGTCAAGGCCCAGTTTCTCCATAATGGCTTTTGGCATCAAATTATGAGAAGCTCTGGAGTCAAACATGGCATTATGGAGAACATACTCGTGTAGTCTAAGGCTTATATAAAATAGAGGAACTCCACTATATTTGGACTGATCTTCTAAGGCAGGGCCAAAAATGAGCTCAGTATGATCATCTTCGACATTTACCATATCTGACAAAGGATCTATTTGCAAAATTTTGGACACCTGGTGTTTATAGTTGTTGTTCTTAATCAACTCAGTCAAAGGAATTGAAACTTTTGATTTAGCATTTCATTTTCTAAACTAAAAGCTAAAACTTTCTCTACCTCTTTGACAGGATGGTCCTTCCTTTTTGCTCATTATTTTGCTGCACTTTGCTGATTTTTCTTCTCATTTGCAATGCTATTTGTTGCTGGTCCTTTGCTGGAAGTCAGATCAGCAGGGTATTTCCCTTTCTTTTGAATGCCTGAAGAATCATTGTTGGATTGTGCTTCCTTTCTTTTTCGAATTGGACTGAATGGTACATCTTTTCTCCTCAATGAATATTGCTTCTGTTGTGCTGTTAAGGCATTCATATATCCTCGTTGATAATCATCTTACTCGTCCTCCAAAACTGCCTCATTTGCTAGTATGTAATATTCATCCCTTTGGGTGTCTGGAACCTCCGCATATTCTTCATCTTCCGTCAGAAAAATGGGCATACCATCGGCAGTGAAGAAATGGTTTGCCTCAACCACCGGATCATCATCATCTTCCTCCTCCATTCCGTGCACATAGTTCTGCTACAAAGGAGTTCTGACCTACTGTTGTTGTGTTGTCTGATCTTGTGCCTTTTGCTCCCTCTGCTTAATCCGGAATTGGGGTTGTTGCTATCCTATAAAGTTTGGATTCCTGATTGGTGTTTCAGGTCTATCTGCAATAGTCAGCCGTCAAACATCTTCTCAACTTTCCGGAGCAAAGTATCCATCTTAACATTTGAGGTAGATGCTTCTTCCTTTATAGTCACCTTCTTTTCAGATTTCATTCTCGCTCTTTTGGCCAGTAGATTTGCTTCTACACTTACAACGTTCTTTTGCATATCTTCAAGTGTGGTAGGATCTCTTTCTCGTAACTGATATGCCATATCAGCATCGAAACCGTCTGGAAACTTGAGCAAGGCTAACCCCATTGGTGGTTTAATGTTGGCTGGAATGGAATTATATACTGCATTGAACCTCACACAGTAATCTTGCACATTTTCACCCACATTCCTCTTGATATTTTCATATAAAATTTGGAGCGGGTTCTTATTTACCTCCCACCGGTCTAGGAATTGTCTATGCAGAACTGCCAAAGTGTTGATCTAGGCTTCTAGTAAAGCTCTGAACCATTTTCGAACCTCACCTCCAAAACTTTGCACAAACAAACTCATAGTCACATTTTCTGCCTCTGCCTCATGAAGGTCGAAGAAGTCATTCATTCTATCATCATGTTTCTGTGGTGTAATGCTTTGAGTGGCATCAAAAAGAGGTATCTTACTTTGGTAATCAGCGGGCATATCATCCAAATTCTGAGGTAAAACAAGGGGTGCATACCGGGTAGCCACGACTCGAGGTGGATTTGAAACAACGGTTGGATTACTTGGGTTTAATGGAGTGGTTGGTGGAGAAGTAGGGGTGATAGGTTGTTGATCAGATATGATAGGTTGAAGGGGAAGGGTAGGTATACACTGAGGTTGAGAATGGACTTCAAAAATTGATGGGAATACTGATGAACCGAAAGTAGTGGATGTTGATTCTGAAAGCTTAGGGATATTGGCAGTGGCGACAAATGATTGAGGAGAATTTAAGATATATTCATCAATTGATCTATTCGCCCTTTGAATTTCAAGATCTGAAACAAACTTTGGGTTTAGAACTGTATCATCAAGTGCAGTTTCAGATTTGGTCCTAAACAGAGAAAGGTCAAAATACTCGTCAAAAGGGAGGTCTTCAATAAACAACCACTCACTGGGACAAGAATTGGATCTAAAAATAGGTCTAGGGCTTACTGAACTTTCTTGTCTGATTATTCTTGGAATGAGGTTGGGATTTTCAAATATAGGGGGAGGATTCGGATTAGGATTGGCCCTCGTGTACCTTCTCGAAGCCAGTGTGTTCAAATTTCGAAGTTTTTATATTGCTTTACAACTTTCTGTTTCAGCCTAGCAAATTCTAAAACTCATCATCCAAAGTTCAAGAATTTGGTTGAAAGATATTACCGGGGTGATTAGTCTTTCATTCCCCAGTATGGTCGCCACTATGTTATTGCCTAGATTGACGTCAGGCTGAAGGGAGACAATTCTAGGGTAACCACAAACCAAGCTTAGCCTTGTAGCTAGCCCTACAAGGCCGGGAGATGGCTCTCTCCTTTAGAATAACAGTCGAGATGACTTAATCAGGTAAAGATTTTAGGCTAGGGATAGTAGCTCGAAAAGTTTTGATTGAATTTGTTGGTGTTTTCCAAATGAGGAGGAGCTTGGCAATTTGGGTCTGGGAAACTAAGTCAAAATTGCAGGGGATTCTATGGGGCAAGGTAGCTTTGATCTTTAGCACCTTAGGCTTGATGGGGTGAAATGCTGGACTAGCGAGGAGCTAAGAAGGGCCTGAGAAAGTCAAGAATCCTTCCTAAACAAAAGAAAAAACATGAAATACTAGTGTTTTCCCAAGGCAGAGAATTAAAACCTAATGTATTCCACCTATCTAACTTGAAAACAACTAATCAGAAGAAATTATATGAAAGAGGCATACATAAATAACATGAGAACATATTAACAAAAGAAGAAACACATGCTAAAGGCCATACCACAGGGATCCCATAAAAATAGCTACAACTTTATTAGTTTCCTGCCAAAACTGCTACAAAATGCTAAGTGTTCAGTACGTGAGCATCCAGCTGAATCCAACCCTTGCAAATGACAAAGAGAATACATGTTATAGACATCTAAACCACTCATCCTAGCCATCAGGGGTCAAATCCATGAGAATAGGAGTTATTTCAACCATTCGAAACTAAGAACAAGAATCTAGGCTGTCAAACAACTTGCCTCTACAAGAGTGGAAACAGATTCATTACCCTCAAAACCAAATTTTGTCCATGAATCTACCATATAATAGTGTTTGACTATTACATTTACAATCCATGGCATTAATTACATCAGCAAATTCACTCTCATGAGAGATAAATAAATAAAATAGGCGAAATTAGGCAAAAAAGTCATCCTGAGTGAAAAATGCCCTACGCACAACACCACTGGTCCTACGCATAGTGCCACTTTGAGTCCACTTTTGGAAGCCTTCCCGTCATCCAAATTGAGCCCAGGATAGCTCATTGGAAAGGAATTTAAGTGTAGTTTCTGGAACACCTAGAATATTCTCATTTGGACCTAATTTTCAACCTCAAAAACCAATTCCCCCAACGCTGCTTATGTGTGTCCAAAAACTGGCAGAGAGGTCAAATTTTGGGTGTTTTTGGACGTTTTGATGGACTAAATGTGCTTCAAAAATTCTGAAAATTGGTAGAGTCCATTTCCTTGATGCCTTGAATCTAAAAATTCAAACCATTTGTGCATTGGATTCCTCTAGAAAAACTCGGAAGATTTTCTCTGTTTTGGATTTCCAAAATTTCAAAATGACAAAATTTCTTCAAAAGTTGCCCAAATTTGGCATGAGACACCACCATCAACTACTTTGATGGGCTAGGGAGGTTTCAACCAATATCTTTAATCTATCTTTCTCCTTTTTGCCTTCCAAAGCTCTCCTTAGCCTAGCCTTGGCCTTCTCAATGAGCCCTTCAAGATGTAGGTTGACTCTTTCAAGCCAAGTCTCCCTATCGTTTTCAATTTCTTGCTCGATAGGAGTCAAAGTGACATGAGCCTCTTTGTTACTTTGCCTCTTTTCTTTCAGTAGTTCAAGCTCCATGAGGACCTATTTATCACTTAATTGTTTGTTCTCCTGTTCCAAGTATTTGATGATGAACTTGGCTCTCTCTAAGTTGTCTGCCAAAGCTTGTATTTGAGCTTCCCTTTCTTGTATGATAATGTCTTTGATGGTTTTTTCGTCCTGAGCCTCCAAGTCAATGATATCAACTCCATGATGAGTATAGCGTTGCTGCGGCTCCTCATGCTCAGTCAAGTTAAAATCTCTTTCCTCCTCATCACCAAGGTCTTCCTCCTACACTTTTTCCTTGCCTTTGCTCAGCTTCTCAACCTGTACTTGTTTTGTCGATGTAGAAGGCAAAGCCCCTTCCACACCTTGTGGAGATAACATTTGCATGTGGACTGATGAAGAAGGCAAGGTCCCTTCCACTCCTTGTGGAGTAAACACTTGCCTGTTAGCAACAAACAACTTCGTTGACCCTCTTTGATATGTCAAGAACACCGGTATCTTAGCAATTTTTATCTCATGGCGTTCATCCTCTGTTTCCACATGAGTTGAAGGCCCAACTGTCTCTTGCATCATGGAGGGAGGAATCTGAGGTCATCTGAACATGTCATGAGCTATGAAAGTCTCCCAAGGAATATTGAGAAGACTGAGATGGTGAAGGACAATAATTTTAATTAAGGAGTAATGATATATACTGTTCATCTGCTGAGGATATGGCTTCTTTTGCACAAGGTAGGCCATCTTGTCAATGTTCCTAAACAAGAAATAAGGGAGGTTCAACATTTTTACCTTTGTGAAGTGCATGAGGAGTCTGATATGATAAGTGTATAACCTGGAAAACCTGCCCTCACAGGTGAAATATTTGATGATGATCCTCATCAAGGGGACATACCTGTTCTCCAAGAATTTGAAGGGGAAAAGCCTCTTCACCTGGTTTCTGTACTAAGGCTTGATGTAAGGCTCATAGTAATTCTCATCAAGGTCCTGAGCCTTGTACCACTTCTCACCAACATCAGGAATTCTAGTGGCCTTTGAAATGACAGCTGGTGACACTGTGAAAGTAACCCCAGCTAAAGTCACTTCATGGTTATGCAAATTGGCAACAAATATTCTAGCCAACTCATGATGAAACTAAACTCTCTCTACTATTTCACAGAACTCATGACATCCAAATTGTCTGAAACAAGAAACTGCTAATGGAGAGGCTTGAAGTTCTGCTAAGCTGGTTGGCTCCTCTCTTGTGATTTTGCCTCCCTTATGAGGCTTTCTCTGTTGCCTTCTCCTCTCAACCGAACTATCACTTGTTGTCTCCTCATCATAATCAGAATCACCTCTATCCATGTTTAATCAATTTTCTTAGTTTGCATAGTTTCAGACAATGTATGGGATGAATAGTATGCTCTAGGGTTTGTAGGGATGGGTGTGAGTGAGTTTTAGTAGCTATGGACAAACCATGAGAGGGAGGGGAAGGTTTAGGGAGTGATAAACAGGTGGTAGAATGTGATGAGAGTGAAGGGAATGATAAGTAAAGGGTTTTAGTTATGAGACTAGGTGATAGGAAAAACAAAATGACTAGGGTTTTATAGTGAAAACTAGGGTTTCATATAGGGAGTGAAAAAATTATCTAAAACTTCACATATGCAAACTAATCACCAAGTAGAGCAACAATACTTACTTGTTCAAGGTGAATTTGGAGGTGATTTGGCAAAAAATTGAGGATTGGAGAGTTTTTTATGCTTTCTGCCCTAAGCGCAGCGCACTTGCCCAGAAGCACAGCGTTGGCTCCTAAGCGCAACGCCTGTTGGAAAATACACTGTAAAAATTTGGCCTATGCGCAACGCAAGGCCCTACTCACAGCGCCCTTCTCCCTACGCACAACGCTGGGTAAAATTCCTCCAGAAGCGCAACGCCCATTGGCTACGCGCAACGCCGCCCCTGTTTGCTCAAGAACACTTAGAAAATTGATTTTTCTTCTCTCCTTTGGCTCCTTTGATTTGCAAATGATACAATAGAATGAAAATAGGTTTATATATGAACCTCATTTTTATTTTTGCTTTTTGAAAACCCACTTTTCCAATGTATTTTTGCCTTTTAGAAACCCTGATTTTAATGCTTGTTCATTTTTTGCTTTTGCAGGTGGATTTGCTCGTGTTGCCTTTATTTCTTTGTAGTCTTTATAGCCTAGCAGTATAATTTGGTGACTTATGGGCAGCTTGGAACCAATTGATCCAGTTGGATATTGGTGGCCACCTACCAAGTCCACCTGGACCCCCACCATTATTTCTCTTAGCATTTTCAGTTTCCTTAATTATAGCGTAGTTTACTATTTTTAGCGGTTTTTCGGGTCCTAAACTTCTGGAGCCATTTTGAGGCCCTAAACGACGTTTTTTGGGAAATCTACCTCTAGCAAATTTTATGTTAAAAAATCATCTTTTCCGTCATAGTCCTCAGAGAGATCTTTCCAACGGGCTATCATGCGCGTCAAACGGAGATAATACGACCAATTCGCGACCCCGGGAAGTTGGCTGTCCAACTTACCCCAAAACGGGGCCCACAATTTGGCGTTTCATCTTCTAGGGTTAGGTTTTGGGATGTGAAGGGTTTTCCATTGTTTCTCAATAATAAATAGGCCTTCGATCCCCATTGTAACTCAGTTCAGGAGAGTTCAGAGGCATGTAGCCACCACATCTCTTCTCAGAGATAAGCTACCATCGCCCTAGTTGCTTTATTTCCATTACTGTTTGTAAGCATATTTCAGTATTTTATATTAATGAAATGAAGTATTATTTCCGCTGCATATCTGTGTTTATGGTTATCTCTGTAATTTGTTGTGTTCCTGTTTAAATCTCAATCAGTGGTATCAGAGCGCTCTGCTTTTTCTCTGTTTTTCTTTGCATGTCCCCAACGAGGTCGGGATATAAGGAGTTAGGGCTTGAACTGGTCGAACCTTTGCAAGACCAGCCTCGCAAATCTCGATGGCCTCCCATGGCGGATGAGAAGAAAGACGAGGGGGCAGGAGATCCTATCAAAATCTTGCTCGAAGAAGCCCTCGAGCGACAACGGAATGCGATGATGGACAGCTTTGCCCAGATCCTTCAGCGGCTACCCAGAAGCGACACATCGGCTTCCAGCAGCTACTCTGGAAACGCCACGCCCTTTAAGGTACAAGTTAATTTTGAAATCCCCATATTCAAGGGTCAGATAGATGCAGGTGCCGTAGATAAATGGTTAAATCTACTAGAGGGTTATTTTTCTGTTCATGAATTTTCGAGTCAGGAAAAGATTGTTTTTGCTCTTCTCAAAGCAGCGCCCCACGTCAAGGACTGGTGGGAAACCTACTGCGAGCAGAAGGATGAAAATACCGGCTCACTATTTTTAGCTGCACCCACCTGGAATTCATTCCGGGATGCCATCAAGGAGCAGTACTACCCTGTCGGAAGCTACGAGGATGAATACGGAGTAGCAAGGATACAGAGTAGCATTTGATACTCCGTATCCTTGATACCCTTCGCACAAAGTTGGGTATCAAGGATACAGAGTAGCATTTGATACTCAAATACTGCGGCTGCCTGCACAAGTACATCCACGAAGAAATAGAATTCCTGAACATCTCCTCACTCGGCACAGCGTACCGATATGCTGTCAAGGTCGAGCAGAAGTTTAAACAAAAGAAGCGAGACTTTGGATTTGCAAATCCGAAGCAAGGGCAAGGTACCCCTAAACAGCAGAACAAAGGACAAAGCCAAGTCGGGACAGCCGAAGACAACCCACCAAAGCTGCAAGCATAGAACAACACCACAAAGCTGAAAAAGGACACGGGAAAATGGTGTGAGTTCCATAAGAGCTCCACTCACAACACAAGTGAGTGTCGGGCCAAGCAGTCACTGGTGGATGAGCTAAAGGTTTCAGAATCAGATGCATGTTCTGACTCTGAGTCAGAACCCGACAAAGGGAATGAAAAAGGGAAGCAGATCATTGATGCAAATCCCAACGCCACTGTTACTATCGCCAAGATCCAGAAAAATGAACCTGAAGATCCTGAGGAGGAGGAGCGTCTCTTCCACTCCCAAATGTGGGTAAAAGGCTCCCCGCTACAGTTCATTGTCGATAGCGGGAGCCAAAAGAACCTCATTTCGGCAGAGGTCGTGAAGCGGTTGGGCTTAGCGACCACAGCACATCCACAACCGTACACGATCGGGTGGCTTCACCAAGGATGGGATCTTCGCGTGAGCCAGCTGTGTCGCCTTCCATACAACATCAAGCCCTTCACGGATGAGGTATTGTGTGACATTGCTCCCTTGGAAGTTTGTGATGTATTATTAGGACAACCATACTTGTGGAAATGACATGCTGTGTATGAATCAAGGCCCCGTGCTGTTATCATTACATTGGGAAATAAGTTGTACAAGATACCAGAGGTAGCACCGTCTACCGCCATCTCTTTGATTACTATAAAACAATGCAGTAAGCTTATTTCCAAAACAGGGAAATTTGTTTTCTTGACGATATGCCCTCAAGGAAACAAGAAGACGGTGGCCATGGCCTCCAGACAGGGCCCCTCTGCACGACAGCTATAGATGGACAAGGTCGTGGAGGAGTATGAGGACATCTTCACCTCCCCTGCAGGGGTTCCTCTGCACTGTCAGGTCAAGCATTCCATCGATCTGACCCCAGGTGCGCCGCTACCCAATGGACCAATTTATCGGCGCTCCGTTCTCGAGAATGATGAAATCAAGAGGCAGATTCAGGAGCTGCTGCAAAAAGGTCACATCCGTCCGAGTTCATCACCTTGTGGAAACCCGATCGTGTTGGTACAAAAGAAGGATGGGACTTGGAGACTCTGTATTGGCTATCGGGCGCTGAACAAGATCATTGTCCGTAATAGGTACCTGATCCCGTGGATTGATGACCTCCTGGACCAACTAAAGGGGGCAAAATATTTTAGCAAGATCGATCTGAAGTCAGGATATCACCAAGTACCAATCGAACTCTCTGATGTGTGGAAAACTGCCTTCAAAGCCAAGGAGGGCCTTTTCGATTGGTTGGTGATGCCTTTTGGATTAACGAATGCTCCTGCAACCTTCATGAGGCTAATGGATGACATCTTGCAGCCATTCACCAACTCATTTTTAGTGGTATACTTGGATGACATTCTGATCTTCAGCCAGAGTTGGGAAGAGCACCTCCACCACATCCGACAGGTACTCCAAACACTGCGACAACACAAGCTATGTGCCAATTTGGAGAAATGCACTTTTGGCATGACCCAGGTTCAATATCTGGGATACATTATTGATGAACAGGGGGTGCATGTGGATCCAGCCAAGATCCAAGTCATTCGGGATTGGCCATCTCCAACCACTCTGACAGAGCTCCGCATCTTTCTAGGTCTTACCAACTTCTACCGCAGGTTCGTGTTGGGGTTTTCTCATATCACTTGGCCCTTGAGTCAAGTCACCAAGGGAGGAGAGAAAGCAAATTTTTTTTGGTCTGAATCTCAACAGAAGGCATTCATAGAGTTGAAAGATCGCCTTTGCACGACACCAGTGCTCATGTTACCAGATTTACAACAACCATTTGAGGTCGAGACAGATGCCTCTGACTATGCTATTGGGGCAGTCCTTACTCAACACGGGCATCTAGTGGCATATCACAGTGAAACACTTTCAGACACAGTTCGGAAGTATCCCACTTATGATAAAGAGATGTATTCCATTGTGCAGGCCTATCGACAATGGAAGCATTACATTTTGGGGAAGGAAACGGTCATCCACACAGACCACCGACCCCTGCAGTTCATACAGACCCAGGGGAAACTGCAGAATGATAGCCATCAGAAGTGGTCTACATACCTGCAACAGTTCCATTTGAATATCAAGTATAAAAAGGGCAGCACCAATAATGTTGCAAATTGCCTCAGTCGACCACCGATCATGGCATTAACCACTGTGCTCAACTCTTGTGGGCATGAGACTTCTGATTGGCCACATCTCTACAAAAGCGACCCAGAATTCGGCCACACATACCAGACACTCTTGGAGGGTTGGCATGTTCCATATTTTCACCTCCAGGATGCCCTATTATGCCATCTGGGTCACCTTTGTGTTCCTTCAAGCGAGCGTGCCAAGATGATTTGGGAAGCACACTACAGTCGAGCTGCTGGGCATTTCGAGGTCGAGAAAACGGTGGCAGTACTGCAAAAGTATTTCTATTGGCCGAATCTTCGACAGGATGTTGGGAAGTACATTATATCATGTACTACCTGTGCCATTGCCAAACCGACCATCAAGAAGCAAGGCCTCTATACCCTACTGCCTACCCTTAGTCAACCCTGGGAATCCATCTCCATGAATTACCTGTCAGGCCTTCCTTCCACTAAGCATGGAAATGACTGTGTTTTTGTGGTCGTCGACAGGTTCTCAAAGATGGCCATTATGGCGGCCTGCAAGAAGAACATCACAGCAGAAGCCACTGCTAAACTCTTCTTTGAACGAGTGTGGGTGCACTTTGGGATCCCACAGTCTATCATCTCAGATCGGGATAGTCGGTTCCTCAGTACATTTTGGTCCAGTCTCTGGTCAATGCTGGACACCAAACTCACTAAGTCCACAGCCTTCCATCCTCAAACTGATGGCCAGACGGAGATTGTCAATAGGATGATTGTACACATTCTGCGCATGTACAACTCAAAGCATCCACGCACATCGGACGAGAGCCTCCCCTATGTTCAGCACAGCTACAACCGAGCTCTTCACAGCTTGACTGGCCACAACTCTTTTCAGGTGGGCTTGGGATTCCAGCCACTATGCCCCATTGATGTGGCCATGCCACTTGCAGCTGCTCACACAGATTTGGCTCATGTCCAGTCCAAAACAAACAAGGCAACCAGCTTCATTGAGCACATCCAACATATTCGCGAGCAAGTCCATGACATTCTAGAGAAATCAAATGCCAAGTTCAAGCAACGACATGATCAACATCGGGTGCCACACAAGTTTCAGGTGGGTGACAAAGTCTGGTTGCATTTGCAAAAGGAATGCCTTACTGGAGCCTATCGGAAACTAAGACCACTCCGATATGGTCCATACACCATTACTAAGGCTGTGGGAGACAATGCATTTGAACTCAGAAGTCCCCCATTCCTTGGCCTGCACCCAGTGTTCAATGTGGACTGCTTTCGGCCATACTTTCCACCATTGCTAGACACATCCGACATTGCAGAACAACTCACACCCGCAGAATTAAATCCAGATTGCATGGAACAAACTGCAACTGATCGAATCATGGATACACAGATCAAGAATACTCGCCAACAGAATATCCAGCTGTATCGAGTTGTCAAAGCAGGCCAACTCCTTCACCATGGCAACTGGCTCACCAGGGACCAAGTTTAGCAAAAGTTTCCTCATCTCATGAAGGAACTCAATGCAATGGAGACCATTGCTTCCTAAGGGGGGGAGGAATGATCCAGGTGGATATTTGTGGCCACCTGCCAAGTCCACCTGGACCCCTACCATTATTTCTCTCAGCATTTTCAGTGTCCTTAATTATAGCGCAGTTTACTATTTTTAGCAGTTTTTCGGGTCCTAAACTTCCGGAGCCATTTTGAGGCCCTAAACGACGTTTTTTGGGAAATCTACCAGCCAACGATTTTTTTGTTAAAAAATTGTCTTTTCCATCGTAGTCCTCGGAGATATTTTTCCAACGGGCTATCATGCGCGTCAAACGGAGATAATACGACCAATTCACGACCCCGGGAAGTTGGCTGTCCAACTTACCCCAAAACGAGGCCCACAATTTGGCGTTTCATCTTCTAGGGTTAGGTTTTGGGATGTGAAGGGTTTTCCATTGTTTCTCAATAATAAATAGGCCTTCGAGCCCCATTGTAACTCAGTTCAGGACAGTTCAGAGGCATGTAGCCACCACATCTCTTCTCAGAGATAAGCTACCATCACCCTAGCTGGTTTATTTCCATTACTGTTTGTAAGCATATTTCAGTATTTTATATTAATGAAATGAAGTATTATTTCCGCTGCATATCTGTGTTTATGGTTATCTCTGTAATTTTTTGCGTTCCTGTTTAAATTCGGATCACCAATATTACATATAGGAACATGAAATTACATAGGAAATGATAATAAAAACAAAATACTCTGTTTTCACCTCAAAACATGTTTTGAGGTGAAAATTACATTTGACTTTAATAAAAATGATTTTCAATTCTTCTACACTTTGCTTGAGTTTTTTTGGCATCCTCATGACCTTGTTGATCTTTATTGGAATTCAACCATCAAATTTAACTATGGTGAAAACCCTAAACCCTAATGAGACCAAACCCTAGTAACCTAATGGAATGAACTGCAGAAGGAAAATAAATTTTGACTAAAAACAATAAGAAAGAGGATCAACAAGTATGTTTCATGAGGGAAATTGAAGTGACCGCAACCATCAGTGGATCCATGACCTAATGGAATGATGAAAAATTAACAGTATGGGACTCCTACTATGAAAATGCAAAAGAGCAAATTTTGATCACCGATGGCAGTATGACAAGAGTGACACTAACAGAGTGCATTAAACTATGCCTTGCATCTCATTACCATTGTTACCATACTATTACGAGTGTGCCATTTGGTTGAGTAGTCAGCTCTATACTTTCCATATTTTTTTTGACAGAGGATTTGGTAGTTAATACTAAATTAACTATATGAATTTTATCTTTGACCTTGATGTATAATCGAAGATTATTTTATATGCATTTATTTTAGATGAGCAAGTAGATGACTTGCACTACCAAGGATCACCATGTTTTCTTCAGTAGCTACTCCCTGAACCATGTCGTCCCTACTCTTCCTGCTTAAGGCAGGGATTAGCTGTTGTGCAACCCATCTCGTTTATTATGGTTTTGGTAAAATGTAATGGATTTAAATTAAAAGGTTTGGGAGTATCAAATATCACTTGTAAAGGGTTATGTAATACTTAATTTTGATTTTGTTTAGATATAAGTGGAATTATTATTATTATTATTTACTTCTATAGATTTATTTGCATATTAACTTTTTTTAAATGGTTGGAGTTGAGACTCGTTTTTATTACCGACTTTCGAGGATTGGAGTGGTCATATTTAATTTTATAGTTATTTTTATTAATTTTTATTTACTATTTTTATTGGATATTAGTGTTAATTTTTTAAATTTATAATTAAATTTTTTAAATGTAATAATTTAATGAGTCAATATTTTATGTTAATTATTGGGGAATATTTGAATTTTATATAAGATAATTAAAAATTATATGATTTTTTATATAAAATAGTTAAATGCTATTAAAAATATCTCAATTTTATATAAGATAGTTAAATATTATTAAAAGTATATCATTTAATTGAAAATAATATTTAATGATACTTATAAAATCTTTTAGTTTCTTGTGAGTATTATTTACATCAAAATAATATATTGTTAGTTTTATATAGTTAAATGTTCTTAAAAATGTATGATGTAATAGAAAAATAATTTCTAATAATGATTATAAGAGATCTTAATTTTCTTATAAATATTATTTACACTAAAATCACATTATATTTAATCAATTAAAAGTAAAAACTTCTCTAATTCTTAAAATTGTATCATAAAAAAAATATATTAATACTTTTGAATATTGTAAATTTTAATTTGCTCTGGTCCATTTAAGATTTTTTGGAAATTCATGGTGTACTTTTACTAAAATTATATTGATTAGAGTGGAGTTTTATCTTTTGTTAACAATAGAAAGAAACTTTATATTCAAACAAAAATGGATACCTTGAGATGCATGCTCATTGTCTATTCAAATCAGCTTCATGAAGGAGACAAAAAGTGGGGCTAGAACATATATATATATATATATATATATATATATATAAACTAATGGTAGCATTCATGGAACTGAAATGCATCAAAAACAAAATTTGGGAATGCTTGGGAGAGTGTCCTACATTATACTAAAGCTTTGTAAAATATTGAGAGGGTTCTCTTGCCCCAATTGTTATTTTATCCACAAATGGTTAGTGTGGGTGTTGGCCCAGGGGACAAGGTTGCGCAAAACTCTTGCGCCAACTATTATTTTCTCCACATATAGTTAGTGTGGGTGTTGGCCTAAGGGACAGGGCTTAGGAGGACACACACTGGGCAAGTGCCTTACCTGATATTCAGTCAACATTTTATTGGCCATATGATGATCCTTTGCTACTTCGATTCGCCCACCAAAACTCTCCATATTTTCATGCATAGAGTTTGTACTTGAGGTTAGTAATGAAACAACTTGTATAGTGTTTGGCAGAGTGACGCGGAGTGAGACTCATGCTCCAAAGAGAAACTAGAGAAAACCACTATTTGTTGTGCCAGTGACGTATTACTACCTGGTTTTCCATGCAAGATATGGTGATTAATATTATTTTGTGCATTGTTGTCCAGATTATTGCGCTCATGAATAGGGTCAGGCATGAATGAGAAACTAGAAACATTGCTATCTATTGCACCTACCATACCACTGTTTGGTTGGCCATGCTGAATCCACTCGTACGGAAGAAAAATGAAGACTATACAAATATGTTAACTATGCTTATTTTGTTCAAAAATTTCTCATGCGCAGAGATAAGTTAATTATATTAACTTCTTGGGAAAACTTTCATGGTTCTTGTAGGCATATATATAGGTTAAATTTGTTTATTTTGTTAAAAATATTTCTTGTGTGCACACATAATTATATTAATTTATTGGGAATACTTCTTGTTTGTTACAATAACACTTATTAAAGTCAATAGTTTTATTGTATCATTCTTTTTTCTCCACTAATGGGGTATATATGGAACTAAGCTATTTAAACAAAGCAATTTTCACATAATACTATATTTGGAACTAGACAGTGTAAACAAAGAGGATCAGGCTTATCCATAACATCAATTTTCAATTAATACTATATTCCATGTGAGTTATAGAAAGATAACTATAAATATATGAGAATCCTTTTTATTGTTTTTACATATCTGTTAGGTGGAGAGAATTGTCATACCACATATGTAACACCCCTCTGTAAAAACTATGAATGTTTTGTTTTACTGCAAATGACTTGGTAAATTGTGGGCCAGATGAAGGCATGGGTAAATGGTAAAACATAAAATATAATTTTATGTTATTGGATTTACCTTTGTAAATAATATAAGCCATGGACAACCATAAAATCACGAGAAAAGCGTTAAAAGAGGGTTTCATCTACCAGATAGTTATAAGATAGTTACAAGAAAGATACTTCTCTCTCTAGAGATAAATAATCTTAGTTAGGACCAGGAAGCCAAGAAGGCAGAGGGAAGAAAAACTTAGGTAACCTTGAAGACTTGTACTTGGTTGGAGGAGGTCCCAGTGAGGAGAATGAAGTTGTAAGCTTTTGAATCTGCAACAGGACATTGTTGTAAGTAGGCAGGATGCTGCCAACAATGGATTCTTGAGCTGGTTTTCCAATGGAATAAAAAATAAGACCTGTGTGCTCAGATTAGCCCTGGTGGGATTAGAGAAGTTCTAGGGTTCGACCTGTTATGTTCACCGATAAACTCACTGTCTGGAGATGACACTGGCTCGGGGGAGAAATGGACTTGTTATCTTTCGCATTAGTTGGGTGGAGCACTCCTATCCCTGTGATTTTGTGGCTAGACCACACATAGAATAAAGATAAGCACTGATTTAATATTCATGATGAATTACTTTATGTTTCGTGCATGTTAGTAATATTCATTGTGATAAGATTTGTTCATTCCGTGTATGTAAAATTTATTGTATAAAGAATGTAATTTTAATGTATAAAGAATGGGTGGAGTAGGTTAGTCCCTGGCTAAACTACTTAATAGTAGCCCAGAATGGTCCTGGCTTTGTTTTGTAAGAGGATCAGAATTCAAGGAATTCCAGGACTGTTAGCACGAAATAAGATAATCAATAAGAGAAGAATTATAAGCATTTAATTATTTAAATATGTACAATTAGTACAGAGATAGTATATGGTGTAACTGCTGGTAGGAGTTGATCTACTCTTTAGCATTTTAAGTAAATGAAACTGGAATTTAGGACGTTGTTGCCAAATTGTGTGTAAAGAGTTGGTGTTAATCATAGAAGTGGGTCTTGTAGGGTTTCCTTGGGAAAAGAAACTATCAAATCAGGTAAGAAAACAACAAAGAAACTATGATTGTGGAAATAGCATGAGAACTTCCAAATAGACTCTATGTCTATACTAAAGAGAATTACTCGATAGTCAAAGGACTTAACCGAATATATGTAGTAAGAGAGGTACCTTACAGTACTTAGAATGTTAATCGGATTATTTGATGTTAGAATGGCTCTCTATTCCTAAATAAATATCAAAATCGACAATGATTCTTGTATATTCAGGACTGCAATATAATACTAACATAACGGTGAAGTGTGAATGTAAACCTTCTTGGAACACAAATCTTGAGAGAGAAACTAAGAATAAGGGTTGGAAGTACACACCAGCCCTGTGATTCGAGGTGAAGGGTGGGCTTGTGAACATAAAAGACATTTAGAAATTAAATTAAATGTGAAATCCATCTCCAGTTATTAATACAATCTACACTAATATTGCAAGTAGTAATGAATGATGTTGTAATGCTTGGTAAATGTCTCAAGCAGGAGACATAAGCAACAGGAAGTGAGGGCAATCTCCTAGCATGGCCATAGCAGCAAGAGGAGCATAGAAACCTGATAAATTAAATTTATTTAGGCATAGCCGAAAAACAAGAATGCATGATTGACTAACTAGGAAAGAATAATCCACTTCAGATTGATGTTGCAGTTCTGTAAATAACATCTCTATTTCTCATATTAAGTAAGCAAGAGCAACGTTAAACATAAATGTAACCCCATTGTTTTGAAATATTGAATAAGCATACTATACAATTCATTTAACAGGGAACATAGCTGCAAATAAGAGCAAAATCATCAATATAGAACTCAACCGAATATACAGTTATGTACCAATCAAAATACAGTTATGAATTAACAGAATATATAGTTATGCATAATTCTATTAGGAAAAACTTGTATTACAAGCTAGCGGAGGAAGGCTTGGAGCATAAACCCTCAGTAAAGTCATAAGTATATGTCGACAAATCAAAACGAGGAAATTATTACACAAACATGACTGGGTTGAGAACCCTGTGGGTTTTCTTAGTCACAACTCCCGAGAACCTTAGTCCTATGAGGACATGTAGATACACCAAAACGTTGCAAGGGACTTAGATATGCTCTAAATCCAACTTGGAAGCGGAATATTGTCGCATCTAGGTAAATTGTTGAAGTTGTCGACCCTCGAGTTTACCCACTCTACTTGCGTACAACAGTCGGCCTGTCATTAGGGGAATTTTGAGGTCTAAAATGGGTCTCCTAAGAAAATTGTACAACCAAAATAAACTTTATAAGAACCAATAGGATTCAAGATGATGATGTCAACCATGGGGGATGATTCACCATTTTTAGGGTAAAATAAAAAAAAGATTAAAAAATAATGAAATAATAAAACTACTTTTTCAGCGTGTATTTTCAACTTATCTCCCTAAGGTTTTACTCAAATTTCGAGTGAGAGTACTCGTTAGAAGAAAAATTTAATTCCTCACCAAATTAGCACCCATGTTGCATACTTTTGATGGACACTGCTAAACAAAAAATGAGAAATACATGAAAAAGTGTGATTGCAATCACGTTTTTCATGTATTTCTCATTTTTTGTGTAGAAAGATCCATCGAAAGTATGCAACGTTGGTACTCCTTAGATGAGGAATAAAATTATGCATCCAACGAGTATTTTCACTCTAAATTTGAGTAAACTCATAGGGAGATAAGTTGGAAATATCAGTTGAAAAAATAGTTTTTATTTTTTATTTTTTCCCTCTAACATTTGATGATGTAATCGAATCTTATTTTATTATTTCCACTATTATTTAATAATTTCCTTAGGAGGCCCATTTTAGACCTCAAAATTCCCCTAATGTAGGGTTTAACTCAACAGGGAAAACATAGCTCAGAAAAGAAAAACAATAAAACTGGCTAATCGTTCTAGAGAAATCTTAACTAAGCTAGTGGTGAATGGTGGAACTCCATGCACTAAAGACTGTACATAGAAATACTCCATAGCAACCATGCCAACAAGGAATCAAGATTTTTGAGGTAATCTTGTGCAGAGAAGGTTCTAAAATCTGAATAATGTGAAAGTTGCAGGGATTCTGCACTCTTTCCATCGGAGAGAAACAAATGTGGAATGAAGGTTGCAGAGTCAAGTTACTCAGGAGGTGAGCATAAATGAACCCTGTTCTCAACATTTTCGTAGGTGAACAACCTAACCTCTTCTCATTGAACCTCAGTCATTGGATGAGTGTTGTATGGGGCCATTGTCAGATGTCTCCCGTGTGGCATTTGTGATTGGTTTGCATTTAGACATGTGCCTCAAAGTTTCGAGGACCAACCAACGTTAGTTAACAGTGTTTAGTACTGTGACATGAATGCTCACCTTACATCTAGTAAACCATATGCCTAATCTTTGTAAATGCTTTAATTTATCAGTTATGACTTCAATGAATGCATATATATACATCATTGGTTAATGCGCTATCTAAACACTGAAGTATAGTTGGTTAATGCACATTAACATGATAACTAAATGTATAACAACTATGGGTAAGTGAAATATAATGTTAACACCAAAGGACCCATATATAATCGATGGATAAAAATTAAATGTAAACCACACAAGTTAACCATCTGCTGTATAGCATTAAGAACTTGTTGTATAATTGAATTCATTAAGTATTAATTAAACAATATTTGTAATCAGAAATGAAATCTAGCATTAAATTCATGAAAGAGAGCCTATCAAACCTTATGTTGGGTATGATTAGGGAGGAACCAAGATTAATTATTCAATTCGCATAATCATATAGTCACAATAGTCCTAGTTTGATAGGTCTTAAAGTAATATAGTCTTGCAATAAAATAAAATAAAATTTGTTTGTTGTTTAGTAGTAAGGTGGAACATGTTACAAGTGGTGTGAGAGCTTAAGGATTCAACACTGTGGCCTGGTGAAGGGATAATGGTAACAACCTCTGTAGTGACCCCTAGAGTAAGGATTGGTGATAAATCAAAATGAGGAATCAAATAAAATGTTGTGTCAAAAGTTAGGGCAACAAAAATAAAAGAATAATCTTGGCATAAGTACAAAGATCATTACGAAAGTTAAGTCACCATAATACTAATTGTATTATTATGGGGATACCCTTATTTATAAGGACTGATGTGATGGGTGCCTAGGAAAGCATGTGTGGATATATTGAGTGTTTTTGAATTAGTAATTTACATTCCATGGCCGTGGAACAATGAACTGAGATAAAATCACGAATCATGAAGTATAGTGCTAAATTAAGCAGGAGATACATAAGTGTATAACTGAAGTAAAATACCAAGCTTTATACTGCTAAATTATTATAAATATCATAGGGTATGTTGAAACAGATGGCGGGGTGTGGTATACAAATCACCCTAAAAAGTTAAAGGTTATCTATATGATGATTAATTGTTCTAATTGCAAGGCTTTCTCTTAATTGGACAAAAAAAAAATTCTTATCTATGAATGTAAAGTAAGTTGAAAAAGAAATTTGGGACTTATATTCGAATAATGGTGAAAATAATATACTCATATTTTGAAAGGGGAATAAAGGAAGTTGAGAACCTGGTAGTACATAAAGCAAGTTATATGATGTAATGGGATATAATACACTGTAGATGTGAATAAATATAATGTAATAATAAATAGTTGGTACATATTTCAGAATTGAAAAAAAGAGGTCCAAACTAATAAAAGAAATGGTGAAGCTTGGAAATAAAAAAAGTTCTTGTAAAGAGAGCCATAGAAGGAATGGATACACCAATAGAGAAGTTGGCATTAGCGTAAATGATGGTAGCAGTCAAGTAATTGTGAATTCAAACAAATTCGCTGGATAAAATACTTGAACCAACAAAATGGAGATAAGTGGTGATAAAAAATAGATAAATCAGCCTCAGAAATAATAAAAATAAACAATATAATTGTAACCTTTAAGTTAAAAGGGGCATGATAATTACATTTGGGTTATTTCTTGACACCTAATAGACATGGAAGCATGTTAACACCATGTGGCTGATATCTGGAACAGATAATTGTACTATACCAAAATTTAGTAAATGCAGGTAAGTAAGATCATAGTCAAAACATAAAAATTTCCTAAGGTGGGTGTATAATGGCCTTAAAACTTGGGAAAGGAATCTAGGGAGTTTTGAAAATTTTGTCCCTTGTGTGTGCAAAGGGCTAAAGGGATCTGTGAGTTGCAAACTTGCCATGCTAAATTCCAGAATGATTTGCTAAGTGGTCTATTAAAAAAAAAACATTAACAAAATGATAATAGAATTTTGATTAATTGAAATCACCATGTTATTTAAAATATTTGAGATAAGTTGAGATACACTTAATTCTATGGGTAATCTAGTGAAGGACAGGAAACTTTATTAAATCGAAAGGATACAGTTATACATTATAGAAGGAACTCTTTACCGAGTTCTTACTGGTTTGATTCCTTTCCTCATAAAATTAAAAGGAGCTCGTAATACATTAACAGAAGTCGTACGTTAACAAAATCTTTACAACTTGGAAGGGGCAGGATGCCACCAGTGAATGTTACTCAAATGAGTATCCTAAACATTACAATAATAGATATAATTAAGTTTGGTGAAGTGAATAATTAGAATAAATTTTTTTCCTAGTTACCATATCAAATGCGTATTCAAGATTTCTTAGACACCCTATTTACTAGTTGCAAAAACAAGGGATCTAGAAATTTATAACGAGGCAAGTCAACAAGATATTATTGCGAAAAAAAATTAGCGATGTACATTTCTAAGCTTCTTTCACTGATATTAAAGCATGGCATACGATTCCAAGTTGTAATCTTAAGTCATTATGATGACTCCATTAATATTATCCTGTGCTATTACATCCATCTTGGTCGTATGGGGAAGGAACAATTTTTTTTTTCTAACAACCTCTACATAAAAAGGTCGGCGAATAAATAATGTGGACAAAATCAGGCCTACCTAAACAAAGAACAAAAGTAACCCTTTTCATGGAACAATTTGTCCTAGAACCATGGTAATATTTTGTGGTAACATTATGGGATAATGATGGTATCTAAAGAACATATCTTTAGTTGCAAGCCATCATGGGGATAAAGTAAGGAATCTCCCTTACAAAAAAAAAAAAGAGGATAACATAATGATGATAATAACAATTATTATTACTCCAGAATTAATAATTAATCCCATGTTGAGCTACGACAGTTGCTTCTTGTCTTTTAACAATCCACAAGGTCGTGTAGGTTAAATGTATTAAAGCAACCTGCGGATGAAATGAAGTGAAGAATATGCCAAACACTGATATATATAAAGAAAATACTATGCTACACTATCAAAAGATTGTGGGATAGTTAATGTACGTACAAATGTAAAAGACAAAAAAAAAATTACACAGGGAAGAAAAGCGCGCACGAGATTTACCCACGATGCGTAACGCAATACAACAATAGGGGCCAAAATTAAGAGAATGTTGACTTTGGTTTGCGACGAAAAAAACATAGCAAGCAATGTAAAATGTACCTGAAGAAGTTATTTGGACAAATAGGTGGCAGTATAGCCATCTTGAACATGGCAAGAAAATAAGATTGTCCTAAACTCCACGTAAGTATGATTAATGTACATGTAACATAAAGGCATAAGAACATAGTAATGCTACTATACTATACTAGTGGTAATCCATATATATATATATATATATATATATATATATATATATATCAAAACAAAATTATATATAAAAAAGGGGGTTTTGTGATTTGGTGATATTATTATCACCTGAATAATTGACACTTCCATGAACTAAAATTTATACTAGAACCATGTGAATTAAGTGATAATGTCCATGGAAATTGGCACAACCATTGGCTTGGTAAAAGTTCTAAGGCTATTGTTAATGAACTATAATGATGTTGTTAACTCTTATTGAGTGCAGGATGCTAACCAGGTGGATGGCGAAATATGTTGATGACCTTATTGAATACATAAGAACACACACATATATACATGCTTCTTAAATGAAAATTGATGGAAACTAATGGTAACCTCGATGATGGTGAATGTAGGTCGAAATGGATGATAAGTTCCTGATTGAATTGTTATGTATTCTTAATAAGACAACAGTCATGTTGCATAGGTTGAAGTAAAGTAAAAGTGCTTCAACTTAGAGAGTCTACTTGGAAGAAGAAGATTATATGTACGAGACAAATTTGAGCCCATATTAAAGGCTAAGAAACATAGGGTGGTGTTTCGTTCGAGAGGGGGAAGATGTAACACCCCTTGGTAAAAATTGTGTATGTTTTGTTTTACTGCAAATGATTGGGTACATTGTGGGCCAGATGAAGACTTGGGTAAATGGTAAAAAATAAAATATAATTTTATGTTATTGAATTTAATTTTGTAAATAAAATAAGCCATGTACAACCATAAAATCACGAGAAAAGTGTTGAAAGAGGGTTTCATCTACTAGACATTTATAAGACAATTACAAGATAGTTATTCCTCTCCCTAGAGATAAATAATCTCAGTTGCGACAAGGAAGCCAAGAGGGGAGGGAAAAAAACCCAAGGCAACCTTGAAGACTTGCTGCCTGGTTGGAGGAGGTCCAAGTGAGGAGAATGAAGTTGTAATCTTGTGAATCTGCAACAAGACGTCGTTGTAAATAGGCAGGATGCTGCCAAGAATGGATTCTTGAGCTGGTTGGCCAGTGCGATAGCTGTGAGATTGGACCTGGTGGGGTCACAAAAGGTCTAGGGCTTGACCTGTTATGGTCACCGATCAACCAAGAGATGAAATTGGCTCAGGGGGAGACCAGTGGGATAGCCGTGAGATTGGACCTCGTGGGGTCACAAAAGGTCTAGGGCTTGACCTGTTATGGTCACCGATCAACCAACTGTCTGGAGATGAAATTGGCTCAGGGGGAGAAACGCTGTGGTTGTTTTTCTCATCAATTGGGTGGAGCACTCATATCCCTGTGATTTTGTGGCTGGACCACACAGAGAATAAAGATAAGTACTAATTTAATATTTATAATGAATTAATTTATGTTTCTCTCAGGTTAGTAATATTCATTATGATAAGATTTGTTCATTTCATGTACGTAAAATTTACTGTAAGTTTACTGCATAAAGAATGGGTTAAGTAGGTTAGTCCTAGGCTAAACTACTTAACAGTAGTCCAGAATGGTCCTGCTTCAGTTTGGAAGAGGATCAAAATTCAAAGAATTCCAGGTCCGTTAGCACGAAATAACATAATCAATAAGAGAAGAACTATACGCATTTAATTATTTAAATAGGTACAAGCACAGTCTATGTTGTAAGTGCTGGTAAGAGTTGATCCACTCTTTGGAATTTTAAGTAAACGAAACTGGAATTTAAGGCATTGTTGCCAAATTGTGCGTAAAGAGTTGGTGTTAATCATAGAAGTGGGTCTCGTAAGGTTTCCTTGGGAAAAGAGACTACCAAATTGGGCAAGAAGACAACAATGAAACTATGATTGTGGAAATAACATGAGAACTTCCAAATAGACTCTATGTCTATACTAAAGAGAATTACTCGATAGTGAAAGTATTGAACCGAATATATGTAGTAAGAGAGGTACCTTGCAGTACTCAGAATGTTAATTGGATTGTTTGATGTTAGAATGGCTCTCTATCCCTAAATAAATATCAAAATCTACAATGATTCATGTATATTCAGGGCTGCAACAGAATACTAACATAGCGATGAAGTGTGAATGTAAACCTTCCTGGAACACAAATCCTCAGAGAGCCGCTTAGAATAAGGGTTGGAAGTACACACCAAACCGATGATTCCAGGTGCAGGGTGGGCTTGTGACCAAAAATACATTTAGAAATTAAATTAAATATGAAATCCATCTCCAGTTATTAATACAATCTACACCGATATTGTAAGTAGTAATGAATGATGTTGTAATTCTTGGGAAATGTCTCAAGCAGGAGACATAAGCAATAGGAAGTGAGGGCAATTTTCCAGCATGACGATAGCGCTAAAGGGAGCAGAGCAACCCAAAAAATCAAATTTATTTAGGCACAACTGAAAAACAGGAATGCATGATTAACTAACTAAGGAAGAATAATCCACTTCAGATTGATGATGCAGTTCTGTAAATAACAACTCTATTTCTCATATTAAGTAAGAAAGAGCAACGTTAAATGGAAACGTAACCCCATTGTTTTAAAACAGTGAATAAGCAAACTGTACAATTCATTTAACAAGGAACATAGTTGCAAATAAGAGCAAAATCATAAATATAGAACTCAACCAAATATATAATTATGTACCAATCAAAATACAATTATGAATTAACTGAATATATAGTTATGCATATGTCAACTATATTTGGAAAAACTCGTAGTACAAGCTAGTGGAGGAAGGCTTGGAGCCTAAACCGTCAGTGAAGTCCTAAGTATACGTCGACAAATCAAAACCAGGAAATTATTACACAAACATAAGCGGGTTGAGAACCCTGAGTATTTTCTCAGTCACAGCTCCCGAAGATACACCAAAACTTTGCAAGGGACTTCGATCTGCTCGAAAACTAACATGGAAGCGGAAGATTGTCGCATCTGGGTAAATTACTGACACTGTCGACCATGGAGTTTACCACTCTACCCGTGTACAACAGTCGGCCTGTTAGGGTTTACCTCAACGGGGAAAATGTAGCTCAGAAAGGAAAAACAATAAAACTGGCTAATCATTCCAGAGAAATCTTACCTGAGCTAGTGGTGAGTGTTGCAACTCCATGTGCTGAAGATTGTACATAGAAATACTACGTAGGAACCATTCTAGCAAGGAATCAAGATTTTCAAGGTAATCCTCTGCAAAGAAGGATCTAAACGTTGAAAAATTCCAAAGTTGCAGGTATTCTGCACTCTTTCCGCCGGAGAGAAACAACTGTAGAATGAAGGTTGCAGAGCCAGGTTACCTGTTGGAGGTGAGCAGAAATGAACCCTCTTCTCAACATTTTCGTAGGTGAATACCCTAACCTCTTTGCATTGAACCTCAGTGGTTGGATGAGTGTCGTATGGGGCCATTGTCGGATGTCTTTTGTGTGTGGTGTTGTGTGTGGTGTTTGGGATTGGTGTGTATTTGGACATGTCCCTCGAAGTTTCAAGGACCACCGAGTGTCAGTTCGCAGTTTTTAGTACCATGACATGAATGCTCGCCTTAAATCTAATAAACCATATGCCTAATCTTTGTAAATGCTTTAATTATCGGTTATGGCTTCAATGAATGCATATACAGACAACACTATTTAATACACTATCTAAACATTGAGGTATAGTTGGTTAATGCACATTAACATGATAACTAAATGTATAACAACTATGGGTAAGTGAAATATAATGACCCCGAGTGTCAACACCGAAGGACCCATATTTAATCGGTGGACATAAATTAAATGTAACCCATGCAAGTTAATCATCTGCCGTATACCATTAAGAACTTGTTGTATAATCAAATTCATTAAGTATTAATTAAACAAGATTTGTAAGCATAAATGGAATTGAGCGTTAAATTCATGAATGAGAGCCTATCAAACCTTATGTTGGGTATGATTAGGGAGGGACCAAGATTAATTATTCAATCTGCATAATCATATTCATGAATGAGAGCTTATCAAACCTTACGGTGGGTATGATTAGGGAGGAACCAAGATTAATTATTCAATCTGCATAATCATATAGTCGCAGTAGTCCTAGTTTGCTAGGTCATGAAGTAATATTGTCTTGTAATAAAATAAAATAAAATAAAATTGTTTGTTCTTTAGTGATAAGGTGGAACATGTTACAACTTAGGCCTTCCTATTTTATTGAAGTAAGAAGTAATCATAAATTAGGCAAAGACAGAGAGAGTAAAGGTGGAAATGGTGGTCAAAACTTGGAAAATGCATTAACACTATCTGCAAAAAATCTATCAAAACACCATCAAATCAAGGAAGGTGGATGACAAAATAAGGATTTCTATGAAATACCATTGAAGGAGTGCAATCTCCTCCTCACCTCAAAATGATTCTAATCATCAAGCTAGAGATTACTAGTTAAAAAGATAATTATCACATATGTTGCATTGAACACACCTTTCTCTATCAGGATAATTATGCTATAAACTTAATGCCAATTTTTTCTGAACTTAAAAATTCAATAAACTTAAACCAAAGAAAAAGGAGGTACACGGATCTAAAAACCATCTAGGTTGAAATGTACATAAAAGTACTATTAACTTTTAAAGCCTAAAACAAAATTGATCATGTTCTGCAAACTAAATTCTTATTTCAAATAAGAGCACCCACACACACATATATATACTTCTAGGTTGAAATGTACAAAAAAAATTATTGTTAACTTCTAAAACCTAAAACATACTTGATCATATCCTGCAAACTAAATTCTTATTTCACATAATGGCACAAATATATACTTCATACCTAGATATATTGTTGATTTTCACAAGTAGACATATTGTTAATAGTTCAGACATATTGTTAATAGTTCTTTTAGAGAAAGGTTTTTACACCTATAGATCACTTTACATATCACATCTGCTTTCATCTACCTTCCTTTTTATAAGCTATCCACTTACACCGTTTCTTTTTTCAACATTTGATGCAATAACTAGTATTAATTCTAATATAATCATGTAGTTGGATGGTGAAATAAAAAGTTGGATGGTGAAATATTTTTACATGAATATAATTAACTTTAACTCCCGTAATTAGTTCATCTTGTAAATGGTCATCACACAAAAAGTTTATGTTTGGGTGGTGCAATAGAAATACATATAAATTGTCACTACCCGAGTTAGTTCGTCTTGTAAATGGTGTTCACACAAAAGTTTATGTTTTGGTGGTACAATAGAAGTACATATAAATTATAGGATTTCAGAGCGTCTCCATTTCTCCTGCATGCAGTGACATTGAGATGGGCAAGATAGGATATTCTCCAAATAAGCAGATATGTAGTTGATTTGAAGATGTAGACATGTCTTGGCTTTGAATAGTATAGGAGATTCCAGAACAAAATATTCAATACAATTATTAGTATATTGTTGTTTTCATATTGCACGCGATTTAGTTAAAATATGGGTATGTTGTGTTAAAATGGTTGATTCCAAAAAGAATAGTATTTTCTCTGGGTTTTAATGTTGTAAAGATAATATAAATGGGGTCCAAAATATTTTTTGTTATTTTGAGATTACAATAATACTTGAACCCAGTAAAGAAGTTAACAAAGTTAAAATTAATTGGGTCAATTTGAGCGAACTATCTACTATTCAGTTTTAGAAAGTTAACAAACTATCTACTATTCAGTTTTAGAAATTTAATTCATTTAATAAAAATTAATTTTTAGAAATTTAATTCATTTAAAAAAAATTAATTTGATTGAAAATAATATACTGTTCTCAATTAAAATTCATTTTTTAAAAACATTTTATCATATAAAAGCAGCATGAATATCTTCCCTTTTAATTGAAATTTAGAATATCTCTTCAAATTTATTCACTAGTGATCTTATGCTCATTTGTTATCCTTTAGTTAAAATACTGAATATGCAAGATGTGTCTTAAATATGAACTTCAAAATTAGTTTAGATACAGGTATCATCTGCCTTGTAGAAATTAAATTTGCATTTCCTCGAAGAGATATTTGCTTGTAATCAACATTTGTTGATGTATATGGGTCTGCAACAGGAACTAAATATTTTGGATATGAGAAAACATGTGAAAAATGTAACTACTACTTTTTTAGTATAAGAGAGTAGGTGTCTTGATTTTTTGTTTAAAGAAAAATTATTACTGTTATGATTTTAACTAAATAAAATAAGAAGTATATTTACACTAGTTAACCAATAGTTTAGTTTTCCTTGAATAACAGTGATGAGTTAGTATAGATATCAGTTAGTAATGACTGTCTCACTGATGGTTTTCACTGCTAGTTTGACCATTGAGTTATGAAAGGTTTTGTTTTACCAATGAAAAAATATGGTTTACATGTTTGTTTTTTAAAATTGAGGTGGTTTTTCTTGTATGAGTCCTCAAAAATATTAGTTAGTGATAGTTGTCATCACTACTGGTTTGACAATTAAATTATGATAAATTTTCCCACTGTAAAGAAACATAATTTACATGTTTGTATCTTATAATTATGTTGAAAAATAGAAAAGTTTTTTAATATAGTTTCAACCCCATTATAAATATTATTAAAAATATTTCATAGAATTTAAATTCATATTATCCGCTTAATAATTTTTGAAAATCTATATAAAAATAAATATTCCAATACAGTTTTAATGTCAAATATAACTATCTATTACCATTATCACAACAGAATATGAAATAATTATCAAAATCATATTTAAAAATATAACCTTATAATTAAAACTGAACCTAATATTTAACCGACACTCCATGATGTAAAATTCCCTCAATAAACGGAAACTATTAAAACACCGTGATGTCGAGTTCACCCAATTGATGTAAAATTCCCTCAATAAACGGAAACTATTAAAACACCGTGATGTCGAGTTCACCCAATTGACCAAAATATCACGAGACATGTTGAAAGCAAAACTTAAACGAAGTATCAACTACAGATACTTTAGCAGTTCAAAATAATGCTATTTTTAGCACATGTTTTACAACGCAGATAAGTCGACGTGAACACATGTTCTTCGGAAGCTCTCCTTACAGATAAGGATCCTGTCCAAAAGTCCACTACATCTTTCTTGAGAAAACCACGAACCTTCAACGTGGAATAATGCACAATGTACATACATCTTTTTAATATAAGGGATGTGTAACGATATTGACAATAGCTTGCTTGGAAGCTCTCCTCACATATAACAATTTTGTCAAAAATTCTATTGTATCATTTAGAGTAATTTCTTCCAGCTGCAATTCCATGATTTCAAGAGTAGAACAGCCCTCAAGAAAGCTACTCAACACAGCTATTTCCCTCTCGTCATATTCCAGTATCTCTACATTTATTTTCCGAAGATGGGCCAGTAGAGAGCTAAGACATGATGGTAGCGGATCTCTAACTATCTCCTGCATTTGAATGAAAGTAAACACCCAGGTCATGTCAATGACCTAGATACACTTTTAGAAATAAAAGAAATAAATAATTATGCTACTGCAAGAGGCCTAAACAATAGCATTTAACCATTAAAAGATGCACTGCAGATAATAAGCCCACTCAAACGGCTGAATTTATCACAGAAATTCTCTCACCAAAACAAACACACCAGGTATGTCCAACCGCTGAAGATTAGGAAGCGTATTGAACAGCTTGTGAATGAGCTCGACCATCTCGTTTTCCGCTTGAACCAGCGACCAATTAGGCATGGAGAGCTCCTTCAATGCTTTGAAAGCTCCCACGAACTCAACAAATCTCTCAGCCGAGAAATTGCATGTCTCCACCCATAGATCATCTTCCTCAACAGCCCATTCCAATCGAAGAACAATCACGCTACTTCCGCTCCGCATTTCAAGATACCTGACCGCATATGAAATTTCCTGAAAAAAAACCCCATTTACTCTTGAATCCCGTATGTTGCATGCGTCAAGAGTTATAAGCTTTGGACAGTTAACTATTAAAACCTCTACTTCCTTTCTGGCACGTATAACTAAATATTTAAGGTTGGGAGCAGATATGACAGGCTTCTGCAGACCAACTGAGTCTACTATCTCAAGTTTCTCGAGAAAGGGGCAATGAGAAAAACAGGACAATGATTCATCTGTGAATTCGATTTTCCAGAAGAAGCTAGTAACCAGATAGTTGAATCCAGAAAAACGTGGTGGAATACGGGTGAGAATGCAGTTGAACAGTTCTAGTTCAGTGAGGTAAGCGCAGGAGAAAAGCGCTGGCGGCACGTCATCAATTTCGTAGGAGGTGCAAATGGTGAGACGTTGGACATTCCTGGAGGCAGCATACCGCACCCATTTCCACACGCTTTGACGGCTAAACTGCCATTTCTTGTTCACGTTATAACCATAATGGCCTCTAGATCTGTAGTTGGGCAAACGAAAGGCCTCTAGATCTGTCGAGTGCAGAACCAGAAAGTTGGAGATTATATTCTCCATCTTCGCAATCTGGAGTGGATCTGGATCGTTGTCCACGTAGCCCAAAATGAGAGAGGGGGTGAGAGTGAGACGAGGTATTTGGGTGTAGATGAGTCTCCACCTCTTCGACAGAATGGAGCATCTGACTGCCTGTTTGATTGGAATTTTGGAAAGGATGAGGCCAAGCAATGGATCTGGAAGTGTAGAAAATTTATCCGCAACAGGGGCCATTATGATTAGAAAAATGTTGGAAGCGGAATGGAAGGAGTAAGAGAGAAGGGGAGTCGGGAGGAATGAAGGGATTCCTACAGGTAATAATATTGGTGTTTAAAGAAGCTGAAACGTACTGATCTGCCTCACGTCGCATCATGATGACGTGTTGTGGCTGCGACTTCTGCCCATGCTCATTAATCATATCTAAATTCGATTACGTTCATAATTATGAGTTGTGTGGCGGCAGCTACTTTTGTTGGTTCCACTTGCACACCATTATGGTGCGCGATTATTCATGTTTCTATTACCTCACATTAATAAAAAGTCCCATTTTGGTCCATCCAAAAAAAATTATGTTTTTCTTGATTTTTTTGAAAAAAGTTGCTTTTATTAGTTCCACTTCCTTCCACACGATTATGGTGCGCGATTATTCATGTTTCTATTACCTCCCATTAAAAAAATCCCATTTTGGTCCCTCCAAGTTTTTTTATGTTTTTATTGATTTTTTAAAAAAAATTGCTGATTTTGGTCAGTTTGAAATGACGTTCGGAATTGGTAAAATTGATTAGCAAAATTTATATGCAAAGTTTTCACAATCAATTTTATGGGGATTTAAATTTTATCTATTTCACACTAATTAAACAGGATTTTCTAAAACAAAATTAAACAGGATTTTCTGAAACAAAATAGTGTAGGGCGGGTTCACAAATTCAATAGTTGCGGTTTCACAAATTCAATAGTTCACCAGCGAACTATTGAATTTGTGAACCCGCCCTATACTATTTTGTTTTAGAAATTTGAAGCAGAAAGCTGGGCCTGGGTAGCGAGGATTGAGCAGGTGGATTCTTCATTTCAACTCAGCTCCAAACATGAACGTATTCGCAGTGGTTGGACCCTTCGATCGAAGTCATCCACACAGCTACTCACTCCATTGAGCGGGAGATCAATTCTGTCAGCAACTTCCAGAGAACACCCATTAGATTGTCCATGGAAAAGATAAGAAACATAATATATTGTTTTATGATTAAAAAGTTTGGGAAATAATCATAAAAATGCATTTTTCATTTTAGTTTTTTTTGGGAAGTTAGCTCATTAGTCGAAGTTAGTTAAAATTTAATGATTTAGAAAGAAAGACTCATTTTATAAGAAAATTTGGTGATTAGCTAAGTTACTAATTTAACAAAAAAAAATTATTGACAATTGAAGTTATTTAAGAAATTAGTATTTAAATATTTTCTAAATTTTTATTAATTGCAAATCAATAAAGCAATGAATGATTTTTTTAATTCAAATTATAGAAATATGGAAAGTTTCTTGCATAAAAATAGTGGGCAACTATCCATATGGCATTCTCTCTTGCAAAGTTAAACTCTTATGTGGAATGATTTCATTACAATAGCCCAGTCTTTCCCTTTATTCAATCCTTCTATCGGGACTTTATAACTCACTCTCCATTTGACTTTAGTCAGTCCTTAATTAATTCTTTATTAAACCTTAAGCTTCATATATATACAGACCCCCACTCTTTACTTTGGTAAAATATATGGATTTACCCATAAAACCATCTATCACCCTTTATTCTATTATAAACCCTTTATAATAGAAATCCTTTGTAAACATACCTTTTCCGCTTTATACGTCTTTGCGCTTTTCCCGATGCATCCCTTTATCGCTAATCACAATCGGGGTTCAAAAATAACACAACTGCGCATATAACATTATCGGGTCCGCTCCATCACTCGTCACATTCCCTTTTCGGCCATAAACCTTGACTGTCGATCTAACCTTATGATCCGATGGTTGCTGCTACACACGGTCAATGAAACTAATCGCTGATCCTCCACCATATATCAAACCCTATTTGATTCGACGGATGTCAGAGATTTCAGGTGGACAAATAGTACGATGACTACCTGCTCGAAATAAGCAGTTTCCTCTCTCCTCGGCGTGCTACGTGTCACTTTGTTAGTGGAATCGGGTGACTTCCTCCTATTACCACTTACCACTATTTCTTTGTCCGATAACCCAGTTTCGCTTATAAATCCACCTTTCTTCTTTGTTAATGTCCGGACTTGTTCACGCCCGATGACCGTAGATCTTCAACCATCGACAGCTACGACGGCTCCTCCAGATTCCTCTTCCGCCAGCGCTTCTGGTTAATCTCCACCATCCATTCCTTGATTCCAATCTACGCAATTTAATCGTGGCCGCTTATCATCTGACAAACTCGTCCGTTGATCATAAAGATCCAACGGATCCTGTGTACTGACACCTCACTTCTTCGCTCGTCCCTTTTCTTGACTTCGCTGCCTCTTTAGAGCTCCACTCTGATCCTTCAATTGGTTTCGATGATCCATTATGATTCCTTCGAATAATTATCTCGATCCTTCAGATGGTTTCTATGTCCCTTTACGATCCTCTATCGCATTCTTCTTTACTCTGTGTATTCGCTCACCTCTTTGCGTTCGCCGAACTTTGCCTGCATATATATATTATGAAAATCTCTGATTCACTCACAATTTATGATTCGATACTCAAAAACACACACTTACAAAGTTGGAATTAAATCTGCGTATTTATAAATATAACAACTGATTACATAATGAGACTCTTCTGTCTCTCTGGCTTGATCTTCTAATATCAGTGGCCTTTGTTCCTCTGTTGCCCGTAGGCTTACAGTCACACTCTCACTGGCTGACTGGCTGGCTCGTTGGCTAACTCACTCATCCAACCTCTCCCTTTTTTTATTTTCAATACATTATTAGTAGTTTCTTTACATTTGAGGAACTGTTCCTCAGTTACTTTTCAGTTGCTCAATAGTTTCTTCAAACAAGTTCCTAACTAATCCTAACTTGATATGTTTGCCTAATTTAAAAACTAATAATGGCTGAGGTAGCCTTAATGTTAAATGAACCACTAAATAGATTCCCTATCTATGCTTGCTAAGAAATAAATATTGTTCTACATGAAATTTTACAATGGCCCCTTCTTGGCTAACGTCTAGACCCTAAGATCCAACTAGATACTTTGAGCTTGATTTTGAGAGCCAAAGCTGCTGCATCAGACTCTGAAGGTAGAAAACATTCATGATCTCCTCATCATGTGTCTTCATATGTTGTTAGAAAACCTCCAAGGTCCCAAACTTTAGTTTGCAACCGCCCAAATGCTTTTCTCCTTTGTCGTTGCTACATGTCTGCTGTCTTTTGCTTTATCTTTCTCTCCTTGTCAATCGGTTTCAAGTTCTGATTGATCATTCTTCCTGCTGCTGTCAACCTCCTCCATATGGACTGCTTCATCATTAACTGCCATAACTCTTCAATCTCCATCTCTAGCATTTCTTTGGGCTGGTCCATATTCTGCCATTCACTATTACCTCTTTTTCTCTGCTTCAGGTTGTTGCTGCTATCCACTAACTCTTCAAATTTCTGTTGGTTACTTCCAGTGTGTAGTTGTTGAGTTCTTACTTGTTCCTTGCTTGTTCTTGATGCCTCCCTTTCATCCTTACCCTCTTTCACAGTTATCTCTGTCTGCACTGAATTCCAACTTTCCAGCATTCTCTCCAGCAATTGAACATCTCTGTTCCATGGATTAAATTCTTCCATAGAATCTTCTTCTTTCATTTTTATTTGGCTGCTCATCTGTGCCAAATTTCCTCCAGCATCTGCAACTATACCTGCACTCACAAAATAATTATTAAAATAGAAAACATAAGGCCTCAGTGCCTCTTCTTCCTTTGGCAACACATCAGTATGCTGCTCTATTTTCTCCTCCTCTATCAGCATATCAGTCTGCTGATTTGAATTCTCAAAAGAATTCATGAGACTGTCAGTTAGTCTCTCCTCCACATCATCCGTTCCAAGGATGTCTCCTCGCTCGGGTTCACAATAGTGAACTTCTTCTTCTGCAATTTCCTTGTAATCTTCATCAGGTTCTTTCTTCCCTACTGGTGCTTTCAACCATTTCTCCAGTAGTTCCAATTCTGTCTCCCATTCATTGATCCTTTGATGAGAGTTTAGTCCTTCTTCTTTAATATATTTTTCCTCTTCAAGACCTCCACTTGGTTGCTTGATATCCTTCTCCACTTCTTCTTTCTTTTGGCCATCATCATAAGCCAAACTTTCTTTACTCTTACCCCTTACAATATGCTGAAAAGCAACACTTCTCCCCAACTGTGTATGGACTTTTATATGCGACCTAGCTATCCCATCTTCTTTCGGAACAGAGTTTAGATTCTGCATGTCTTCTTCCTCCTTGATGACAATATCAACAAATTGTCCTTCCTCACATGTTCCACCTACAAACATACACACGTTATCAAATTTAACACAATAAGACCTCTTGGTCTAACTTGAATTTTCAGTCTTCAAGTCTTCCTCCTGATACTCACTTATTCTGAGTAATTCTTCCTTCAGTCGAGCATTCATCATTTGCTCTTTCCTCCTCTGTAGCCTATGCCACCTTATCTTTCTTCTCATACGAAAACCACACCTCTGGTCTTCCTCTTTCCTCTGTAACAGTTCCATCAGTACTTCAAGATGGACTATTATCTCAGCCTTCTCCCTCTCATATTCTTCATCAGTCAACTGCTTCCATATGCCATTTTCCTTGGCATCTTCTTTCTTCACTTTTCTTCTGCTGTGGTCTTTCTCAGAACCTCTGTTATGACTATTTGTAGTCATCTTCTTCCCCATCTTCATGAGTTTCTCACACTCACTATGAGCTGCACTAAGCCTCTGCAACAACAAGTCCTCCCTGCTGCCACTCACCTCACCAAGCTTTCCTCTGAACTTGGCCTTTTGGCAAGCACTGGTTCTCTATCTCTGGAACCTCTTTGAGCACTTTTCTCTGCTCCTTCTAGGCTTCAACTCATCTGCCTCTTCTACGAACACAACTGTCCTCTTGTACTTCAATCACAATTGAAATACTAGGTTCTGACCACCTCTTTTTTCACTCAGAAACTCTTACCAGCTTTCTTCATCCTTTAGCAATTCTACCCACATCCTTTGTGGAATTGCCTTTGTGAGCTACAACACTACCTTTGCAGTTACAAGTCTCCTTTTTGCTACATATGCCTCACTAAGTTTCTTTCCTATGAGCTTAGTCTGCTAGCATTTCTCTGGTTCTTTCCTCTGAAACCAATTTGAGCACTCCTTGCTCTAGGTTGCTGCAATCTTCTCACTTTCCTTTGCTATCACCTGTGTATCAATGTAAAAACCACACATTCTCTAATCTTCAATCAGATCAAAACAAAACATATCATATCACTTTTTCAGGATCTCTGCATGATCTTGTTCCACCATTCTCCTACACTTTGAATGGATTGTCCCCTTGTCTTCTTGCATCTGCAAGTTCTATTGCACATCACCTCTGTGTGCTTACTGTTTGTCAGATTAAAATCTGATCTCCTCTTGCCTGCATAAACATCTTTACACATAACTCTGTTCTAAGTTTTCTACAAAGAACTTTAACTGCTCTGATACCAATTGACACAGGGCTCCCCCGTGTATACCCACAGTATGCATATAACTATGCATATATATATATATATATATATATATATATATATATATATATATATATATATATATATATATATATTTTCCCCAGGAATTTCAGACTCTCTGCCGAGTCAAATCTTCAATATATTAATGATTAAGGCTCTCTTTATTAAACTCTTATGCGAAATGATTTCATTACAATAGCCCAGTCTTTCCCTTTATTCAATCCTTCTATCAGGACTTTATAACTCACTCTCCATCTGACTTTAATCAATCCTTGATTAATTCTTTATTAAACCTTAAGCCGCATATATATACAAACCCCCACTCTTTACTTTGGTAAAATATATGGATTTACCCATAAAACCATCTATCACCCTTTATTCTATTATAAACCCTTTATAATAGAAATCCTTCGTAAACATACCTTTTCCGCTTTATACGTCTTTGTGCTTTTCCCGATGCATCCCTTTATCGCTAATCGCAATCGGGGTTCTCCGCGGTTCACATTAACATGCGTTCCTCCTCCGCATCCGATATGCGACTAACATAACCTTCCAGACTTCAAATATAACACAACTGCACATATAAAATTAACATTATTGGGTCCGCTCCATTGCTCATCGCATTATCTTTTCGGCCTTAAACCTTGACCGTCAATTTGATCTTACGATCCGATGGTTGCTGCTAGACCCGGTCAACGAAACTAATCGTTGATCCTCCACCATAAATCAAACCCCATTTGATCTGACGGCTGTCAGAGATTTCGGGTGGAAAAATAGTACAATGGTTACCCACCTAAAATAAGCGGTTTCCTCTCTCCTCGGTGTGCTACGTGTCACTTGGTTAGTGGAATTGGGCGACTTCCTCCTATTACCACTTACCACTATTTCTCTGTCCGATAACTTGCTTTCGCTTATAAATCTACCTTTCTTCTTTGTTAATGTCCGGACTTGTTCGCGCGCGATGACGTAGATCTTCAACCATCGACGGTTGCGACGGCTCCTCCAGGTTCCTCTTCCGCCAGCGCTTCTGATTAATCTCCACCATCAATTTCTTGATTCCAATCTACGCGATTTAATAATGGCTGCTTATCATCTGACAAACTCGTCTGTTGATCATAAAGATCCAACAGATCTTGTGTACTAACACCTCACTTCTTTGCTCATCCCTTTTCTTGACTTTGCTGCCTCCCCAGAGCTCCACTCTGATCCTTCAATTGGATTTGATGATCCATTATGATTCCTCCAAATCATTATCTTGATCCTTCATATGGTTTCTATGGCCCTTTATGATCCTCTGCCGGATTCTTCTTTCCTATGTGTATTCGCTCACCTCTTTGCATTCGCCAAACTTCGCCTGCATATATATATATATATTATGCAAATCTCTGATTCATTCACAATTTATGATTCGATACTAAAAAACACACACTTACACAGTTGGAATTAAATCTGTGTATTTATAAATATAACAACTGAATACATAATGAGACTCTTTTGTCTCTTTGGCCTAATCTTCTAATATCAGTGGCCTTTGTTCCTCTGTTGCCCATAGGCTTACAGTCACACTCTCATTGGATGACTGGCTGGCTCGCTGGCTAACCCACTCATCCAACCTCTCTCTTTTTTTCTTTTCAATACATTATTAGTAGTTTCTTTACAGTTGAGGAACTATTCCTCAGTTACTTTTCATTTTCTCAACAGTTTCTTCAAACAAGTTCCTAACTAATCCTAACTTGATCTGTTTGCCTAATTTAAAAAATAATAATCGCTGAGTCAGCCTTAATGTTAAATGGACCACTAAATAGATTCACTATCTACGCTTGCTAAGAAATAAATATTGTTTTACATGAAATTTTACAATGGCCCCTTCTTGGCTAACGTCTAGACCCTTACGTCCGACTAGATACTTCGAGCTTGATCTTTGAGAGCCAATGCTCCTGCATCAATATTGATCTAGTTAGGAAGTAGCTTGGCAGGGTTGTTCTTCCTGCTAATAATTATTATTCTGCATTGTATTTTTTTTTTAGTAATAGCTCCTTCTATTAAATTCCTAAGCACACTATGTCACCCATGGAAATATCCACTTATTTCAGGATGAATGAGATGGAGACCAGGTAGTTTCAGAGGACTCTTATTGTTGTAGATGAGAGGAGTTTTGTGAGGTGAGAGGAGTTATGTGACATATATTGAAGGATGCACTGCACAATTTTATGACACCAATCATATCCATGCCATAGTAGTGGATCTCTATTTCACCGAGGGAGGAACGATAAAGAATTCCACTGTAAAGAATTGGTAAGTCGGAGATGAGGAATGTAGACGTGGGATTTATAATTTTATTACGAAAACAGGTTTGTGCGATTGAGACAAATCAAGGATTTCATGCACCTGAGTAGAGACTCGTTTGACAATCACCTGGAAATAATCAAGCATTGTTTTGAAAGGCGATGATGCATTGGAGAGTTCTATTCTGTTGCCTTGAAAAATAACTATCAATAGGGGGGGACAAAGATGATCCATATATGGAAGAATTGCAGGAATAGGATTGTTTCTAAAATTATATCTATAGGCAAGTCAAGGAACTACTACAGAGGATTAGTGCAAGTGCAACCAAATTCTCATAATGCAAGGAATTTTTCACAGTGTGATCCAATGCTCATCAGTGACCAGGAAACTGCAAATACTTATCATTACATTCAGGTACTATTTGAGTTGCATTCTAAAGTCTCTAATTTCATTTATTGATGGTCCTTCTTGTGTCCTTGCCTCTCTTAATTTCATTGTGGTAGGATTCGAATGGGTTAAAAAAACAAGCATATCATTGAGTAAAATAGACACCCACATGTCACTACATATCATTGTGCATACTCTTTATTTTTTATACAGTTAGAAGTAAGCAATATGATGTGTGCAAAACTAAAAATCCTAGCAGGCATGATGAATCCAGTCTTAGCATGGAAATCGAAACCAAGAATCATAAAATATCAATACATTTGTGACACGGAGTAAAAAACAAAATAAAATATTATATGCCAACATTGTCTATTAGTGCAAAATACTACTAATATTTCATAATTTTCAGAGATGGTGGATGCCATGAAGATGCCCTCAAGCAAAGCTACTGACTTGAAGATAAGATGTCTAGTGCAACTATTTACATTAAATAGGATAAATTTAGGTAATTAAAACAAGTTTGAAAATCACTAGAAACACCACCCCTGTTTATTTTAAATAGACTAAATTTAGGTAATTAAAACAAGTTTTAAAATCACTAGAAACACCACCCCCACATAATTTTATTTCCAGTTGTACAAGATAAATTGAATAAAATTATGAGCACTTCCATTTAAATTGACCGTACATAGAATAATAAACAAGGTTGATGATTTTAAAATCTATATCCATCATTAAATATAAGATATGACAAGGATAGCTCATAATTTTAAGCGCTATATCCATCACCAACTATAAGATAAGAGTTAATGAGATGAGAAATCTTTTGTCTTGATATAACATGTAAACGTCATATTACTTATAACTCATGCATATTGTATCTTATTATGCATATGTTAATTGTATAGCTTCAATCTGGGTAATTTTGTACATTTAAAATGTCAAATATGTAGAAGTTACATTACACTAGCTTAAATCCACACACAAATAAAATATCAGAAATATGGCAGGGGAATGAGTAAGCATTTTCATGCTCGTTTAAAATTTCCCCTTGGTTGTTGAAGAACCAATTCAATGCCATTTTTGGTGGAGTGTTAAGTTATTAACCGGAGATAAAAAAAAAAATGTTAGTCTCTTAAATGACTGAAAAAAGGATATTTAGAATGTTATATAGAAGTTACATTTCACTAGCTATATCTACCCTGACGTAACTATAATATTCCAACTCCATTTTTTATATAGAAGTTACATTTCATGTAGATATAGAAGTTACATTTACGTTTTTTAGATAGAAGTTGCATTTTACATAGCTATATCTACCGTGACATAACTATAATATTCCAACTCCATTTTTTCACACTTTTCAACATTTTAAAGATTTTTCTATTTAGTGTGATTATGCAATTAAATAGTTGATATTGCTTAAGACATCTCCTATTTGCAACATGTTGAATTCTTAAGTGGGATCTTGGGTAGGTTTTTGTTACTACTATATATCATGTTTTAAGTAGATTGTGTTTTATAATTCACCCAAGAGACTTTAGGAGCAACCTTGAATTGCATGCTTGTTTCCATTATACATCTAACATTTACAACCTTTTCCACGTGAAGAACTCAATAGCCCATGTTGAACATGAAGAAAGTACCTCAAAAATTGGGTAATATCAGTTATTCTATTTCTAGAGGGGTATATATCCAGAGAAGGCACCGACAACTATAATAAATGGCTTTTGTCGGGTTTTATTTAATGATATCACACTAGAATTTGCTACTAAAGTAAATCAATTGATGAATTTGAAGCTTGAAGGTAGTGTTGAATAGGTGTTGCAAGGTATCTATATAACACTATCTATCTACATAATTCTAATGCCATGAGATGGTGTCTCAATAACACTATTGTCCAGTGATGGGTGCTAGATGTAGATAAATTTCTCATGTCCTACAGGTAAATCGTATCATTATATTTCTATGAAATATTAGAATCTGTTCAAAGTTTGTCTCCAATAAGGAAATATGTATGTACTCTTGAAATTATATATGTTGTAATAGATCAGAAATAAAGTTGTCATTGAAAATAATTGGGATCTACCATGTAAGTTTACTTTACTACATGAAATTCTTGATTTGTTAGATCCCAACTAGTTAGGGTTGAAATTATTTTTGTTGTAATGAGATTAAGAATAAAGTTTTCATTTTAATGACTGAAATCTACTGTGTAATATGTATTCACTACATGAAATTGTTTATTGGTTAGAGCCCAAATTATTAGGATTATGAAGAGTCCTCTTTCATTAGAATATTTATGAATGCTCTACTCTTGCTCAAAGAATTACATATTACAGAAAGGTGGGAAATAAATGAGATGCAGTTGAAAGGTTTTTGTTTTAAAATGTGTGGAGGGAGTATATAATCATTTTCAGTTGCGTTCAAATATTTTGGAGCACCCACTAAATTGCTTCATTTTCCTCCTAGTTAATTCCATTTCTACTATCCCAATGCTTCTAGAAGTCCTTCTCCAAAGCGATCTCTTAACTATCTTGGAGGGAAATTGATTACTTGATTGGAACCCACGGATTACAATTTGATTAGGACCAAGGGATGAGAAACCTTCATATTCTTCAATATATTCTGCAAGTTAAAACCATATCAAACGATTTCCTTTATGTTTAATTGATATGACGATCACTCGAGCATTTGTTAGGATTTTGAGACCTTTTTCAGTTAATTATTTATTTATTTAATTTTTTTTTTATGAAACTTATGTTCTCAATTAAAGAAAAGAAAAGGTGAAAATGATACAATTGAAGTATTTTCTTTTTTTAGTTCCTAAGAATTCCTTGCTAATATGAAGGCCTTGATATTTTCTTGACTCATGATTAGTCGCATTTGACTTTCTAGCATTTCTTTTAATTTCGTTTTTGTTGTGTTTATGTTGCTATCCTTGAAGTTGGTGATCTACTATGTGTGTAATAGGAATTATTACCTACTAAGCACTCTCAAAGGTGATTTTGATGGATGACTAACTTTAAATGTCCCTACTTGACACTTTAGTATTACATGATCATGCAAATAAATTATTAATCAATATTAAAGGGAAGATTATTAACGTGTAGTGTTTCTTGGCTTGTCATATAATTACTGCATTTTGGCCCCCAATAATACATTTGAGGCTACTTTTTGGTTGTTACTTGTGGAGCTTTCCTTTGACTCAGAAAAGCATCAAGGATAAATGTCCATTACATTGGCATTGGACATCATCAGAGAGGAATTCACTAAAAGCAGTAGAGGACATGGGGGCAATTGGTACAATGCGTCGATAACCGCTAGAGAAACATTGAGGCACAATAATTTCTTGTGTATTTAGATTCACTCGAAATTAACTAGTGACAATAAGTACCTCTTTTTTCTTCCGAATATTTTCATGTATAAAGAAATCCTAAAAACGTAATTTCAGGCTAATTATTCAAACTAAAAATTATCTGATAGTCATAATTTATAATTAAATAGTGTAATATCATTAATATTATAGGACACAACTATAGGGTCTGACTGTGAGGGGCATTGTGACAATATATGTGCACTTCTCATTATATTAGACAATCATCTCTCTGAGTGTGATATCCATCCAAAAAAATGTACTCCTAGAGGCCATTGTGGGATTGAAAATTTTCTTTCAGTGGAAAAGTGGTGATATATTTTCTTAGGCCTTAGTGTTGTGCTTCCCTAAGGTTTTGACACTACTCACAGCTAGCACCTTCATTCAACCAAGTGAGGTACTCATATTGGAAAGTTGAATCATTTTGTCTCCACAATCCAATATGATGTTGGATCAATCTCATGATCCTAAAAAATAGGTCATAATAGCGAAAAACTTTTACTATGGGAAAAAAATATCCAAATTTAAGGAACATGACTCTTTTAGAACAAGCAATAAGGATATTTTTTACATTAATAATTTTTTCTTTCTATTTGTTTTCACAAGTTATCTATTGCCTGATATTTTTAACATGTAACTTGGTTGGTATGATTATGCCTGAGATTTTGTTTAAGGTTGAATATTAAGTTCCTAAGGTGTTATTTTCTATGGTGACGTTTTATTTTCTTTGTTTATACAGGTCACCTAGCTGCATAGTGGCCATTATCGAATGTTGAGATATATGTCGTATAAATATTTTATGGTCCACTTTATTTTATATTAAATTAATCATCGCCTTTCATGTCTTATACTCTGTATTGTATCTTCTCTCATTTTCAGGAGAGGAACTCAATATTGATGGTAAGAAGAAACAATTGAAGAAATAGGAGAACAATAACACTGGAGCGAAAAATGTAAAATGAGAGAGAGAAGAGAATCTATTTAGTGATTCCCTTAGAGACAATATCTTGCATAAGACATACTCATAGAGATTGATGGTCAAGCCTTCAGAGTTGGTGAATTCACTTGCAATGCTTTGGAAACACCGTGATAATGTTTTGAAATAATGAAATAATATTTCATGTGTAAATTGTAGTCCAACTGATATTAAGTTGGAAATTCATATTGTAATACTTGATATTTTGTATAATAAAATTTATATGGTTGAGCTTATTTTTATTTGCACTTGATATTATTTAGTCTTGTAATTAACATATGTAACTTTGCACTATCATATTTGATAAACATGCACATTGTATGGCATTTTTTTAAAATTTAGTCGCAAAATCATACTAATTAATGTATGTTGATTAATAATGAACATGTAAAATCAATCTAAAACTATTAAATTAGTAGTTTATATTAATTAATGATGAACACGAATAAAATGAATATATGATTAAATTAGTCGTTTATAATGATTATGAATGAAATTAAATAAAATGAATAGAAACTACTAAATCAGTCATTTATATAATGAATATGAAAATACCAAAAAACGATAAATGACTACTGCAAATGATAATTTTTTTATTAAAATGATGACTAAATTTTGCATATATATGACTATTAGTAGCTAATTTACAATATCTTATAACACGACTAAAATTTAGTCATATTTCTTTGGTCATTAATTAGTTTCAAATGATGACTAAAATTTGCATATATATGACTGTTAGTAGCTAGTTTACAGTATCTTATAACACGACCAACATTTCGGTTATATTTCTTTGGTCATTAATTGGTTTTCTCAAGGATTCATATAGTAATATATTTTTTTGTATATTTGGTCATTAATTGCGGCAATTAATGCCTAAACCAATGAAAAATTAATGACCAATTTAATCGCTAAATATACTACTATATGGTAAAATTGAGGAAACCAATTAATGACTAAGCTAAAAATGACTAAAAGTTGGTCGCGTTATAAGATACTGTAAATTAGCAGATATTGGTCATCGACTGAAAAATGGTCATTTATACACAAATTTTAGTTTCTTTTTTAGTAACTAATTAGTCATTTTGTAGTAGTGTTTATTGTGTATTTAAATTGATTACTATTATATTATACTTGTTGAAAGCATGCTATATTTTTTTCCAGTTTGGCCCAAAAACTTTTTACTTCAATTAGCCTTGAAAATTAAAAATAAAACAAATTCTATAAAGTTTGTTAAAGTTAAAAAAAAATTATTAATGTGAATATTTTGAAAATTTAAAAATAATGTATATTAAGAAATATTTTGGTGATAATCACATCAGAATTTTTTTCGACACATTTCAAACCATCTAGTTGGTCTTGTGGATCCCTCCCTAGCATGTCCTTGTAAATTGTGTTCTTCTTCTATTCTTTTTCCTATTTTATGCAACCAACTTTCTTCGAGTGTGGCCTCACCTATGGATAGTCAACCCTCCTCTTCCATTAGCTCTCCTTGCAGTCAATTCTCTTTGATGTCTCATGTTTCAAGCCAAGGATTGAATCTTTCCCTGTCCTCCATTAACCAATTCCCTCCCTTGGTCTCAGTGAACCAGACCCCTCTCTCCTCGTCTTTTCCTTCTTCATCAATTAGTAACCCACTAGTAGAAAATGAGTAATTAGTGACTAGGTGACTAAGAAATTTAGTCACCACAACTTTTCCAAGTGAAATACTACCAAAAATGAGCAATCTTAAGTGACCGAACTAAAAACGACTAACCTAAATCACTAATTTAGTCGCAGGTTAAAATATGTGACTAGCTAATAAGTAATACAACTAAAAATGGCTAACATGAATGACTATTTTAGTCCAAGAACAAAAATACAACTACCTAACAAGTACTACAATAATATGAACCATTTTTTTATGTTAGTCATCTTAATTGTGTCAAGCAATCTAAACTTACAAGTGATAGGGGATTGAAAGGTTGTTAAAGATTGGTTGAAAGGTTATCGTTCCTTAAACATTTCTTCATCCTCACATGGTGTATAAGTGAGCCAACTTTGCATTATTTATCTCTAATAATTTGTAATTTTTGAAATATATATTTTAATAAAAAAAATTATTTTATGTATTTTCTAAAAATCTATTCATTGGATCTAATTGGATCTAGTTCCAATTTGAAATTAATTTGAAGGGAAATTTTATTTTTAAGACTATAATATCAAATAAAAACTACTTTAATTTCATATTAACTGACCTATATCCATCTTAACCCCGGATCTATCAAGTGCCGAGAGGGGTCCAATCTCTCGAGGTGCAAACTCTTTTTTCTAGTGCAAAACTTGAGGAAATGTTTGCACCTCGAGAGATTGGATCTCTCTCAGCACTTGATAGTTATAGGGTTAATATGGATCTAGGTTGGTTATATAATACTATATAATATTTATATTTGTATTTGTGTCTCTTTGTTATTCCCTCTTTTTATCTCACGCCCCAAACATACACACACTCTTTCTCCCTCTCTTCCCCTTTTCTCCCTCTCTATTTATATCCTTCTCTCTATTCCCTCCTTCTCTCCTCTCTCCCTCACTCTTTCTCTATGACTCCCTTTTCACCCCCTCTCTCTCCACCTTTCTCCCTCTATGTTTTTCTTGTTCCCTCGCTCTCCTACCCCCTCCAATTCCATCTCTCGCTCCTCATCTCTATCTTCCTTCCTCTCTATCCCTTATCTCCCACCTCCCTCTATCTCTCCCCCCAAATCACTCTCCCTCTCTCTCTCTCTCTTTTTCTTCCAACTCTATCACTATCTCCCACCTCCCTGTCCTTCTCCATCTCTATGTCTCCATCTCTATGTCTCCATCTCTTTCCTTTCCCATTCTCTCCCTATCTATATCCTCTCCTCTTCTTTCTCTTCCCTCCTCTCCTGTCTCCCTCACTTTCTCTCCATCTCTCCCTTCTCACTCCTCTCTCTCTCCACCTATATCTCTCTATGATCCGGATTTAAACAGGAACGCAACAAATTACAGAGATAACCATATACACAAAGATGCAGCGGAAATAATACTTCATTTCATTACTGTAAAATATTGAAATATGCTTACAAACAGAAATGGAAAGAAACCAGCTAGGGCGATGGTAGCTTATCTCTGAGAAGAGATGTGGCGGCTACATGCCTCTGAACTGTTCCGAACTGTATTACAATGAGGCTCGAAGGCCTATTTATTGTTGAGAAACAATGGAAAACCCTTCACATCCCGAAACCTAACCCTAGAAGATGAAACGCCAAATTGTGGGCTCCGTTTGGGTAAATTGGTACATCAATTTCCCGGGGTCGTAACTTTGGCATACGATCTCCGTTTGACGCGTATGATAGCTCGTTAGAAAGATCTATCCGAGTACTACCACTTTGGGAGGCAACATCGGTCCATGGACCCATGTTTCCCCAGAATCCCAAAAAAACATCGTTTAGGGCCTCAAAACGGCTCCGGAAGTTCAGGACCCGAAAAACTGCTAAAAATAGTAAACTGTGCTGTAATTTAGGAAACTGAAAAGACTGAAAGAGACAGTTGTGGGGGTCCAAATGGGTTGGTGGGTGGCCACCAACATCCACCTGGATCACTCTATATCTTTTTTCTTTCCTCCCTCTCTCTCTCCTCTCACTCCCACTGCCCCATCCCCCTCTCTCTCTCTCTCTCTTTCAACTTTTTCACTATATCCCTCCCTCTCTCTGCCCCCTCCCCAACTCTCTCTTAAATTTGATCACATTGTACATTTTGTTTAAGAAATTATCTAAATTATAAAAACTTAATTGGTTGTAAAATATTAAAACTATATTTTGGATCAATCATGTCAAAAAAAAATAATAATAAAAAACTTTAAAAAGTCATGCACCATATTTAATCTATTATAATTAGTCAATTTGCTTGCTCTCATCCCTTGGATCCTTAGCTAAGATGGATCTATGCCGTTTATTTATATATATATATAAAGAACCAGCATAGATACATCTTAGCTTAATTTTATTAAAACTTTAATTTAATTTCTATGGGAATATTTTTAGTAGTGGTGAGGATAGAGTGTTTAGATATATCTCAAATTGTAACATTTTCCCTTTTAGTTTCAATTAAAAAAATGTTGTAAAATTAAATTAAACTAAAATATTTTTACTATGAAATAAATTATAGTTTTTTGGCATGTGGTATTGATAAGCCATGGTATTGTAACAAAGCTTGTTTACAAATTAATATCCTTTGTAAAGTGAGGGTGAAAATCCATGGTTAACAATATTGTCATATTGTTATAAAATATTTTTATTGTGAAATAATTTATGTTTTTTGGGCATGTGGTATTGATAATTCACAGTATTGACCCATGGTATTGTAACAAATGCTATTTTTTACAAGTTAATAATATCTACCGTAATGTGGGGGTGAATATCCACGGTTAAGAATCTTGTCATATTGTTATAAAATATTTTGGTTGTGAAATAAGTTATGGTTTTTGGACTTGTAGTATTGATAAGTCATGGTATTGGCCCATGGTATTGTAACAAAGCCTATTCACAAGTTAATAACAAAATCAAAATATAACAAATTGAATTTTGTTATTTTTATTAATTTAACTTTTTATTATTAATTGAGGTCATATTTAAATGTTTACACTCATCCCAATATCATTTTTAACTTCTTCTTCTTCTTTTTAACTTAGCGTCTTATGCAAAAATAACAAATTCTTATTAAAAATAAATCATTTAACCCAATTTCAATTTATATATTTTATTTTATATTATAAATATTTCTTTTATTTTTTCCATTATAAATATTTCTTTTATTTTTTCCATTATAAATATTTCTTTTATTTCTTCCATTATAAATATTTCTTTTCTTTTTCATTTCCAGTTTAGCGTTGGGTTCAAATAAAATATTCACAAATTACAACATCACATTGTAGCACTGCATTTTTCTCTGCCTTGTCTATATCAGCGTGGAAATGCTAGAAGAAGGAAGACCATCAACGTGATTTATGGATTTCATGTGATTCGAACCCCAAATGTAGTTTGCATGGGAAACACGTGAGGAGAGCATCAATGATTAGAAGGAGGAAGGGAAAGGTCATTCGGCATGGAGATTTTGGTAATTTTTACATGGCTATGAATTTGGACTCTGGGGAGTTCTTCCTTTTTACTAAATATGATTTTTGTTCTTATGGGTAAATAATGGGATTTGAACCCCAGATGGAGTTTGCAAGGGAAACACCTGAGGAGAGCATCAACAATTAGATGGAGGAAAGGAAAGGTCATTCGGCATGGAGATTTTGGTAATTTTTACATGGGTATGAATTTGGACTCTGGAGAGTTCTTCCTTTTTACTAAAGATGATTTTTGTTCTTATGGGTAAATAATGGGTTTCAAACCCCAGATGGAGTTTGCATGGGAAATACCTGAGGAGAGCATCAACGATTAGATGGAGGAAGGGAAAGGTCATTTGGCATGGATATTTTGGTAATTTTTACATGGGTATGAATTTGGACTCTGGAGAGTTCTTCCTTTTTACTAAAGATGATTTTTGTTCTTATGGGTAAACAATTTCGAGGGTTTATATGATCAAAGCATAAATTTTATCTAGAGTTGAGGGTTTAATGATTATGATAATGCAGATCTTGAAGATTTTGGTAATTTTTACATGGGTATGAATTTGAACTCTCAAGATTTCTTCGTTTTTACTAAAGAAAGGTATGAATTTGGACATTAGAGAGTTCTTCCTTTTTACTAAAGATGATTTTTGTTCTTATGGGTAAATAATTTCAAGGGTTGATATGATCAAAGCATAAATTTTATCTAGAGTTGAGGGTTTAATGATTATGATAATGCAGATCATGAAGATTTTAGTAATTTTTACATGGGTATGAATTTGGACTCTGGAGAGTTCTTCTTTTTTACTAAAGATGATTTTTATTCTTATGGGTAAACAATTTCAAGGGTTTATATGATCGAAGCATAAATTTTTATCTAGAGTTGAGGGTTTAATGATTATGATAATGCAGACCTTGAAGATTTTGTTAATTTTTACATGGGTATGAATTTGGACTGAGAGTTCTTCCTTTTTACTAAAGATGATTTTTGTCCTTACGGGTAAACAATTTTGAGGGTTTATATGATCAAAACATAAATTTTATCTAGAGTTGAGGGTTTAATGATTATGATAATGCAAATCTTGAAGATTTTGGTAATTTTTACATGGGTATGAATTCTAGAGTTGAGGGTTTAATGATTATGATAATGCAGATCTTTAAGATTTTGGTAATTTTTACATGGGTATGAATTTGGACTCTATAGAGTTCTTCCTTTTTACTAAAGATGATTTTTGTTCTTATGGGATAACAATTTCGAGGGTTTATATGATTAAAGCATAAATTTTATCTAGAATTGAGCGTTTAATGATTATGATAATGCAGGTCTTCATTGCGGCGAACAATTCTTGAAAAGACAATGCACAAGTAAGAATTTTGCATGTCCTTATTGAGATTTTGGTAATTTTTACATGGGTATGAATTTGGACAATGGAGATTTCTTCCCTTTTACAAAATATAATTTTTGTTCTTATGGGTAAACAATTTTGAGGGTTTATGTGATCAAAGCATAAATTTTATCCAGAGTTGAAGGTTTAATGATTATGATAATGCAGATCTTGGTTGCAGCCAATAATTCATCAAAAGACAATGCACAAGTAAGAATTTTTCATGTCCTTATTGTACAAAGGGTTTAATGATTATGATAATGCAGATCTTGATTGCGGTCAACAATTCATCAAAGCACAATGGACAAGTAAGCATTTTGCATCTCCTTATCGTACAGATCAGTTCGCTCCTCCCTAAAATTTCTAGGGTCAAAATGCATGAAATTTTATTTTTTCTTTTCACCTTTTTTTAGTGTTTGATTGTTTGTGTAATGGACTCTTCCATGCCCAAATTCAAGGGGTTCGAGTGATGCAAGAAATTTTTTTGTAGGATGAAAATGCTAGACCTTCCTCAAACTTTGTTAGATGAAATTAAAATTTCTTGTAATCATGAAAATAAAATATTTTATATTTCATCCTTAGATTCGAATCTCAATGCCTACAGTTATAAACCATGTTACTATATTGTAAGTAGAATATACTTAGATCTATTAAACCTTACAATTCTCCAAATCTTAGGTTAATTTCAACTAAAAAGAATGAACTTGAATTGCTTTTGCAATTTAGATTCAATGCTTACAGACAATTATTAAAAATGGAAGAACCCAAATGGTATGATAATTTTTACCCACCCATCAATTTCCAAGATCTTTCCTATTATTATGAACATAAACAGAGAGAGTAGAAGAAGAAGAGGATCCCGGATGAGGTGGACCCTGACCTGCTTGATACTTTTCAAAAGTTGGGCATGCCCTTGACTAGAACAAGAGATTGACCAACGTTGTTGTAGATGGTATTTTTGACAATGTTTTCATTGCTACCATGCATAGGTAGACTCTATAGGCAGTTGATGTTATCTTTTGTTCATTATAAGAGGTAATTCGAGAGTACCTTTATGTAGTTAGGAAGTAACTTGGCAGGGTTGTTCCTCCTGCTCATAACTATTATGCTACATTGTAATTTTATTTTTTTAGTGATAGTTCCTTCTATTAAATCCCCAAGCACACTTTTTCACCCATGAAAATATCCACTTATTTCAGGATGAATGAGATGGAGACCAAGGAGTTTGAGAGGACTCTTATTGTTGTAGATGAGAGGAGTCCTGTGAGGTGAGAAGAGTTCTGTGACATATATTGAAGGATACACTACACCATTTTATGACACCAATCATCTTCATGCCATAGTAGTGGATATCTATTTCATCGAGGGAGAAACGATAAAGTATTCCACTATAAATAATTGGAATGTCGAGGACGAGGAATGTAGATGTGGGATTTATAACTTTATTATGAAAAGAGGTTTGTGTGATGGAGACAAATCCTACAAGTAAATCATATCATTATATTTCTATGAGATCTCGAAATGTGTTCAATACAAAAATATGTATGTACTCTTGAATTTATCTATGTTATAATAAGATCAAGAATAAAGTTTTCATTGAAAATAATTGGGATCTACCATGTAAGTTTACTTTACTACATGGAATTCTTTATTTTTTAGATCCCAACTAGTTAGCGTGGAATTTATTTTTGTTGTAATTAGATTAAGAATAAATTTGTCATTTTAATCACTGAAATATACCATGTAAAATTTAATGACTACATGAAATTTTTTATTTGTTAGAGCCCAACTTATTAAGATTATGAAGAATTACATATTACAGAAAGGTGGAAAATAGATGAGATGCAACTGAATGGATTTTGTTCTAAAATGTGTGGAGGAAGAATAAAATCATTTTCAGTTGCGTTTAAATATTTTGGAGCACCCACTAAAGTGCTTCAATTTCCTCCTAGTTAATTCCATTTCTACTATCGCAGTGCTTCTAGAAGTCCTTCTCCAAAGTGATCTCTTAACTATCTTGGAGGGAAATTGATTACTTGATTGGAACCCACAGATTACAATTTGATTAGGAGTAAGGGATGAGAAAGCTTCATATTCTTCAATATATTCCGCAAGTTAAAAGCATATCGAATGATTGCCTTTCTGTTTAATTGATACGATAATCACTCGACAATTTGTTAGGATTTTGAGACCTTTTTTTTTAATTTTAATTTTTTATTTTATTTTTATTTTTATTTTTTCTGAAAGTTATGTTATCAATTAAAGAAATTAAAGAAAAGGTGAAAATGATGCAATGGAAGGATTTTATGTTTTAGTGCCTAAGAATGCCTTGCTAATGTGAAGGGCTTGGTATTTTCTTGACTCAAGATTAGTCGCATTTGACTTCCTAGCATTTCTTTTAATTTCATTTTTGTTGTGTTTATATTGCTATCCTTGAAGTTGGTGATCTATTGTGTGTGTAATAGGAAGTATTAAATACTAAACACTCTCAAAGGTGATATTGATGGATGACTGACTTTAAATGACCCTACTTGACACTTTAGTATTACATGATCATGCAAAGAAATTATTAATCAATATTAAAGGGAAGATGATTAATGTGCAATGTTTCTTGGATTGTCATATAATTACTGCATTTTGGCCCCCAATAATATATTTGAGGCTACATTTTGGTTGTTACTTGTGGAGCTTCCGAGGATAAATGTCCACTGCACTGGCATTGGACATCATCAAAGAGGAATTCACCAAAACGAGTAGAGGACATGGGAGCAAATGGTACAATGAGAGGATAACGCTAGAGAAACACCGAGGCACCATAATTTCTTGTAAATTTAGATTCACTTGAAATTAACTAGTCACAAAAAGTACCTTTTTTTCCTAATATATTCATGTATACATAAATACTAAAAACACAATTTCAGACTAATTATTAAAACTAATAGTCATAATTTATAACTAAATAGTATAATATGATTAATATTATTGGAGAAAACTATAGGGTTCGACTGTGAGGGGAATTGTGACAATATATGTACACTTCTGATCGTATTAGACAATCATCTCTTAGAGTGTGATATCCATCAAACAAAATGTACTCCCAGAGGCCATTGTGGGATTGAAATTTTTGCTTTCAGTGGAAAAGTGGTGTATATTTTCTTAGACCTTAGTGTTCTGCTTCCCTAAGGTTTTGACACTACTCACAACTAGCACCTTCATTCAACCAAGTGAGGTAATCATCTTGGAAATTTTAATCATTTTGTCTCCACAATCCAATATGATGTTGGATCAATCTCATGATCCTAAAAACATAGGTCATAATAGCGAGGAACTTTTATTGTGGGCAAAAGAATATCCAAATTTAAGGAACATGAATCTTTTAGAACAAGCAATAAGGATATTTTTTACACTAATCTTTTTTTTTTTTCCATTTGTTTTCACAAGTTATCTATTGTGTGATATTTTTAACATGTAATTTAGTTGGTATGATTGTGCCTAAGGTTTTGTTGAAGGTTGAATACTAATTTCCTAAGATGTTATTTTTTATGGTGACGTTTTATTTGTTTTGTTTATACAAGTCATCTAGTCGCATAATGGCCACTATCGAATGTTGAGATATATGTTGTATAAATATTTTATATTCTACTTTATTTTATATTCAAGTATTCATTGTCTTTCATGTCTTATACTCTGCATTGTATCTTCTTTCATTTTCAGGAGAGGAACTCAATATTGATGGTAAGAAGTAACAATTGAAGAAAGAGGAGAACAATAACACTGGAGCGACAAATGCAAAATGAGAGAGAGAAGAGAATCTGTCTAGTGATACCCTTAGAGCCAATATCTTGCATAAGACACACTCATAGAGACTGATGGTCAAGCCTTCAGAGTTGGTGAATTCACTTGCAATGCTTTGGAAACACAGTGATAATGTTTTGAAATGATGAAACAATATTTCATGTGTAAATTGTAGTCCAACCGATATTAAGTTGGAAACTCATATTGTAATACTTGATATTTTATATAATAAAATTTATATGGTTGAAATTGTTTTTATTTGCACTAGATATTATTTAGTCTCGTAATTAACATATATAACTTTTCGTTATCATATTAGATAAATATGCACATTGTATGACAAATTTTTTAAATTTAGTCATAAAATCATAGTAATTAATTTATATTGATTAATAATAAACACATAAAATCAATCTAAAACTACTAAATTAATAGTTTATATTCATTAATGATGAACACAAATAAAATGAATATGACTGAATTAGTCGTTTATAATGATTATGAATGAAATTAAATGAAATGAATAGAAACTACTAAATCAAACGTTTATATAATGAATATGAAACTACCAAAAAAGGATAAATGACTACTGCAAATGATAAAATTTTGATTAAAATGATCACTAAATTTTGCATATATATGACTATTAGTAGCTAATTTACAGTATCTTATAACACGACTAAACTTTAGTTATATTCCTTTGGTTATTAATTAGTTTTAAATGATGACTAAAATTTGCATATATATGACTATTAGTAGCTAATTTACAATATCTTATAACGCGACCAATATTTTGGTCATATTTATTGGGTCATTAATTGGTTTTCTCGAGGATTCATATAGTAATATATTTTGTTGTATATTTGGTCATTAATTGCGACAATTAATGACTAAACCAATAAAAAATGAATGACCAAATTTATGACTAAATATACTACTAGGTGGTAAAATTGAGGAAACCAATTAATGACTAAGCTAAAAATGAGTAAAGGTTGGTCGCATTATAAGATACTATAAATTAGCTACTATTGGTCACCGATTGAAAAATTGTCGTTTATATGCAAATTTTAGTTGTTTTTTTAGTAATTAATTGGTCATTTTGTACTAGTGACCTTTCAATCATGAGAGATGAAATATCTACCTCCGCGACCCCCATGAAGGTGAACATCGATGTTAACATCTCCTCTTATCCTGAGCATTTTGTTTCATCTTCAATTTATGTTCCCATTATGCACAACCCACTTTCCTCCAGCGTGGATGGTAAACTCTCCACGTCCATTGGCTTTCATGGAAATCAACATTCTTCGATGTCTCAAGTTTCAATGAATTAGACCCCTCTCTCCTCGTTATTTCCTATTCATTAGATGTTGACCATGTGAACAAGAGAGGTGTAGTCTCCACCTCCGAGACTCCTTCTGACGTGAACCTTGATATTAACATCTCCTCTAATCTTGAGAATTTCCCCTCTTTGGGTCTCTTGTGTCCTTCTTCATTTGAATCCTATGGTAGTATTATTAATGACATCGACGATAATAATAATAATAATAATTCTTTTGAATTTAATAATAATGATAATAAGAATTTTGAATATAATAACAATAATAATAGTCTCTCTCCTTTTGGTAATAAAGTTGTTAACCTTACTAGTTTTTCCTTTGACCCTCTGGCCTATAGTCTCTTGTGAAAAGGATTAAATTTTTCCATTGCTCCTAGAAAAATCCCTATTGAAGGCATTATTTCTGACATTGAATATGGGATAAGGGACTTACCAGACAACACTAAAGATATCATTAGAGAAGATTGTGTTGTTGACCTTCGAAAGACAAAGCCCCACAAGAACAACATTAGCAAACAAGAGTTTGATGCCCTTAAATCTTTGAATAAAAACCAAGACATTGTTGTTCTCAAAGATGACAAGGGTGGGGTTGTAGTTATCCTTGTTGGTTCATTTAGTGATAAACTCATTAAGAGTAAGCCTCTCATTCCGAGGATCTATGGGCTTCCCAAGATCCATAAAGAGAGGGCTTCCCTAAGGCCCATTGTCAATACTATATGAGGGTAGTCCTTTTCATTCCGCACACAAAAAAAACCCACGCATATTTCATTTTACCTCCCACTTAAATCATATCTTTACAACCATTTCATTAACTTTTTGCCCTTTATTATTGTAATATCAAAAACTTGAATCCATATATTTTCATATGACATAAAGTGTAATTGAAATCAGTCCTTTTTTTATTGTTGTAATAGTAAAAAACTTAATTTCATATATTTTAGTATGACATAAAGTGTAGAAATGACAAGAAATTTGCTACTATTAATGAATTCGAGCTAAAAATAAGAGATGAATTCTATCTTGTAATTTTCAATTCAAATTTATGAGCAGTAGAATTTTTCTTGCCATTTCTACACTTTATGTCATATTAAAATATATGAATTTAAGTTTTTTATTATTACAACAATAAATAAAGAACTAATTTCAATTACACTTTATGTCATATTAAAATATATGAATTCAAGTTTTTTATTATTACAACAATAAAGGAAAAAAAATTAATTAAATGGTTGTAAAGATACGATTTAGTGGGAGGAAAAATGAAATTTGGGTGGATTTTTTTTTGTGTGGAATGAAAAGGAGGTGCAAATCCCAATATTTGTTTTTAAAAATAATAGATATCCTAACTTGGAAGGTGGAGCACCACTTAAAAAAGGCATACTTTAATTTATAGATGAAATAAACTTTTTCAAAGGAATACGACAAAAAAATGTAATTTTTTATTGTTTAAAATGCATTTTTGAATGCATAAATAGATTCATCACCCTGAAAAATTCCTAGGGCACTCAAATTCTACAAATTAAACAACTTAAACTCAAGTTTTCAAAAATTTCTGTCAGATTTTAATTAAAATTAACTAAAAAAAAGTCATGAAAATTGTCATTTCATCTATAAGTTAGACTACGCCCTTTGAAAAGAGTTAAGGGGAAGGTAAATCTATAAATATTAAATTCCAAATAAAATTAACAAACACTTCATTATATATTTTGACCTAGTTAAAAGGGAATACTATGAGTTTAAATTAAGAAAATTGCTACTTTAAAGAAGTATATTAATTTCTTTGATGAGCTTCCTTGGGAATATCAACACACCACGAAACATCGAAATGATTTAGGGTAAACCATGAAACAAAATAATTTAGACAAATAAATTACTAAGTGCGTGTAGTGAGGATATTACAAAAAAAAATTATGGGTGTTTATTAAGTTAAGTAACAAAATGATGACATAGTTTTACCAGAACAATAAATTCTTTGGTGTAATGTAAGCATATTGAAATTAATGTCATAAATAAGGTTTTACATTTGGCAAATGAAAGTGTTTTTTTTTTGTTTTGTTTGTTTGTTTGTTTTTAATATATATATTTTTGTATATGACAATTCATTTTAAAATGCCATAAAATTAGCCAAATGGATAAAAAAATTACATTTTAAGAAATTAAACATTATTTTTAATCTCTGAATTTAGGCTTTGTGATCCATAACTTGTATGCTAAGAAATCTTTCGGTGATAATCACATCAAAGAAAAAAAAATTGACGTGTTTCGAACCATCTAGTGTGGTTCATCATCAGGACAAGATGAAGAATCAGATCATGACATCAAATTAAATAGATGCTAGAAATATTTTCTAGCCGTTCGAATATAACAACTAATTTTGACTAAAGAATTATTATTAATTATTTTTAAGAAAGTAGTTGTTAGCATATTGAGAATTATTTTAAAGAATATAATTGTTAATATTGAATAAAGAAAGAAATTTAATTAGAAGGAAAGCTCTAAAGAAATGGAAATAATTAAATAATCACACACACCCACACACACATACATATATATATAGTAAAAATAAATAACACAAATTGAAAGAATAACCCAAACTCTAATTGTTCAAAATGGAATGACAAGAACGGGAAGATATGAGAATAGAAAAAAAAAATAAAACTTAGGAAGACAAGGCAGGGATCCAACACGTGCTAATTCTCCATCCATCATCTCTATTCAAATTTCTTGGCCTCCTTTCAATTTCCATGGCCATCCTAAACTTACGGTGATGAAAATGATCAATCCTTGTAATGACCCTCACCTTTTCAGTTAAATATGATGTTGTGTCTTTTTTGCATGATCTACTAAAGCTAAGGAACGAGTCCTTCCATGTTTGATGTCGGTTGCGTGATCATGAATCCTCTAATTTATAGAGTGGTCTGTTTCACCAATGTATGGAGTCCCACAGGAACATGGGATGATGTAAACACCTTTCCCATCTTTGGGGTCCATAAGGTCCTTCACTGATATTAGGGAGCTTCGTATAGTGTTTAGGGGCCTAAATGTCGAGGGAACCTTATGCTTCTTTAGGATCCTTGCAATCTTGTCCATTGTCCCTTGGATAAATGGAAGATGCACCCCTGAAAACCGATCCTTTAGTTCTTTTTTAATCTTAGGAATTTTTTAGCTTTAAGGAAAACTCTAAGACATTGTTGTCTATTATATCCATTATTATTGAAAATGCTAAGGAGATGGGATTTTTCATCAGAAAGGTGGTTTTCATCAGAAAATATTAACACGTGAGTAGCTAAAGTGTTGAGAACACCTAGATTTTAAGCAGGGAAATGATGAGACTTAGCATGAAGATAGTGCTTTGTATGAGTTTTCATCTGAAATTCCTAGTGTGTGAAAGAACCATCATCCTTGTTTGAAATAAGGACATCAAGGAAAGGAAGGAAACCATTGACTTCACATTCCATAGTAAACTTTATGGAGCTAGACTAATTGTTCAGAGGTTGGAAAAAGAGATCCAACTTCTCCCACCCATGAGGCCAGATAACATGGGTGTCATCCACAAATCTCTTCCATTTCTTTGGTTTGAGGGGAGTTGAGGACAAAGCCTAGATTCAAAGTCCTCCATGAAAAAATTAGCCACAACAGGAGAAAGGGGGGAACCCATGGAAACACCACAAGTTTGTTCATAAAATTCCCCTTCAAAACTGAAGAAAGTAGACGTAAGACATATTTCCACCAATTTAGAAGTATCTGGATTCGAGATATGATTGATGACTTCAATGGATTCCTTAATAGGGATATTGGTGTAAAGTGAGACCACGTCAAAACTTATAAGAATATCTCCAGGATCAAACTTCATATCCTTTAACTCATTGACAAGCGATGAAGAGTATTTAACAAAGGACTTTGTAAGGCCAACAAGGGGTTTAAGCTTCTGCACTAAATATTTCTCTAGAAGATAGGTTGTCCCTCCTATGGTATTGACAATGGGTCTAAGGGGAGCCCCCTCTTTATGGATCTTAGGAAGCCCATAGGTCCTCAGAATGAGAGGGTTACTCTCGATGAGTTTATGGCTAAATGAACCAACAATGTTACTAGATTTTATAGCCAAAGCAATTGTTCTGGAGATCTTCTTTAAGGGATTCTTATTAAGTTTCATGTAGCTCTCGTTGTTACATAGGTGATCTAACACCTTTTTGGTAATCCTCCATATCAAGGTGGTGAGCTCCAGTATTGCAGCAATGATGCTGCAACTCCTGGGACTCCCTACTTTACTTTTATCAACCCGGTAGTTTGTAACAAACTTGGAAGCGATGGTGTTGTATGCACAAGTACTAGCTCTTACTGCAGGCTGTCACTTGATCAGCTGGCACAAGTTCGCTAGGAGCTTAAGCCAACTTCTATGAGTTCTTAGAAGAAGCTTTTAACTGTGATGGATGGAAGCTAACTCAAAAGAGGCTAGTCTACTTGCAGGAAGAATGATGAAAGCTGAAAGGAAATGCAAACCCTAGCAAACCCTAACTTTACCGACTAACCCTACTTGTGCAAGAAAAGAGATGTACAACTACTGAAATGGATGCCATGGACTATTGCAGAGGTAAAATACATGTGTTTAAGCTACTTCTGAAGAAAAATATGGAAAAATCATCTTTTTGTATTTTTGAGCAATTTTATGCAGAATTATTATGCATGTGTTTTAACTATTTTTTACTGTGCAGAGGTTTATTGGCGAAAGAAAATGGAGTGGGTGTTTGCAGGGGGTTAGGATGGTGTGGAGAGGACCTAAGGGGTCCCTAGAACCCTTCTGGAGATTTCCACTGCGCTCAGATCTTGAAAAATCGCTCGCGTTATCTTCTACAGGAGGCTGCAGGGGATCTACAGGAAATTCTATAGGAAGTTCTACAGGAACAGGCTGAAAGTGGTTTTTAGAGGATTGATGGTGGAAAAACAGTGGGAAAGTGGAAATGAAGGATGGATAAGGATGTTAAGAGGTGTAGGACCTAGTAAATGAAGCTCAGGAGTGATGAAGATGGTTGGATTTGTTCAAGAATAAAGAAAGCAATGTTGCACAAAAATGTAGAAATTAGGGCAAGTTGGGAAAGTGTGGCGAATGAAGGGAAGAAATCTTGAGTGAGAGACTGGAGTAGGTTGTATGATGGAGGAAGGGTAGGTAGGAATGGATTACAGGTGTTCTGCACACTACTTTCCAAAACTAATCCAAACAAAGACTAAAAAAACAGAGATCTATCTATTTTGATCTAATATGCTCTTAAAAACCAAAAATATGATGAACATAAGTTTATAGATAGAAAATCATGCAAGAGAGCTATGGAAACTGAGCAAGAACATATCTAAACATGGAAACACAACTGATATCAACTTTTCCAACTCAAAATCTAACACTAGCAATTGCATTGGAAGGCAAAAACAATGTTTTTGTGGTAGCAAGTGTACTTTGGTCTCAATTCATGGTCCCAAGGAGGGAGAACTGAGATCAAGGACTGCTTGGTAGCCTTTTTGTGGATATTTTCTGTTACCAAACTATCAAATCAACCTGAAGCATGAACAACTATCTTAATCATCAAAAACAACCTAAGTACTAAAGCAATATTTTAACCTAAATAACATAAATGATTCTATGAATGCAAGAAAAACACATAAAAGTACACAAAGGAGGTACTGGCACTTGGGTTGGGCCTAACTCCAAGAGCTACAGCCTCCTAAGAGAGATCGGAGCTGGTGCAAAACTGGATTCATCTTCATTGATAAAAAATAATAATTACATCCCAAAAACTGTCTACAAGAAGAATCTCGAAAATGTGTTGATACAGGGCTACACTAAAGTGCGAAAATAGACTAACAAATGACTAAACTCCTAAGGCTTGAAGCCTTCGTACTTATGCAAAGAGGGCCCCCAATAGCCCTCCTTAACTTTAGGAGCTTGGCTGCCCAAGACTGCAGTTAATCAACCACTTCACTAGACCGGCTCGGCTATCCCTTGAAATCATCTTTTGTGGGCTGTAGAACTCTGAGCTGATGGTGGAGAACTCGAGGAAGGGGTAATTTAGTGCAGTAGACATCCCTCCTACAAATCCTCAGCCTTGTTTCCTCATATTTGGCTGCCAATCTTCTCATAAATGCCTGATCTTGGTCCAAAAATGTCCAAAAATCTGCAATAAGCACGTATTAGACCTTGTGGTAAAGTGACTATTCCCATTCACACAATTAAAATAAATATATTCAAAAGCATGCATAAAACTATGGAGAATTGCGGATTAAATGAGAATATTAGGCAAAATGAGCCCATATAGTTACCCACTTACAGGGCTCATCATCACCCCCCTGCTAAATGTGTTGCTCATCCTTTGAGCAACTAATCCAGTTCATCATCTTTGATTGCTTTGACTGCCTCTCTGACATCCCAGGCCTCTGAGGTGATGTCCTCTTCCCTATCATGAAATCTTGCCTTTCTATCTACCTCCTCCCATTGTCTTTGCTCCTCTTCTTCCTTGACCCCTTCTAACAGCCCTAGCAGTAGTGGAGGGCTGAACTTAAGGCCAATCCAATTGGCTTTCAAGTTCTGCATTGATTGTTTGTATAGGGGTACTCTTCTCATGGCCTCCCTCATTCTGGTTGGGGAGTGGTATTCTCTTATTTTCAGACTATGGGACAAGGTGTTCCATCTCCTTGTGTAAGCATGAATGCAATTATCACCAAACAGTCTTTCCATGTCCTTAAAGTGAGTGATGGCATGAGCCTACCTTTCAACATAGTAAGGTGCGATGTGAGGGTTTTCTACAAGGTACCAATGGGAATATATAAGAGTTGAGGGATCTTCTGGTTCTGCCCTGATCATAAGTGGCTCATTTAGTTCCCTGGCCATAATCTTCTGAATCTCTACTCCCCTCTTTTCCTCATGGCTTAACCAAGAAGCCATGGCCATAAGTTGCATATTTCCTAATACCGTGTTTGGGTCCCATAGATTCATGTTAGGAAGCGCCAAGTTGTGTAAATAGAATTTTGCTAACTTGGCCTTGTCTTCAGCTGAGCTACTGTTACACAATTGCAGAAACTGATTGTAATTTTGAAATGGAGTGGTGCCCCTTTGGGCCAATGTGTTAATTTGAAATTGCAACCATTGGTCTTTAAGGTATAATGCATAAGATTTAGCAGGTTGCCTACATTGTAAGGCTTTTATTGCCCAACTGGCCATGCAGGCCATTTGGGCTTCTTTGTCTTGCAACTGCTATTTTAAAACTTGTATTTCTTTTGCTGCCTGAGACTCCTGTTCTTGCAGCAGTTTTGTTAGCATCTCCACATTAGCTTGTAGCTCTCCCTCTTTCTGCTATTTCTCAATTGTGTCCTTGTCTGCTGGAGGTCCTTCTTGCTGCTGTTTCCCTCCCAAAATGGACAGCCTATCTTCCTTATGGACTTCCTGTAACTGCTTTTTTAGCAGCTCATTCTCCTCCTGTAGCTGGGCTCTTTTGCAGCTTTCTATGTGCCTCACCATGGCCAATTCTCCCCTTAATTCTTTTAACTTATCCTCCATGTGGCCTATGTCCTCAACTCCCTTATATTTAGCGATTTGCATCCATGTGTGTGTTCTGATCCATTCCTTCTCTAATTCGAAAAATAATGGTACAGCAAATTTTTGTGGGATGATTTTCCCACCCTCCAACAGATTGGAATATGAGCCCAAATCAGTTGAGGGGTAGGTTCAGGTATTTCTTTGGCCTTGTTCTCCCCCTGTGACTGTTTGGCTGCCTTCTCCTCCAATTCCTCAGTCTCTTTTAACTTGGCTAGAGTTTCCTGTAGAGATGTTTCAGCTTCCTGTAGAACTGCCTTTGAGTCCATCAACTTAATTTTCTCTTTCCATGTAGAGGTTTTTGGGCTTCCTTTTTCATAGGTGATGGATATCTTGGAAGGAGACTCTTCCTTCTTTTTAGTGGGTGAGTCCTCAATGACAATTGGTTCCTTGGACGGTGGCTGAGGTTTGCCCACTTTGATCCTTGTGCTTTTTCTGGCTTTAAAGTACATGGAGGTCTGCCTTTTTCTTTTTCCTTTTTGTTTTGTAGGTGTGCTTAATGCAGCAAGCACAGCTGCTGCCTCCCTTGCCAACATTTCAGGGGATTTCTCTTTCTACTGTTCTTTTTCTTCACTTCCTGTAGAAATCTCTATGCCCCATGTTTTTGCCTGTGTCCCTGATATCTTAGGGTGTGTCTCTTCTTTCTCTTGCTGGGTGCCTGCCTTGGCTGTGGCAGCCTTCTTTTGGGCCTTCTTGGCCTTTTTCTTTCCAATCTTTGTCTTTTTTCCTTTCTCTGTTTTTGTTGTTTTCTCCTTTTCTGTCTTAGGTTCAGCAGTCTTGTCAAATTCCTCTTTTTCCTTTCTGTTCTTCCTCTGTTTTTCCCTCTGCTTGAGTGTCCTGTACTCCCTCATCAATGTTCTTCTCAATTTCTTCAGTTTGCTCCCCCTCATCACTATTGGATGGGCTGATGTTCTCAGCCAAAGTTCTGATGTTATCATCACTAGACATATTTCTGAAGATTTCCCAAGCTATGGGGACAATATAGGTGTGTAAAGCATCTTCCACCAACAGTTTGATGAGTCCATGGTGGGCTAACTGATCTGGGACTCTTGCATTTAGTTTTGTACCACATTCAATTAAAGACTGAAGGAGGAAATATGGGATGCTCAGTTTCTTAGCTGGTGGCAAGTCCATCCCATACCTCAATTCATGTAGCAACTTGAAATGATAACCATAAATGATGCTAAACCTCCCTTCACATGTGATATACTTCATGATTTGATAACTGACTTCACTCCAGAGAGGAGGCAAGCTTGTCCTTCTGACCCCGTTTTTGTCTTCTACAGGATGCTCCTCAGGCAGAAAAAATGTTTTCTTAGCCACTTGTCCCAATGACTTCTCCTCTTTGCTCCAAGGGAGCCCCAATGGTAAACCGGTAATTCTACTGATGAAATCAGGGGTAAGTTCTAGGGTCAAACCCCTAAAACTAACTGTGGCATGTGTCTTCGAATGTGGTCTCAGGGACATCAAAAACTCTTCAGTCACCTCCTCATCATAACCCTGAATTCTGTCAAAGAAGGATATCCAGTTTTTTCTCATACAATTTGCTAGAGTTTAAGGGTTCTTTCCTCATGAATCCTCCTAGCATGGTGTTGAGTTTGGGCTTTAACCAGAAAAGAAAATGCTCAGGTGGGAAAAAAACACAGTCAATCACTGAGACAGAGGATAGCTGAATTCGGTTTTTTTCTGAACCCAAGAAGGAATTTCTCGTGTGCTCCTTACAATATCAAATGGCAATAATTCCCCTGTTTGAAACTGCTGTCACCCAGAATTTGACTGTCTGTTTATGAAAAGATTTTTTTTTTTTACAGAACAGAGCATAAGGACACAGGGTCTCTTCTCAGCACATAGATAGATATGTAAATTCGGGTTTTTTTCACACACACAGGCTGGCCTCTACTGCTGCATGTATCTTCCTTACAGGAGAAATTGAAAAATGATGAGGAGGTTTCGGATGCAGAGAAAAAAATTGGGTAAACTCAGTGAAATATGCAGGCAGACTTTCACTTTTTTCAATGCACAGGCAGACTTTTACTCTCGTTTTTCAATCTAATGCCATGTTCAATTCACCACCTTGCACACACAAATCATGCACAAAGAATTTTTCCCGAGCCTACCTCATTTTGAGCTTGAAATTCGATGAAAGTTCTGGGTTTTCTTTTTGCAGAGCTGTTCTCTGCTTTTCCTGTAGAACCCTTCTTGTAGAAGTCACCGAGCTCCTGTAGAATAAAACTATGCTTCCTATAGAGTCCGATAGGCGAGAGATTTTAAAAAACAGGCAGAAATTTGGCGGAGGACGACTGGTTAGTTGCTCTGGAAGTGGTAGATGCGTACTCAAGTCGAAAACGTCGTGAGTGCAGAATTAACAAAGGGTGGTGAATGTCTTAACTGAGTTGTTTTTTATCTGCGAGCATGATTCATGGTGAGGTGATGAGATGGCCAGACCGGACCGTTGATCCTACATCACGGCCATAATGTTTTTGTATGCCGTCTGACCGCCATCACCTCCCTTACTCCCGTTATCCGCCGCCACCACTACTAGTCCCGAATATGTTGTCTTGAATGGACATTCCACACGTGTTGGCTGCGTATCTCATCAGCAGTTTTGAACTTGACGGGGCTCGTTTGGATTCCACGAGGATGTGTAACTGACCGAGGGTGGCCAGTTAACTGGACATCGATTCCATTCAATCCGAACCATTCCCATAGTCACACAGCCTTGAAATATGATTCATGGAATTGCGGAATAGGTTTAGTCACTTACCTGTGCAGTCGCGGCCGTGTTATGCACATTTCGGATTTTGGAACCCATTTCTTCATCGCTGTTACTGCTTGTGTTCTTCATGCTCAACCTCAGACTATTTCTGATGTTTACACATTCAAACAGAGCTCATGCATGTTTCATAGGCTATACTTTGCTGTCCCTGGCTCTGTAGTATGTTTTTCAGGGGGATCAGCTGCTACAGGAATCTTGTAGGATTTCCTGTAGCTGCTTCTCCTTCTGAGATTCAAGCTAAAATGAGTAGGGCTACAACTGCTGACAAGGGTCTTGGCTAGCAAGGAATCTCAGATGGAGGGTATCAGGTATGGTGAGTGAAAAAAACTGTTGTTTTGATTTGTCTTTAAAATTTTGTTTGCAGCATGAAAAACAGGATTTTTGTGTGTGACTATGCAGGGACATGGAAACGAGTGGAATGGAGGTGTACAGGGATGGAAAAAGGTGACATATGGCAAGGGATGAAGACAGGGAGGTTTATAGGCCTCATAGACAGATTTCAAACCCTCCAGTCCTCTTCTGAGATTGGTTTTGGCTTGTGTGTAGAAGATACAGAGCTTCCTGTAGGATGTGGAATTTCGGACCAAATGAGACCAGATCTTGTGAAAGGGTAACGATGATGGAGGAATGGATTGTGAGGGATGCATGCATCCTGGTCATGTCCTCTGTCTTTGACTTGCGCGATTCTCCCAAAACCTGTAATGACCTTCCTGCAACCTGCAATTTATTCAACAGAAATTAGATTTATTTTTGTTTTTTTTCTTTTTCTGAAATAGCTGGGGCGCCTACAGGAGGTTTTCACCCTCACTGTCTGCCCTGGGTGCCTCCAAGAGGTTTTCACCCAAGGATCTTTTATTATTTTTCTGTGTGTTTTTTTTTTTTCCTTTTTTTTCATGATGTAGGTAGAGTGGAGACAGGGACCTGCTCCATTACCAATACTGATTTGCCAAGAGTCTCAATGAACTCTTGCTTGGAAAGGGGCTTCTTGTAGATTTTCAATCTATGCCCATTGACGAGCATGGGGATGGCTTCTTCATCAATGGTCTGAATAAGGACTGAACCATTGTCATTGCATGTTTCCACTATATATGGTCCCAACCATCTTTTCCTCAGCTTGCCCTTGAAATCCTTGTACCTTGAATCATATAACAGCGCCTAATACCCTGGCTGAAATTGTTTTTTTTTTAGGTGCCGGTCGTGCCATATTTTTCTCTAAAGTTGGATTACCTTTGAGTGGAGAAGGGCCTGCATTCTTTGTTCATCTAATCCATTCAGCTGAAGCAATCTTTCCTGTTGTGCATGGCTGAGATCTAGGTCCAGCTGAGCTGCCAACCTCAATGTGTTATATTCAAATTCTATGGATAGCAAATCCTTCTTCCCGTAGACCAGCTCATAGGGTGTGAAACCTGTTGTAGTTTTCCAAGTAGTGTTATAGGACCAAGTGGCCTCAACCAAGCAATCTGCCCAATCTTTTCTGTTGTTGCTCACTACCTTAGTTAAAATCCCTTCCAAATCTCTGTTAGTAACTTCCACCTATCCATTTGCTTGCAGATGATAGGGGGTGGAATTTCTGTGCTTAATCTTGTGATGAGTGAGCAGGTCTTCAATCAGATTAGAGGTAAATTGACTTCCCTGATCTGTGACTAATTCTCTTGGGTAACCAAACTTGTAGAAGATATTTTCCCTCAAAAACTCAGCTAACTTTTCTTCTGTTGCTACTTTGATTGCCTTTGTTTCCGCCAAGTTTGTCAGGTAATCTGTGCACACAATGATGTAGGACCTTTGTTTTGAAGGAGGGTTGATAGGACCCACAAAGTCCATACCCCACTTCTCAAATGGCTCGAAAGTCACCTGAGGTTGCAAGGGCATCTCATCCTTTGGAGTAGGTTTCCCCATCCTTTGAAATCTGTCACATTGGCTGATGTATCTCTTGACATCTTGATGAAGAGTGGGCCAATAGTATCCTGCCTGGAGAATTTTGAAGGCGGTTCTCTTTGCTGCAAAGTGGCCTCCACAGGGCCCATCATGACAGGTTAGGAGGATGTCAAAAACTTCCTCCTCCTTGACACACCGCCTCAAAATCTGATCTGGGCCAAGTTTAAAAAGATTGCCCCCAATCCAAGTGAATGGGGCACTTTTCCTCACGATCTTGCTCTTCTCTTTTGAGGATAGGTATGGCGGAAACTGTGTTGAAACCAAATAATTTTCTATATCAGCAAACCATGGAGAGAGTACTGAAATAGCAAACAGGTGTTCATCTGGCATTTGATCATCCACCATCCCTTCTTCACCTACAGGCAAATCTAGTCTAGATAGAAAATTAGCAACAACATTTTCCTTACCTGGCTTATCAACAATGGTTAAATCAAATTGCTGCAATAAAAGTAACCATCTAATGATACGAGTGTTTACATCAGGTTTTTTCATCAAATACCTAATTGCAGCATGATCAGTATGCACGAATGTTTGATAGCCAGTGATGTAGTGTCTGAACTTATTTAGGGAATGGACTACAGCCAGGAGCTCTTTCTCGGTTACAGTATAGTTTAACTCTACCTTAGATAGGTTTTTACTAATAAAATATATAGCATACGGTAGCTTCTCCTCAACTTGTCCTAAGGCTGCTCCTATGGCTTTGTTCAAGGCATCTGTGTGAATGTGGAAAGGTAGGGCCCAGTTTGGACCTCTCAAGATTGGGGCAGTTATCAGCTTACCTTTCAAAGCATCCAGAGCCTCTTGACAGTGGTCAGTCCATATGAACTCAGCATCTTTTCACAAAATACTAAACAATGGAGAGGCTAGCTTACTGAAATCTTTAATGATTCTTCTATAATATCTTGCTAAGCCTAGAAAACTCTGAACATTTCTTACTTTTTGAGGAGGCGGGACCCTTTGGATGATAGCAATCTTGTTGGAATCCACCTGTAAACCTTGCTGAGAGATTGTATGACCTAGCACGGTCCCTTCAGTCATTAGGAATTCACATTTATCAGGACTGAGGGACAAATTCATCTCAATACACTTGGGTGAAACTTTCCTTAGGTTAGTCAGAGCTTCTTGGAAGTTAGAACCATAAGGGATAAAGTCATCCATATAGATCTCCACTGAATCATGAACCCGCTCAGCGAATATGCTCAGTACTGCTCTCTGGAAAGTGGCAGGAGCATTGCATAACCCAAAGGGAAGGACCTGGTAGGCAAAGGTACCCCATGAACAAGTGAAAGTGGTCTTATCTTGGTCTTCCGGGTTGATTTGGATCTTATTGCACCCGCTAAACCCATCTAGGAAGGAAAAAAACTTCTTCCCTGCCAGGCCATCTAACACTTGATCTATGAAAGGCAAAGGGAAATGGTCCTTCTTGGTGGCTTTGTTAAGTTCTCGATAATCTACACAGATTCTCCACTTCCTGTTTTTCTTAGGCACAAGCACCAAAGGAGAAACCCACTCGCTGTCAGAGATGGGGTAGATGAATCCTACATCCAACAACTTCTGCAGTTATTCTTTGACAATGTCCTTAAGGGTTGGATTCGTCCTCTTTTGAGACTGCCTGACTGGTTTACAATCCTCTTTAATGTAGATGTGATGGGTATAGACTGAAGGATGGACTCCTTTCATCTCCTTATAGCTCCAAGCAAAAGCATCCAAATGGTTGTTCAATAAGCTACACATCTCTTTCTCCTGAGAGGTGGATAGGGATGAGTTGATCTTCAAGGTTCTTTCAGGGCCAAATTCCACATTTTTAACTCGGAGAGAGGTCGGATCAGCCACACAGAGATCAACTAAAGCACTAGCTTGGGTTTCTTCCACCAACTCTTCTAATGGCAGCACACTTGGGGGTGGATTTTGAATCAATTTCTCAATAAGATCATCCTCGGTTTAAGGACCTCCCCTGGTGGCTTCCACTTTGCATAATGGGTTGGAGTAAACTTCACCCTCATCTTCCTCCTCCAACCAGAGAGGTAAGTCATGTTCGAGCAGAGGTTGGGCAGGAGGATATAGGACTAGCTGTTTGGACATATGCCCATTTTTGATGGTCATGCTCCCAGCTCAACAACTGATGTAAGCATCTGCAGTAGCTAGCCAAGGCCTTCCCAAGATGAGGGGATACCTAGTGAGTTTTGCCTTTGGCTGAAGGACCAAGAAGTCAGCAGGGTACTCCCAGGAATCAATGGAGACCATGACATCTTCCACAATCCCCTCAGGAGTCACAGTGGAGCGATCTGCCAACTACAATATTGTTGAGGTCTTTCTTAGGGAGCTCTGAAGGTTGAGTTTGAGCATAGTGTCCCTGGTCATTACGTTAATGGCAGCCCCTAGATCAATCAAAGTGTGGGGGATTATGGTGCCATTTATGTGGACATCGACTACAGGACTCCCAGGGTCCAGATATTTTGGACAGATTATCTGTCCCAACATCAGGTCAGACAGTTGTCCTATGACATTGATAGTTGGGGCATCTCTCTTGTGCCTGCCTGGGTTCCTGAAACACTTCTCTTTGATCAACTTATTGTAGATTGGTACATCTTTTATGGCCTGGAGAAGTGGTATTTTCACACATAACTGTTTAAGTTCTCCTAGAAGTTCAGTTTCTTCTGGGTTTGGTTGCGTGGTTCCAGTTAGTCTCTCAGGAAAGGGTGGAATGGCTTTGGGTTCACTTTCCTGTTTCTCTTCCTCGTCCTCCTTAGGAGGAGGTTGGCTATCTGGGAGGACCTTCCCAGATCGTAGGTTGATCTCCTGAATCTCCATAGCATAGGTATGGCATGTGGTTTCTCTAGTATATACCTGTTAGGCCTATCTGTTATTGGGGTTCGGGTTCGGTTGAGCATGTATCTGGGGTTGTCTTGGAGGAGCAGGAGGTAATGGTTGTGGTTGGGCAGGTGGTGGAGGCAAAAGAGTAGGAATAGAGTTGTATTGGGGCCTCCACCCCTGATGAGGTGCATTCCACTGAGGTTGTGGCTGAGTGTGAGAATGAAACGAGTGAGCAGCTGGTTGAGTATGGTATTGAGGAGGATATGACCAAGGAGGGGGTGTGGACCAGGAAGGATGTGCAGGGAGACCCCAAGAAGGCATGGAAGTGGCTTGATTGGGGTTGTAATAAGTCTAGGATGTCCCTTGCATTCCCTGCTAGTAAGATCTCGGTGCATGTGGCCTCCTTTGGTTCATGAAGTAGAGTGGTTCAGTGGCTCCTTCAGCCCCTTGGTACATAGCTTTAAATCCGGGCAAGGAAGGGCACTGATTTGTAGGATGGTCTTCTTCACAAACAAAACACACTTCTACAGAGTGCAATGGACATTCGTTCCTAGGATGATTTCTGGTGCACCTGGGACAAAAGATGGCCAAAGCCCTCTCAGCTTCCTCTTGCTTCTTTTGGATTCGCAAGGTATCCATTTGCATGGCAATGGTCTGTCTCATCTTGCTCTTGAAATCTTCCATCTGATTTGCAAACTCGTTTTTAAGGAATGAACTAGATAAGGGGGTACTGGCTAAGAGTTGACTTCCCCTACCTCTCTTTCTGGCTGCCCTAGAATGGTTTCTAAATACAGTCTTTATGTCATCATAAGGTAGCTGGTAGATGTCTCCCTCGGCTAGCAAATGGAGGGTATCTAGAAGGTCTTCAGGGACTCCTCTGAGCAGAACCAACTTCAGAGATTCGGGGTCAAGTGTGCACCTGGCCCTTTTATAACTGAGTTGAAACCTCTCTTCATAGTCTTCTAAAGATTCATCACTTCCCATGGTCATTCAGAAGATTTCTTCCTTTGTATCCTTTGACCTACAGTAGTCTTGGTATTTGTTGTTAAAGGCTTACTGCATTTGAGCCCAAGTTGTGATACTGTTTCCAGGTAGCCCCATGAACCAGTAGAGTGTTGCATCCTTGAGGGTAGAAGGAAAGAGTTTCAACTTTTTCTCGTCTTCTGCATAGTCATAAGTTCGACAAAGGACAACAAACTCAAACAAGAAGGTATCAGGGTCTTCAGTAGTCAATCCATGAAAGTGAGGTAAGGCTGAGGGACTGATGTTTTTCATTTTTATGTCCCCATTGGTTTCTCGGATGGGAAAGGTACCTTCTACTCTCTCCCCATTCCCTCTACCGTTTCTGTTTTCAGCCATGGTCTCAGGAGGAATGGTTTTTTTCTCTTCTTTTGTTATAGGATCTTTGTATATCTCTAGAGGTTCACCTATAGGTTCTTCAGGATCACTACCACCAAAGAAGAGAGAAGGGTGACTTAGTGATGTGGTGGGGGTGTTGGGTAGGAATTTTCCTGAATTGTCTCTGTTCCTACGAGGCATGAAATGAAATCTCTTTTTTGGGTGATTTTTGTTGTTTTTTCTGCTTGTACCTGCAAAAACTGAAATAGATTGAACTACAACTAACTAAAATCTATCTTGCTGAAATGAAAATGCAGAATTGAAATGAAAGCAGGAAAGGACTAATCTATGTTGTTGAAATGAAATTGCAGAATTGAAATGAAAGCAGGAAATACTAATCTACACTTGCTGAAATGAAATTGCGGAATTGAAATGAAAGCAGGAAATGTCTAATCTACACTTGCTGAATTGAAATTGCAGAATTGAAATGAAAGTAGGAAATGTCTAATCTACGCTTGCTGAATTGAAAGGAAACAACTACTCTACTCTTGCTGAAATAAACTACTTAGCAGAATGTTTGCAGTAGAAAATAGAAGAAAAGCAATAATCACAAAATACTCTGACGCTTCCCCGGCAACAACGCCAAAAAGATGGTGAGCTCCAGTATTGCAGCAATGATGCTGCAACTCCTAGGACTCCCTACTTTACTTTTATCAACCCGGTAGTTCATAACAAACTTGGAAGCGATGGTGTTGTATGCACAAGTACTAGCTCTTACTGCAGGGTGTCACTTGATCAGCTGGCACAAGTTCGCTAGGAGCTTAAGCCAACTTCTATGAGTTCTTATAAGAAGTTTTTAACTATAATGGATGGAAGCTAACTCAAAAGAGGCTAGTCTACTTACAGGAAGAATGATGAAAGCTGAAAGGAAATGCAAACCCTAGCAAACCCTAACTTTACCGACTAACCCTACTTGTGCAAGAAAAGAGATGTACAACTACTGAAATGGATGCCATGGACTATTACAGAGGTAAAATACATGTGTTTAAGCTACATTTAAAGAAAAATATGGAAAAATCATCTTTTTGTATTTTTTAGCAATTTTATGCAAAATTATTATGCATGTGTTTTAACTATTTTTTACTGTGCAAAGGTTTATTGGCGAAAGAAAATGGAGTGGGTGTTTGCAGGGGGTTAGGACGGTGTGGAGAGGACCTAAGGGGTCCCTAGCACCCTTCTGGGGATTTCCACCATGCTAAGATATTAAAAAATCATTCGTGTTATCTTCTAGAGGAGGCTGCAGGGGATCTACAGGAAATTCTACAGGAAGTTCTACAGGAACAGGCCGAAAGTGGTTTTTAGAGGATTGATGGTGGAAAAACGGTGGGAAAGTGGAAATGAAGGATGGATAAGGATGTTAAGAGGTGTAGGACCTGGTAAATGAAGCTTAGGAGTGATGAAGATGGTTGGATTTGTTCAAGAATAAAGAAAGCAATGTTGCACAAAAATGTAGAAATTAGGGCAAGTTGGGAAAGTGTGGCGAATGAAGGGAAGAAATCTTGAGTGAGGGACTGGAGCAGGTTGTATGATGGAGGAAGGGTAGGTAGGAATGGATTACAGGTGTTCTGCACACTACTTTCCAAAACTGATCCAAACAAAGACTAAAAAAACAGAGATCTATCTATTTTGACCTAATCTGCTCTTAAAAACCAGAAATATGATGAACATAAGTTTATAGACAGAAAATCATGCAAGAGAGCTATGGAAACTGAACAAGAATAGATCTGAACATGGAAACACAACTGATATCAATTTCTCCAACTCAAAATCTAACACTAGCAATTGCATTGGAAGGCAAAAACAATGTTTTTGTGGCAGCAAGTGTACTTTGGTCTTAATTCATGGTCCCAAGGAGGGAGAACTGAGATCAAGGACTGATTGGTAGCCTTTTTGTGGATCTTTTCTATTACCAAACTGTCAAATCAACCTGAAGCATGAACAACTATCTTAATCATCAAAAACAACCTAAGTACTAAAGCAAGATTTTAACCTAAATAACAGAAATTATTCTATGAATGCAAGAAAAACACATAAAAGTACACAAAAGAGGTACTGGAACTTGGGTTGGGCCCAACCCCAAGAGCTACAGCCTCCTAAGAGAGATCAGAGCTGGTGCAAAATTGGATTCATCTTCATTGATAAAAAATAATAGTTGCATCCCAAAAACTATCTACAAGAAGAAGCTCGAAAATGTGCTGATACAGGGCTGCACTAAAGTGCGAAAATAGACTAACAAATGACTAAACTCTTAAGGCTTGAATCCTTCCTACTTATGCAAACCAAGACCCCCAACAGTCCTCCTTAACTTTAGGAGCTTGGCTATCCAAGACTGCAGTTAATCAGCCACTTCACTAGACCGGCTCAGCTGTCCCTTGAAATCATCTTTGGTGGGCTGTAGAACTCTGTGCTGATGGTGGAGAACTCGAGGAAGGGGTCATTTAATGCAATAGACATCCCTCCTACAAATCCTCAGCCTTGTTTCCTCGTATTTGGCTTCCAATCTACTCATAAATGCCTGATCTTGGTCCAAAAATGTCCAAAAATCTGCAATAAGCACGTATTAGACCTTGTGGTAAACTAACTATTCCCATTGACACAATTAACATAAATATATTCAAAAGCATGCATAAAACTATGGAGAATGGTGGATTAAATGAGAATATTAGGCAAAATGAGCCTGTATAGTTACCCATTTCCAGGGCTCATCACAAGGATAAATACAACCCCACCCTTGTCAGCTTTGAGAGCAACAATGTCTTGATTTTTGTTCAAATATTTAAGGGCATCAAACTCTTGTTTGCTAATGTTGTTCTTAGGGGGCTTTGCCTTTCTAAGGAAAACAAAATAGTCTTGTCTGATGATATCCTTAGTGTTGTCTAGTAAGTACCTTATCCCATATTCAATGTCACAAGTAATGCCTTTGATAGGGATATTTCTAGGAGAAAGGAAAAAATTTAATCCTTTTCCCAAGAGACTATAGACCGAAGGGTCAAAGGAAAAACTAGAAACATTAACTACCTTAATACCAAAAGAAGAGAGATTACTATTACTATTATTATTATAATTATATTGAAAATTCTTCTTATCATTAATATTAGATTCAAAGGAACTATAATTATTATTATTATCGTCAATGTCATTAATAATACTACCATAAGATTCAAATGAAGAAGGACACAAGAGATCAAAAGAGCGGAAATTCTCAGGATTAGAGGAGAGGTTAATATCAATGTTCATGTTAGAAGGGGTCTCGGATGTGGAGACTTCACCTTGCTTGTTTGAATGGTCAACATCTGATGAATAAGGAAATTACAAGGAGAGAGGTGTCTGGTTCATTGAAACCTAAGACATCGAAGAGAGTTGACTTCCATGAAAGCCAACGGACATGGAGGGTTGACCATCCACACTGGAGGAAAATGAGTTGCGCATAATGGGAACATGAATTGAAGATGAATCAGAATGCTCATGATAAGAGGAGAGGTTAACATCGATGTTCACCTTAATGGGGGTATAGGAGGTAGAGATTGATCTCTCTTTATCGAAAGGTTAACAACCGATGAAGAAGGGGAAGACGGGGAGAGAGGGGTCTGGTTCACTGAGACCAGGGGAGGGAACTGGTTAATGGAGGACGAGGAAGGATTCAATCCTTGGCTTGAAACATGAGACATCAAAGAGGATTGACTTCTAGGAGAGCTAACGGATGAGGAGGGTTGACAACTTCCATATATGCGCATATGCAGAATTTGTGCATAATTCGTATATGCACAACTTCAGTATATGTGCATATATTTTGTATATGCAAAACTTCTGTATATGTGCTTATATGGAAGTTGCACACGTGCAAAAGATCTCATATATGCATGAAGTGCGTTAGGTTTAAAAGTGTTTAGGTGAGATTGTGTCATTCTAACTAAAACATTTGAAACTAAATTAATTGATTGATTCTAACAACATTCTCCATTCCTCTTCTCCAAATTTTGTTTTGGTTCTATTGTTTCATTGGTGGGTTCACATACCACTAATACACAATTGAATAGTTAAATTTCATATCAATACCAACAAATGAGTTAATTATATCACCGCAAATAATTATAATACCCATAAGATTAAGATTATAATTATAATGTTTTGAAAATTGCATTTGATGTCATGGTACATTACCACTTGAAGAGAGTTTTTTCATCCTCTACATTATTTATCTCACTAATTTGAGTTGTTTGTGTAAAGTTGTATTATGCCTTTTCCAATACCTAATTTCTTATAAACTGAAGGAATTTGTTGTAACTTTCAACCATAAGAAGATAGTTTGAATCCTATAACTTGAAGTTGATGATTTCTTTTTAGTAATTCAACTCTATTTTATTCTTAATCTCCTTATTGCTCCACATATTTTTTAAAAAATTAATTATGATAATGCTTCACATTTTAAAACTACAATTGAGTATAGTATCCTAGCTTCATATATGGAGCTAGGTTGAGGTGGATACTTCATACCACATGAGCTCTATTTAGCATTAGCAGTGATGGAGCACAAGGGATACTAGCTATTTTGGGGATACTATAAGGGATGAAATTTCCCAAATGGTCCTTTAGTAAGACCTAAAACTACTTATGATTAGCTAATAACTCATCTTCTTTTAATGTAAGGAAATAGATTAATGGCCCAAAACCTAAAGGCATATGGCAAGAGTGAAAGCCTATCCCCTTATGGACCACTAAGGATTTATTTTAGGTGACAATGTTTTCCTTAAATAGCAATTACTAGTCATCCTATATTCAAAGATAGCAACCATTGATGATTCTCCACCATATATATATATATATATATATATATATAAATAAAAAAAGTAAATCCATACAAACAAAACACTCACATGAATAATGTAGAGGTGAAAATAATTAACTCTAGGGGGTGGCTTATTTTTATTTATTTGCTCCAAATAATATATATATATATATATATATATATATATATATATATATATATATATATAACACTCAAATAAGTAAAGTCATTTAAACAAAACACTCAAATGAATAATGTAGGGGTGAAAATAGTTTACTATAGGTGGTGTCCTCTTTTAATTTATTTCCTCCAAATAGTTTAGAATGATGAACAAAACCCATAAACCTAAGAATTTTTAGTTCATTAATAAATGCACTTTACTTTAAATTTAATGCACATGTTGAAAATTAAGGTCATAGTCATATTCTTATACCAGTAGAGGCAGAGTATATATTGTTTTTTATTTTGGTTAAAGAAATTTGAATTTCAATTAGTTTTGAAATTTATCAAAGCTTCTCAAACAAATTAATATAAAACTGAATAGTTTGAAAATTAAAAATATTTTTTAATGTTTTAAAATGTAAATTATTTTTTCTAATTGGTGGATGGCTATTTTATGTGGTTTTAAATTGATTTATGAGATATAAAAATCATATTAAAAATTGATAGATATATGTGTTTTAACATAGGAATTACACCGGAGCAAGAGCGATCGGAGCGAGAGCGAACCAGTGTCTTCCAGCAGGATACCTCGGCACCTGATCCAACCTCCTCTCGACGTTTCGACAGCCCGACGAGAACACGCCACGTCTCAGTCCTCACCTATCAACAGCCTATATCCACACCTATCAACAGCCTTTCGCCACTGCATGAAGGAATTACGTTCCATGCTCCACGTTGAAGCTTTGCTACATGTCCGTCCGCGAAAGACCAAGCATGCATGCGCTTGGATGGGAAGACAAATGGCCGGTGTCGTGTCTCTTCCATAAGGGCTTTCAACTCTTATTTAACTGACCCTTCCTCAGTCGCGCGCGGCTTTTGGCTCTCTGGCCATCCTTCCTCCCTGCGTTCGGTGCGGGGAGGTACCTGCTTGTAGTCCCACGCTTTCTATTCCGAATCCCGTCCTTCCGCATAGTGGTAGCCACTGTGTTCTCCGTCGTTTGCTGATGGAATGGTGATGCTCTGCGCATGCGGTCTCCGGCGCTCTCGCTCGTGGTGGATGCTCTCTGTTAAGGTTAGTACCTTGCTTCCAAATCTGTAAGTTTCCACTTCCTGAACACGTATCAAGGTTTATATTATGGAATCTTAGAAAACAGTGACTTTTATGGTTTTTACATCCATGAATGTTCATATATAGAATCGAATGTCTTTCTCTCTGGTCAATTACGTTTAGGAATTTCAAAAACAAGAATGTTTTTTTAGTCTGTGTTATCCCTCGGAACCTCTTTCAAGATGTTTAAGGAAATTTTACAAAAACTCAGGAAGTTTATAGTAGTTTATAAACCATGCACAGACATAAGGTTCAGATTAGGAGAATGGTGGTGCATTGTCGAGGTATACTGCTGTTGTTTTGCCTGTAATGATTCTCCTTCCTTCTAGCTTATCCTCAGAAGTCTCGGCTTCGAAATCTCTCAAATCCTCCTGGTTTGGAACAGTCCCTTCTCCCAGTGCCAGAAATTTTTTTTCGGTTGTCGGATTCTTCCGTTTTTCTAAATGAAATTTCAAAATCTCATAGGGATTGGGGATGTTTGTCCTTTAGTGACCTGTCACGTACCTGAGTTTCTACAAATCTCTAGGATCATCCCTCTTTTGATCAAATTGACGGTTTGCTATCGTCATCAATAGTTAAGTTTTTGAACCTATTCACTGTTATTCTCCTGCGTTAGTAAATGCCTTGATTTATGGAGGTGTCCTTCCAGGGTCCTCAACGATCTCTCGAATGTCCTATATGCCTGTCCTTGTGTCAGAACAGTTCCATCCCCACATTTTTCCCTCTCCCGGCATTTATATAATCCAGGTTTCTCTCTCAGACGGAAGTCAGAGGGCTTTTATCCTCCTGTACTAAACCGGACCTGGAAAACTGATAAGTATCCCGCTGTAATCCAAGGAAAGATTTATTGGAGGCGCATGGACGGTGGGTCCGATGCATCTGCCACGGAGGCTCTGATCCGGGCCACCATGGAGGCTGAGAGGGCTTGGGAAAATGCCACGCTATCTGGGGGGTGGCAATCAACCCTGGATGACGTGGTCGTAAAACCGTCTCTCCAGGGTGCTGACAGGGAGAAGGAACGACATTCATCCCGAAGAAGAGATAACGCGGATCAGAAGGAAAAGGCTTTACACGAACACTTGAACCGCTATAATAAGTCCCGAAATCCTGTCAAAACCATTGCTCCGCCTTCTGCAATCAAGCTTGATAGTGTTCATTTGACTGAAAGGATTGAAAGCTTACAGAATCTCGCCCTGATAGGTAGATGGCATTTCCCAGAAATGAATGACGCTGAGATGAGGAAATGGTTAGCAGCCCATTGGAAACCAGTGATCGGATACACTCCTATTATATCAAACCTTATGAAGGAGTGGTATTGCTTTCACTTTTTAAATGCTGCTGACGTCGACGCTATCCTCAAAGGTCCGTGGGTATTTAGAAGGAGCTTTCTCGCTCTCTATAGGTGGTACATTGGGTATGATCCGCTGAAAAACACGCCCTCTAATAACCTCATATGGGTAAAACTCCCAAATCTTCCTTTGGAGCTGTGGTCCAAGGAAACCCTCGAAGAGATAGGAAACTCAATTGGCAGATTTGTCTATGTAGATCCATGGTGTTTGGGAGAAAAGGACAAGAGAATAGCTTGGATTCTCATAGAAAAGACCTATAGGGGGGGATATCCAGATCACATCGAGATAGCTTGGAGAGATCGGTTAATCAAGCAAAGACTGGATTTTTGGGGCATTCCGTTCAGATGCGCAGCATGCCATAAAACCGACCACCTAATAAAAAACTGTCCTCAGCATATGGTTCCTAAAAGCAGGTTATTTCATCGAAAGGAGAGGAGACATTTCTCTTCGGCCAGCTTATCTTCCACAGAGTTGCTGGATGAACAACATCCCAAGGTATCAACTTCTCCGCGGGTATTGTCTCAGGACCTCTCTCAGAATCCCGGAACCAGACCTGGCAGCCCGGTTAAGATTGATGGCCCAATGATCGGCAGTTCTATAGCTTTTCACTGCTCTCCCATTCCGGAACCGAGAGATGATAAAGCCGTCCCCTCCCCTGTTCCTTTGCAGCTAAAGGACTTTTCCTTGGGATCTCTTCCCATCCCTATATCGTCTTCTTCACCAACTCCTGATAAAAATCTTTTATCTCAAATGAAAGGAAAAGAGCCATGCATGTCTGTCACTCCTGTTAATTCCCCTGCTTCATCTCCTATTAATCTATATGACAGTGATCTCGATTTTCTTCTCAGCAGAAAGTCTCTCGAACTGGAGCCATTAACTATTCACAAACCTAGGAATCCTGCCTCTCCTTTCATTAGCCCGGACTCTGCGAAGAATATAACTGTAAGAAAAAAGAACAAAGGAGGTAGCAGGCATTTTAGGGGGAGAACTACTGTTACAGACAGTGGGGTTAGGAACCTAACTCTGGTCGATGTTCCTATTTATGACATGCCGAATTCTCAGCCTCTTAGAGCAAGCGCGGCTGGAGAATCTTCCAAATGACATTTATTATTTCTATGAATATCAGGGGTCTCGGCGCTGACCCTAAATTCCTAGCGCTGAAGGATTTTTTCTACTCTACTCGGCCGGGAATAATTCTAATCCAAGAAACTATGCACAGTTGCCAGGCCTCCATCTCTTACTTTAGGAAAATGTTCCCATCATGGTATATGGTGGCCTCAGAGGCAAGAGGTCTGTCAGGGGGTTTAGCAACATTATGGGATCCTCATCGGATCAGAGCCAAAGCATACAAGTGTTTCGCTGGGATCATTATTTCGGCCTCCATCAGGGGCAAAGATTTCCCTATAAACATATTAAACATCTATGCGCCTTATAAAAATAGAGCTCCTTTTTGGGAAAAGTTTTTTGCCTCAGAATTGTTTGATATCGAACATCTGATAATTGCAGGCGACTTAAATGTAACATTGAGCTCTGATGAATGCTGGGGAAGCTGCAGGAAAAAGGATTCGCTTGCGGATAGCATAAAGCTTGAGCTTCTGAATAAGAACCTTGTGGATATCGCTCCCTCGGAAATGAAGCCGACATGGGATAATGGCAGAACTGAAAAGGCGTATATTGCCAAAAGGATTGATCGGTTTATAGTGCATGTTAGCATTATAGATAAAATGGGCATGCCATATTCATCAGTGGGGAATGCACTTGTATCCGATCACAGACCAATTCTTCTATCCTGGCGGGAAAAAGGCTTCAGAAAGGGGTATCCATTTAAATTCAATAGAACATATTTAGAGGACCCAGCCTTTAATGAACTCATCTCCAATGCATGGAAAGATTTATCAGCTAAAGCTATGTCTCCCCCCTTTTTAACATTTAGAGATAAGATGGCCGCTGTGAGAAAGTTGGTGAAGGAATGGCAAATTGAAAAAAGGAAAAAAGATAGGCAGGAACTTCAGGCAGTGCAACAGGAGCTGGACAATATTTTAAAATTGTCAGATGCAAATTCGTGCCCCTTCAGTATGAAATGTAGCATAAGAGAGCTCGAAAGGAAAAAATATAAATTGCTGAAGCAGGAGGAATCTTTTTGGAGGCTTAAAAGCAGGGCATTATGGCTCAAAGAAGGGGATAGGAACACGAAGTTTTTCCATAAATATGCAAATGCCAGACGTGAGAAAAACACCATATGGAAGATAAGGGATGGAAACGGAGGCTTCCTTGTATCTCAGCAGGATATCACAAAGGAAGCCGTAAGTCATTTCAAGAGCCAATACAGAAGAAGGAAAGATGGTGCTTTTCAGGACATTCTATGGGGTATTGAATTGGTTCCTCAAATGTTTGACGACGAAAAAAATGAGGCCCTGTTTCAGCCAGTCACAGAGAATGAGCTTCTTGGAATTTTGAAGGCCTTTAAGAAGGATAAGAGCCCAGGACCAGATGGCTGGACAATCGAATTTTTCACCCACTTTTTCGACCTCATTAAGCATGATTTGCTGAGGATGGTGGAAGCATCTAGAATGACTGGCAGCATTCACCACATCACAACATCCACTCTGATTGCTCTAATTCCGAAAAAGGGGGAGGCGGAATCCTTTCATGATTATAGACCGATATCATTATGTAACATTTCTTTTAAAATCATCACTAAAATTATTGCTGAAAGAATTAAAGCAACACTGGCTTCTTTCTTAACTAAGGACCAACACGCTTTTCTGAAGGGTCGCAATATTCTGGATGCTGTGGCTAATACTCAGGAGTGCCTGTTCTCTATGTCTTCACAAAACACAGATGCGGCCATCTTGAAAATAGACTTGCAGAAAGCCTATGATTGTTTAGACTGGGGGTTTGTTGAATGTCTATTGGCTAAGATCGGTTTGAGCCCCAACTCCATCCGATGGATCATGGCTTGCGTGGAGAATGTGAACTATGCGGTCATTATCAATGGTATTCCTTCCCAATTTTTTCAAGCGGAAAGAGGTCTGCGTCAGGGATGCCCCCTTTCACCTCTTTTATTTATTCTGGCAATGAACTCTCTAAGCATCCACATTAATAAAGCGGTCGCTGAAAACAGATGCAGGCCTATTAAGATATGTAGGCACAACTTCATTTCGCATAACCTCTTTGTTGATGATGTCAACATGGAGTTGGTGAATTGGATATCTGAGCTTTTTGGTATAGAGACAAGGTCGCTCAAGGAGGGCCTTAAATATTTAGGCTTTCATCTCAAAGCTAAGGGTTACTCCAAGAATGATTGGCAATGGCTGACAGAGAGATATTATAAAAAGATATCCGCATGGGAACACAGGAGTCTGTCCTTGGCAGGTAGAGTTATACTCTCTCAAGCCGTTTTATTGCAGATGGCTGTCTATTGGGCTCATTTATTCTACCTCCCGGCAAGCATCATTCACAAGCTGACCAAGGTTACGGCTAATTTTATCTGGGGTGGAAAATCTGAACAGCGGAAGTTCCATCTTACCAAAATGGAAAGTATATCATTACCTAAACGCCTTGGGGGTTGGGGTATAATGGATTTGAGGGTCTTTGGCAAAGCTCTATTATGTAAATCCCTCTGGAGAGGTATCTTCGGGGAAGGGCCATGGAGTGTCACTGTAAAACTAAAATATATGAAAGGCAAAAATCTGGAATATTGGTACAGAACTGGAGCAATTGGAACCAAGCACGGATCAGCCATCTGGCTCAGTTTTCGGAAGGTCGAGAAATACTTTATAAAGAATCTGAAGTGGAGGATTCACTCTGGAAGCAGTATTTTAATTGGTTTTGATCCCATTGCCTGCAGTCGTGGAAACATCTCCATTCCTGAGAACCTCTTATATTTCCTTCACAGAAATGGTAACTTTACATGGGATAAACTCATATCCGCATGGTGTGGCCCTGTCCCTTTATGGAAGGATGCCATTGACCTTGGTTTGCCAGAGGAACTGAACTTATCATGGAAAGCTGTCAAAGATGCTCTCAGAGGCTGTGGGATTCAACGTTGTGGGACGACAGATCACCTAATTTGGATTGTGCCAAATGCACAATTGCCAGCCCGAGTAAAAGATATATACTCTGATATTATTTCTTCAAAGGTTCTGCATACAAGCTCTAAGTTTCCTATGGTACTCTGGAAATCGGGATGCCCCCTTAAGATGATCTATTTCGCGTGGTTGGTGTTTAATAATAAGAATCTGACATGGGACAATTTGAGGAAAAGAAGCTGGCACGGCCCAAGCAGGTGTTCGATGTGTGAATCAGACGAGGAGTCAAATCTCCACATGTTCTTCCAATGCAAATCCTCTCAGCAAATCTGGTACGATCTGGCCATTCTTTTTGGTTTTCCTCATGTTGTTTTTGTTTCTATCCATGCAGCTTTCGAATGGTGGTGCGGGCAAAGGGAGCCACGGCGTATTCTCATTATTATTGTGTTATGGTGCGCATGGAAGTGGAGGAATTATAAAATTTTCAGAGACTCAAAGGAACCCTATAGTTCCATTTTGCATCACATTATTGCAATCTACGATTCAGTTCCAAAAAAGCAGCCCAAAAAGAAGGGGCTTGCTATATGAATCTGGCTTTTGGTCTATGGAAGTAATGGAGGAAGAGAAGTCCTGTTCGATTCTGGAATTTGTTACTCCTGGTTATTAATTTTGGTGCCTTTTAGCTATTTTCCTGAACTTGATGTATATGTATTGCAATATGGATGTCCTGTATACACAGTCCTTTTTGTTTCATGCTGATGTATTTGTCTTTCTGTACATGGTGCCTTTTCGGACCTCTGACATTTGCTTTTCCTCGAGATGTCTCGGATCGTGGCTGTCATATGCCACCCTTTTGTATCTTATGATGTTTTTTATATTGTCTCAATATAATCTATGATGCTTTTTTCTCTGAAAAAAATCATATTAAAAATTAGAAAATCTAAAAAAAAATATTCATTATGTTATAACTTTGCAAGAGAGAATGCCATGTGAATAGTTGCCCACCATTTTTTATGCAAGAAACTTTCCATATTTCTATAATTTGAATAAAAAATTCATTCATTACTTTATTGATTTGCAATTAATAAAATTTTAAAAATGTTTAAAATACTAATTTCTTAAATAACTTCAATTGTAGTGATTTAATTTTTTAAGGTAATATCTTAGCTAAGCACCCAATTTTCTTATAAAATGGGTCTTTATTTCTAAATCATTAAATTTTAATTAACTTCCCAAAAAAACTAATGAACCAACTTCCAAAAAAATGAAAATGAAAAATACATTTTTATGATTATTTCCAAAACTTTTTAATCATAAAAGAATATATTAAAAATAAATTAATTATTTTTTATATTTATTTAGTAAATATTAAATAAATCAAAATAATAATAATTTTGAAATATTTAATTATTTTTTAATTAAAAAAAACTAGAAAACCTATTTTTAAATTAAAAATAAAAAATAAAAAATTATAAGTACATGATAGGAATGACCGATAGTTGAATTGAGGCTTCTGTGATCCATGTCAATATTATGAGAATTCTTCGGCCTAAATCATGATAGTACATTTGTCGACGCGTTTCAAACCAACGAGTGTGGTTCATCGTCAGGACAAGTTGAAGAACCAGATCATGGCTACATATTAAATAGGGAGAGCAGATCATCCAATGGCTAGGTTTGACTAAAAAAAGGGCTATATTAGGTCAGACTTGATAAACGACTAGATTTGACTATTCAAATTGTTTAATTATATAATATTATTATGCTAAAATATTATTATAATACTTATCATATGTAATTTAAGTGAAAAGATAATAATAGTATTAGGAAAAAATTGCTAGAATTAATATATCTAGGGACAATAATTGAAAGGATTTAATAATAACTAATAATAATTAATATACTATTATTCTAATAATGTTATAGTATTAATCTTATTGTTAATATCTTGTGTAACTAATTAATATAAATTTAATAGTAAGGTTATTTAAGTATTAATAAATCTATGGATATTATTAACATTAACTAAAATAATCTTATACTAGATCATTCAGATTAGTATTATTATCATTATTATTATTATATTATTATTAATAATATTGGTATTAAAAGTAATATTCAATATGATAATGGTATTATTCTTACTATCAATGGATAGGGTATCAATTTATTAGTAATCTAATAGGAACCTGTGTTACTAGTTTTAGGGAAATTAGTAATTGTAAGGATTTATTATAGTGTTATAATAATAGTATTAAATTAAGGGATGGGTAACTAATTAACATAAATTTATTAGAACATAAATTTGCTATTTAAATATCTTATACTATATAATCTAACCCTAAAGGTATGAAAAGGATTAAAATAAACCAAGGAATATTCCCAAAGAAGCTCAAAGAATGATGGCTAAAGAAAGAAGGTTAAAGGAAAACAAGGGGAAATCTCTAGAACAGGCTATAAAAAGAGGGAGGGGAGGAAGGGGAGGAAACGACTAGGAGGTGAGGGCCAGGACCCAGCATTTGCTGATCTTCCAACCGTCATCTCTATTGAGATTGCTTAGCCTTCTTTCAATCTTAATGGCTTCCCTAAATTTACAGTGGTGGAACTGCGAAATTCTAGCAATAACATTGGCCTCCCAAATACAAGATGTTTGGTCTTCTACGCATGCTCTGCTAGTGCGGAAGGCCTAGTTATCTTGTGCTTAAGATCAGTTGTGTGCTCACTAATTCTTTGATTAATGGAGCGTCCAGTTTCACCAATATAGGGGGTCCCACATGAACAAGGAATAATATAGACCCCCTTCATATCCTTAGGGTCAATAGGATCCTTTACAGATCAGAGAAATGACCAATCTTAAAAGATCAAAACTTTAACGTATTTAACCTTCTATATCAGAATTTTATTATTAAAATAACATTATAATTAATCAAAAAAATAAAATTAATATTTGTTTACAAAATAATATCCATGGGAAAGAAAACAATGAAACATCATTACAGAAAACGGTGATATAAAATAAAATAATATTCTTGTTATATTTTTCCTTTGAACTTAAAAAAAGAAAACTTAATCTATGGAAATGGATATAGATTTTCGGCTTAGCCTTAATATATTTTTTTACCAAGAAAACTTAAAAGGTTAATCATGGTCGTATGGCTGATTACTTTGAAAAACCAGAATAGTTAACCACGACCACGTGACTGGTAACTCTGAAAAACAAAACCTATTACTGCCACAAATAAATTTTCAGCCAAATGACTGGGACCTTGAAAAGCTCATACGTATTTTTATGAAGAAAATTTCATCCAATAACCATGGCCACAATAACTAGCTGCCATGGTGATCCGGCGCCCTGCAAACCATGGTCCTAATGCATACTTCCTTCTTGATCTGAAGTATCCCTAGCGTAGTAGCCCAGGCAAGCATACCGATGATTATATCTCGGACAGAATCAAAATGAGTTTTATAAAGGTGAAAATGTAGAATGAGCAAGCTGGGATTGCGGCCACTGCTGAGATGGGAAGGCAAATCGTTATTCTAACAAACGAGCTCCAGAACTGAGCGAAGATGAGCTTCCCGATGGTTGCCAAAGAGATTCTTTTGTTTTCCATGGACAATCCAATGGGTGTTCCCTGGAAGTTGCTGCCGTGAAGAGCCATGTCTCAATCCATTGACAGAATTGATCTCCCGCTTAATGGAGTGAGTAGCGTTGTGGATGACTTTGATCGAAGGGTCCAACCACGGGTGTCACGCCCCCAATCTTTTTTTTTCTTATTGGGCGGAGCGCGGCACCACCGAGTGCCCACTCTTAACCGAATGTGCACTTATGGACTACGCCTTACCATAAAACACTTAACTTTATTTCTTAAAGCGCTTTAAACATTTATCAACAGTTATAACATTCAATAACATTCATAACCGAGATCAACCACATAATAAAACTGCAATAAACACATTAACACCAATGTATATGGGAGGGGCAACTCCCCAAGAGTTCGCCCAACCGTTTTATTATGAACAGAATTCAACTTTTACAAACAGTGCGCCGGGCTTAACCCACGGCCGCACTAAACCAAATATCAGAATTTACAACTGTGCGCCGGACTGACTCACGACCGCACTTGAACCAAATGCCGATATTACAATTCGGGCAAACGCCCCTTACAACAGCGCCCCAAATACCGTGGCCGAGTTGACTCGCCCGAGTCTCAACTCGCCAACCGGACTGTGCGCAAACGCCAATTATACAACCGGGCTCGTCCGCCCTTACAACCATACACAGGTGCCGTGGCGGAGTTAGCTCACCCGAGCTTCGACTCCCCATTCGGCCTGCGCACTTATCGTGCCAACCATAAACCAGACCTCTGCAACCGGAACTCGCACCCACTGTTCTGCCAAGTGTTCGCAGCCAACTCGGCCTGCGCCCTCACTCTGCGTCACCGTGTAGCGATACCCGATCAACTCGACCTGCGCCCAGATCGGCGTTGTCTCGTCCACACAGCAGCTCGATAGACTTCGCACTACAAGAGAGTGCGCATTTCAGTCTTCTATCTTGTGCGTATAGAGAGAACGCTCCAAGACTTCGCTTGATGCCTTGATCGAATGAGCTCGCCATCCTTATATAGTCGCCCAGCTCATTATTCGAGGGGCTTCTAACATTAGGCCGACCCCTCAATTAAGCAACCAAAGCCCCGAATTTAACTTTTATGGGCAGGTCGGCCCTTGCCTTAAGGCAAGGGCGACCTCGCCCTTATAAACTTCGGTCTTTTCCCTTCGCATATTTCCTGTTATGAGCTCGCCCGTATGTCGTGCCCGCCTCTTCGTCGCACTGTTCACCACGCTCGCCCGTTTGCTGCTTCCTGCTGCCATGCCTTGCCGTCGTCGCCCAGAGATGCGCCCGCCCGGTCGCCCTCCGTTTGTCCCTGACCGCACGTCCAAATGTTGTCCCGTGTCCATGTCCCGACTTCCGCCCATGTTCCAGCTCGGCCTACGTTCGCTCGTGCCCGTGTTCATCTCGCGCCCTTCGCGTCCACGTTCCAGCTCGCGCTCACGTCCTGGCCTGCGTCCATGTCTCAGCTCGTGTCCACGTCCGGGTATGGTTCGCCCTTGGGTCGCCCGCCCATTTGGTGCGGGTTGCCCTCGGGTCGACCTGCCGGTTGTTCAACCGAACCTCCATCGCATTCTTGTTCGGCCGGTCCGGGTAGCCTTACCCGCGTGTGCCTTCATCCGCGGTTCACCCGCCCACGGCTTCTCTGCACAACTCGTTATCTGCCTGCCCGACCTGCCTTCGTGTCGTGCACGGGTCGTGCGCCCGGGCGTTCGCCCGTCGTGCGCAGTCGCTCGCCCGTCGTTTGCCCGGACCACCCGCCCGTTCACAACACCGTCGTGTCTGTCTGCCCGTTGGGTGGGCGCGCCCTCACCCAGCTCGTCGCCCGACTCGCCGTTCCACCCAACCGTCATCCAGTTCACCCGCCCGCCGGGTCGCCGTGCACGGCTCGCCCGCCCGGCTCGCCCGCGGGTCAAGTCGCCCTCGTGCAGAAATGTCGTGCACGCCCTGCCCGACTCGCTAGGGCGTTACACTCTCCTCCACCCGAAGACGTTGTCGTCTCGACAACTCATCAACCACCTGCCAAGGCTGATATCTACTATGATGTAGGCTCCCTCATACAAGGTAACCATCAACTCGTATAGGGTCTGCCTCCACCAAGTCTGCTCCATGTGCCCATGCACATAACCAAGTGTCCATCTCATGTCACTATCTCACGGTCCCATGCCCAGATCTATGGGAACCCCCATTTCCTGCTGCACATCCTCATACCTGCTCAATCTCCAAGTGAGGGCTCATTGCCTTGAACAGCCAACAATGAGCCCATCCTCTTTGTTTTCTAAGAAGATGTACGAGGAGAACCCGGAGGTTCCCCTTTATCAACCAGCTCCATTTCTCTATTAGGATCCTTACTTCTTGTTCTTTGTCGACATGCCTCCCGATTTCCCTCCTTGATGTTCGGTCCTCCATGTATATTGCTACTGTCATCCCCCACTTCCTCTAGTCTCCTTGGCAAGTCCAGGCTACTATCGGAAAGTGTTTCATCAACCAAAGGTTTTCCCACAAGCTCTACTTCGTTCCCAAGCAACTGCTTGTCCTTTCTACGATCTGTTCTCATCATGCCAATGGTTGGAACACCAATAGGTGTGTCTCCCTGACCATCATAGATGAAAAGCTTCTTCAAATGTGGTACGATCAAGACCTCATATTGCTTCATGAACTCCATCCCCAATACGGCCTCATAATCGTCAATCCTTACTATGGTAAAGTCCACCTTCCCGGTCCATGCACCAAGAGTGGTTATTACTCCTTCTGCCATACCAAAAACGTCTGTTGGAGGAGAATTAACTGTCTTTATCTGCGCCTCTATAGGTACAACTTTCAGTCCAAGTCTCCTTGCAGTCCTTCTACTCATGAAATTATGCGAAGCCCCGCTATCAATCATAGCGAGAACTTTTGTTACACCGAGCTTTATCTGAACGTATTCCAGTCCATGTTCTTCCGAATCTCTTTCTTCGCTTTCCACTTCAATCTCTACCTCGGAGGTAGCGTTTAGGCCCACCTCGTTTGTAGCCTCATCGTGAAGTTCTTCAGCGTAAGAGATCTCTATCACCAAGTCTTCTTCAACTCGTGAAATTTTCTCCTCGAGTCCCTCTTTTCGCTTTTCTCCAAGCCTGATTTCTTCTTTCAAGACTTCGAGACGCTTTTCAAGGATTAGGCAATCCTTCTTTTTCTTGTTCATCGCATGTCTTATTCTTAGCTCCTTGAATTCTGCTTCTATCAAGAGCCCTTCGTTTGTAAGTCGGTGGGCTTCGTCCTCATTCAGGTCTGAAGTCCCCTTTTCTACCATGGCACGGAGAGCGCACTTTGTTGCTGCCAACCTTTTGCCACAGTCCATGTATTCCTGTCGTAGCTTATCGTTTTCTTCAAGGACCTCCCTTTCGAGTTCCTCCATAGTTGCATAACCCAATAATTCCACGATAGACATTTTACCGGATCACCTGCCTTAGAACATGCAGATTCACCTTCAATTTTCCCAACCGAGACAACCTTGTCCAATCTTCAAATGCTTCAACACCAGCTCGCTGACCGAGCTCTGATACCACCTGTCACGCCCCCAATCTTTTTTTTTCTTATTGGGCGGAGCGCGGCACCACCGAGTGCCCACTCTTAACCGAATGCGCACTTATGGACTACGCCTTACCATAAAACACTTAACTTTATTTCTTAAAGCGCTTTAAACATTTATCAACAGTTATAACATTCAATAACATTCATAACCGAGATCAACCATATAATAAAACTGCAATAAACACATTAACACCAATGTATATGGGAGGGGCAACTCCCCAAGAGTTCGCCCAACCGTTTTATTATGAACTGCCTTCAAGTTTTACAAACAATGCGCCGGGCTTAACCCACGGCCGCACTAAGCCAAATATCAGAGATTACAACTGTGCGCCGGACTGACTCACGACCGCACTTGAACCAAATGCCGATATTACAATTCGGGCAAACGCCCTTACAACAGCGCCCCAAATACCGTGGCTGAGTTGACTCGCCCGAGTCTCAACTCGCCAACCGGACTGTGCGCAAACGCCAATTATACAACCGGGCTCGTCCGCCCTTACAACCATACACAGGTGCCGTGGCGGAGTTAGCTCACCCGAGCTTCGACTCCCCACTCGGCCTGCGCACTTATCGTGCCAACCATAAACTAGACCTCTGCAACCGAAACTCGCACCCACTGTTCTGCCAAGTGTTCGCAGCCAACTCGGCCTGCGCCCTCACTCTGCGTCACCGTGTAGTGATACCCGAATCAACTCGGCCTGCGCCCAGATCGGCGTTGCCTCGTCCACACAGCAGTTCGATAGAGTTCTCACTACAAGAGAGTGCGCATTTCAGTCTTCTATCTTGTGCGTATAGAGAGAACGCTCCAAGACTTCGCTTGATGCCTTGATCGAATGAGCTCGCCATCCTTATATAGTCGCCCAGCTCATTATTCGAGGGGCTTCTAACATTAGGCCAACCCCTCAATTAAGCAACCAAAGCCCCGAATTTAACTTTTATGGGCAGGTCGGCCCTTGCCTTAAGGCAAGGGCGACCTCGCCCTTATAAACTTCGGTCTTTTCCCTTTGCATATTTTCTGTTATGAGCTCGCGCATGTCGTGCCCGCCTCTTCGTCGCACTGTTCACTGCGCTCGCCCGTTTGCTGCTTCCTGCTGCCGTGCCTTGTCGTCGTCGCCCGGAGATGCGCCCGCCCGGTCGCCCTCCGTTTGTCCCTGACCGCACGTCCAATGTTACCCCGCGCCCATGTTCCGACTTCCGCCCATGTTCCAGCTCGGCCTGCGTTCAGCTCGTGCCCGTGTCCATCTCGCGCCCTTCGCGTCCACGTCCCAGCTCGCGCCCACGTCCTGGCCTGCGCCCATGTCTCAGCTCGTGCCCACACCCGGGTATGGTTCGCCCTTGGGTCGCCCGCCCGTTTGGTGCGGGTCGCCCTCGGGTCGACCTGCCGGTTGTTCAACCGAACCTCCATTGCATTCTTGTTCGGCTGGTCCGGGTAGCCTTACCCGCGTGTGCCTTCATCCGCGGTTCACCCGCCCACGGCTTCTCTGCACATCTCGTTATCTGCCTTCCTGACCTGCCTTCGTGTCGTGCACGGGTCGTGCGCCCGGGCGTCAGCCCGTCGTGCACAGTCGCCCGCCCGTCGTTTGCCCGGATCACCCGCCCGTTCACAACACCGTCGTGTCTGTCTGCCCGTTGGGTGGGCGCGCCCTCGCCCAGCTCGTCGCCCGACTCGCCGTTCCACCCAACCGTCATCCAGTTCACCCGCCCGCCGGGTCGCCGTGCACGGCTCGCCCGCCCGGCTCGCTCGTGGGTCAAGTCACCCTCGTGCAGAAATGTCATGCACGCCCTGCCCGACTCGCTAGGGCGTTACAACGGGGATGCGATCATGTCTGGAGCTGAGTTGAAATGAAGAATCCACCTGCTCAATGCTCGCCACCCCAGGCCCAGATTTCTGCTTCAAATTTCTAAAACAAAATAGTGTAACGTGGGTTCAGAAATTCAAAATTCTAATTTGAATTTTAGAGCTCCATTATACCATTCAAAATTTGGAAGATAGTACGCATTAATTATGTGTTGAGTTGACACCGTGGAATATGCGACATGGAATGGCAACTTATATACATGATCATGCCCTTTTATCATTATCATCCCCCATCCAAGAGTTCGAAACGGAACCCTGTCAGAATTGGAAAAGGAAAACCGGATTTCCATTTCGTAGAATGGTACTATCTTAGAGGCATTAAATATCGAATAGCATAGTAAATATTGCTGGTGAACTTTAACGAGTCTGTACCAAGGTGGCTGCTGCCAAACCAATCGTATGCACTTTCAGTGGTATAATGTCGATCTTTAAAATGCAGCAAACATTAAATCTATATCTCGCGTGCAGGGGTTAAATTTGACGCCCGTCTGCTCGTTTTTAGGTCTTTTACACGTAAAATACGTTCTAATTTCAAATATCCACGTCAGCGGTAACTTGCTATTAATTTTTAATACCGTCAATATGACGGGCATGTTTGAAAATGAAAAGTTTTAAGTTTTTTTTAATAATTTTTTGATATATATATATATATATATTTAACATCCAAGTCGGGACTCGGTATAAATAGTGAAGACTGAAGTGACTGTAGTCTGTGGCTCACTGGCTGTAGGCTGTAAGTTGGCGGCCCGCGGGCGGCGGGGGCAAGTTGCAACTGCCGTTACCCAGAGACTACAAATGCGTGACGCGTCACGCGTCCACCAACTTTCACGAATGGAAATAAATTTTGAGCTTGGAGCATTTACCACTGGTGACTGTTCCACTGTAAACTTACCAAATACCAACTTACCAAGTACCAAATTACCGCGGCCCGCGTGTTCAAGTCTCAAGATATGGAAAGATATGGAAACAGGAAACTTAATTAACAAGTTACAAGCCTCTTACAAGGTGAATCGGAATGTATGCTCGAGCGGCGATGTTTCAAGCAGAGTCTCAAGCTCTGTTTTATCCACAGATATTAACCTATCATCCAGCTTAGGCTCTGGGTCCTCAGATCATGGGGCATTTGCAGCTTTGCCATCCGATGTCTTTATGAAAGGTCTGTTGAGTTGTACACTAGTTTGGCGCATTGAATTGCCTATTTGTTTCTATGTATTTACAGTGTTTATTGGTATTGCATGCTTGCAGATAAATTTACTGATAAAGTTGAACCAGCTCCCAGATATAAGGTCTCAGAGCCTGGGAAGATACAACATTATGGTAAGCATGAAGGTTTTCAGTCCATGAAAGATGCCTGTACCGAGGTCATCCCAGCAGTTCAGCACCGGGATATGGGAACAGATATGACACCCCTCGGAAGTTCTCGCACTTCTCGTTGCCATACTCCTGTTAAAGCTGGTTCTCCTGCTAGGCATAATACTCCTGCCAGTAGATCTGCACTGATAAACAGCGCTGGCATCGACATTGGTGAACTGGAAAAGTGCCATTTTGCCAATTTAGAGCTTCAGGGCTTGCCATCGGGTATTCAGTTCAATTCAGTTGATAAGAGTGTTTCCACTTGGAGTTCGAGGGAGGAAGAGGAAGAAGAGGTCTCGAAGAGCTTGAGGCATTTTGACATGGGTGACTGCAAGAAGAGCATTGTTGAAATCAGAGCTGCAGATTGGGAAGAAGCAGAACGATCAAAGTGCTTTACCAGGTAAGCGTCGAACCCAAGGATGATAGAGTGAAAGCTTATCGATAGAGAAGACATTATTTTGACAAATCTCCGTTCAAGTTTATTAATCAAAGTATGAAGTCCGTCATTTTACAAAGGAGAAATTTTAGGGTCATCGTTATCTAGATGAGCGATTCTGGAATATTTTAGAAATATGAGGCACAGACCCAAAGTGAACTGTTTGATTTCGCTCCAGATTTCTGAAATATTCCAGAATTTCCAATATACTGAAGTTCAATAAACATGTTAGTGTGTTCTGTTGGACTTCACTCCTGTCCATCAAATTTTCAAAATATTCCAGAATCTGCAATCGAGTGAAGTTCAGCAGACATTTTAGTGTGTTTGATATTTATGACATAAAAGATGGTTTAACTGACACAAGGAGGGGAAAGGTAGAAGGTAAAATCATGTATATACCTGAAGGATAAAACCATGTGGAGAGTATTTGGGAGTTTATCCTCGATTTGTTAAAATCCTGAATGGCAGCTCTGGTTTGAGCTACACTGTTAGCGATTCTCGTTCTGTTATTCATTTCATGCAAGTGAGAAAGAAACTGGTTTCTTGTGGGGTATTTCTCAGATAGATGTAGGACTATATAGATAGCGTGCAGAGACCAATTGGCAATAAGCTAATGGTCTGCTGCTTTGCCAAGGGTGGGGTTCATGGAATACTACGCCAAGTTTATGTACATATTCAGAAAAACAGTTATAGTGTCCTTGGTGACTTGGACTGTTTTGTTATTTTGTAATACGAGTTATTACTTTTGATGGTTTTGATTTTTATTTTATAACATATGAATTAGGGTATAATTTAACAGCAATATTATTTTATAGTATATGAGTATGAATTAGGATATAAATGGATGGTAATAAGCAGTTTAAAAATAAATAAATAATCCATTAAAAAAATATGCTATGCTTGATTCTATTCTTAACAAACCAGTTCACAGAGCACAGATGAAACTTGTACAAATAAATTTTAAAAGTCATATGATGGGCAGTTTAAAAATAAAAATGTCATAAAAAAATTCCTTGACGGGTAGGGTCACCCGTCAAATTTAACCATGCTCGCGTGTGGAGTAGTCTACTCAAGCGGAGGTATTGCCCGGGATTGTTTGTCGGCGGCAAAATTTCCGATTTCGGCCACCGGCAAGTGCAATGTCAAAATTCTGTGTCCACCGCAGTGATCGGGGTCCGTATTGTAGGATCAGGGATTCGATGTGATGTTAACCTCCCTCCGCCGGCCGCTCGTTAATGCGTCTAAGACAGTACAGTACAGGATAGTACTTGATGCCATTACATGCCATAGTACATCCAAACGACTTCCCGACCTTCTTTTGGTATCCGTGTATGTCATCGGAGCATGGCAGAAGTGATGCCACGCATGATACCTGTTCCTTGATTTGATGCCGTGCATGATACCTGTTTCTTGATTTTAAATTGAGCGCGGGAAAATGAAATTTTGAAAAATAACAGCGTGTTCTTCAAAACAATACAATAAACAATATGTTTTTGTTTCTTTTCTGTATTTGTTTGCGCATCTCGTTATGGCAGTGGATGGTTTCAAAGTACTCTTTAAATACATAGAATGGTGCTCTGTAAATTCATAGAATTTCGATGTTGATTCACGGATATCCAAGGCGTTTCCGGATTACTGCATCGCAGACACCAGGCTTCTATTTCTGTGAACGAAGTGCCATGCTTGAATCCCACGCAAGCTTCCTCACAACACTTCATGACATCGGTACTGTGTACGCCACCAAAGCCTGGAGTGAACTTCATATTGCAAAACATAAAGAGCATGCGAGTCCTCAACACGCTCGGAATCGTCATGGCTCGCATAGACATCGCTGTGGGAGGTGTGGCAGCTCCACACATCCATCCCAAAGGCACTGAAATTGTGTACCTGTTGCAAGGATCCCTTCGCATGTGTTTTTAATCAACTGCCTGTATATTCAGTTCCGTGTCTGTTGCAGCTTTGTGCCTCAACGGTCCATGTGGGTAGCTTTTTGTGGCATGGAAAGTTTTGGATTTCTGGAAAATAATAAGCAGATGGAAATTTACATGGAGTAAAACCTTAGTTTGGCAGACAACCGAAGGTAATAATAGATTACATTTTAGATATTGATTTTTGTCCATGGGTTGTTTTTGTTTCTGACATTTGTGCATTAGATTACAAACTGAAAAGGGAAAAATTTTAATGCAATGACCATTTTAAGATAGAGAGTATCAGTGTTGTCTTCTGAATTTCTTCCTGAGTGAGAGAAGTTTCTCTTTACGAACAAATTTATAATTGTCTTAAAAAAATATGTTTTTTTTATAATTAAGGCTATCACTCAATACAATCTACATCATAAAACTAAAAATAATATTCATTGACTTTGACTCATTCATATTTATGCTTGCACATCTAGTCCCACGAAGAATCAAAATGATTAAAGGGAAAAAGCAGAATCGCTAATTTGAGTTTCCTTAAAAAGATTCTTCCAAAAAATATTTAAAATATTCTGTATATTGAGTTTAAAGAAAATTATATATAAAAAATGGTGGATATTGAGTTTAAAGCAAATTATGTGCTTTTTTGTTTTTGGTTTGGCAAGAATTTAGAATCGTTACAAAATAAATTTAAAATTTAAGTTTGAAAGCTTTTTCAAAAATTTGAAACATTAGTTATGGTGGTCGTGAATATATTTGATTTGATTGTAATAGGTATTTATGGTTATATAACTATTTGGAATTAAGAAAGTTCTATGTCTTTCCAAATTTTAATGAGCAAGTATAAGTGAAAAACAAATATTTATCACAATTGATCAGTTAAAAAAAAGTATTTATGATTCTAATTGTATTGTGTGCTAGCCACAATTGCCAAAAATAAAATTATCTGTTTATAGAAAAATATAATATATAACAAATAACTTATAAAAAAGAAAATACCTACAATATAGATAGGTAGACCTTAGTATATCTTATCAAATCGAAGAGTAACATAAGTAAGAGATATTGAGAATCTAATTTATAAAGCTCTAAAGTCTACACAACCATTTGTTCATACACAAACCAAACCAACAAACATAAATAGATCTCACTTTTGAAGAGTGGGAGTTGCAGAGGCTAAGGAAGGAAACACGTGGAAGCACATATGGAAACTCCTAAATTAATTTTTGTAACTACTCTATAAGTTGGGCTTTATGTTCTTTTGTAGATTATATGGAAGACTTCAATATAAAATTGCAATTCAAAAAGCCCAAGAGACAAGAAAAGCATATTGTGGCTAAATTGTAACATTGAATCCTTTGAAATGGTTTTGGATTAACCCAGATATTTGTATCCATTCTATTAAAAAAAACAAACATGTTTATAAATATATTAGTGCATGTATACTATGATGTTAGGATTTTGTCAACCATTTTTATAGTTTGGCTTTTAATAAAAATTGTTTCTTATTTTTCTTTTGGATAGAAAATACTTTTATAATTAAATTAAACAAATGCATAAGTTCATTAAATATGTTAACAACGGTCTAATATTATTTCTAAATTTTATAAATTAAAATTAAATAATAATATTTAATTTTTTTATTCTTAAAAATAATCGGTTATTAAATATATTTTATAAAATTTAATATATAATTATTATAAAGTTAATATATAATTATTATAGTTGAATATTTTAAATTTAATTTGTATTTGAATTTTCAAAATGGAAATTATATTTATTATTAAAAAATAAATTAATTTTTGGTAAGAACGAATTAAGAGGTGAACTTTGAGTAGAATATATTAAAAATGATAATTTAATTTTGAAGGATAAAAAATATATACATATTTTATCTTTTTGAAATTTTTAATGATATATTTTTAATCATAATTTTTTTAAAAATTAATTATATATATTTTTAATTTATACAAAATTAAATTAATAATAATTTTTTTTTTAACTAGACTGAGGTTAGTTGGGGCCAAGTTGCTTATTGGTTGGAAGAAGACCCATGCACCCAACATGTGATGCTTATCACCACGATTATAAGAAGCTTGGTAGAGAGTGTTCCTTTTTTTACTAAGCTTCAATGAGTGTCAAGTTTTTTGTAAGAGCGCGTGTAGATTAAAAAAGAAAAGACAAGAAAAAAGTTGAAAACTATTTTCTTTCCTACCCTACCTAATTATTCATCAATTTATAACATTTAAAATGAAAACTATTTTCTCTCCAACATTACGTAGTTATTCATTATTTTATAATATTTTTCCACATAAATAGAAGAGTGGTAGCCATGCAAAGAAATAAAGTACTTGAATATTAAAACAATCACATCTTTAAAATTAAGATTAACTGAAGCATGAGAACGTTGTTGCCAAGCTTAAGAACACCTAGGATTTGGAAGTAAAGTCATGATAATCTTGACAAATAGCTTAAAATCCTCTATAATCAATGCTCAAACATAGATAATCACAATTAATATTGTTAGTAAAATTTGATAGAATAATATATATATATATATTTATATATATATTTATATTTCATTCAAAATTTTAATTAATAAATTAATAAAATTTATATTTAAAAATTTATGTAAAATTCTCTTAAAAACATAAAAACATAAACATATAAAAAAAAAAATTCGAAGATGTCACCCTATTTTAAATAAAACTTGTATAAAAATTTTAAAAAATCTAAATTAAAACTTCATAGAAGAGAAATAAATTTAAATTAAAACTCTCATAAAGCGAAAATTTTCAATTCATTTACAAAATATTAAATTTAAAAGAAAGGTATGGAAAAAATTCATAAAGGAAAAATTTTGTTATATTATATTACCAAAAAAAATTAATTCTAATTTTTATAAAGAAAAATTCTTAGTATACTTTGAAAAAAAAATTCTTGAAAACGTGTATATTAAATTTAAAGGAAATCTTTGAAAAACTTCACAGGAAAGGGAAAATCATATACATATAACTTTTAAAGGAAATTTATGAAAAAAATATTATTATATTGTAAGGAAAAAGAAAAATCTTCAAAATGTGTATAATGAGGAAAAAATTAATTATCAAGTTGCCAAGTTCGGAGAAAAATTAAATCAATTTAATGCATTGTCATTTTTTTGAAATTATGTGAATATGTAAATAATAAGAAAGGTAAGTAGTCATCATCTTTAAAATATAATCTATAATTTAAAACAATAATAACGAGCAATTGCACGAAATGTTGCAAAGGGAACGTCGTGCAGTAGCCTAGGAAAGAGTAGCACTGATAGTGAAAATGTCAGGTCCAACATTTGGAGCAAAAATAAAGATGTGGTTAATAATCAAAACTGGTACTTAAAAACTTTAGTAAAACTAAAACATAATTCCATGTATGGCACCCATGTTCTCATCTATGTGTTAAGTACCCACCCATATTCTCAACCTAGCTTGGAGGGGGAGAGAGGTGCATACTGGTTAGTTACGAATTCTCTTTCATTGCAATATATCAATAGGTCGCAGACAAACAATGGGTGCAGATGATCCATGGGTTCATAACGGCCTCAATGATTCATTTAACCCATAATACTTTCCAATATCTGTCTCAAGACCACCATCTCAATGATTAATTTAGCCCATAATACTTTCCAATATCTGTCTCAAGACCACCATCCGAGCTATAAAGATTTAAATGTTCATGTGTTACTTTGTCACTAATTGGAATATCAACTGCACCATAATATTATAATAATTTCCAATCTTTAATATTGTTATTAAATTTTATATATTTTCTAAAAATATTCTTCAATTAATTAAAAAAAAGGCATATAAACATATCATTTCATTATATCCTATTTAAACATATAAATAACATATAATTATCATGAAATGTGACAAGACATTAGTGTCTTTGCCATCAATAATCCCTCTTCGTAAATCTTCCTTCAAAGCTTGGCATTTAGCAGACATCACAAACGAGTCAACATCTCTTCCAGCTTCTCTCTACTGTTCACAAAATTGTTTAAAAATATGCCCACTTAAATCCATGTTGTCGCAGTGATTTGATGTTGTCAAAAATTTCAAAAGAGGTCTCATACACTTCCTTTTTGATCACATCCATGGAGGTGGCTTGCAATGATGTTAAGGAAGTTCCAAGTTTTTCATCAGTTGTGAAGGTGTATACCCCTCATTGCTTGTTGGTGGAGGATAAATTTGATGATGTTGAACAAAAGTAAGGATGTTCGGCCCACAATTTCTTTAAGGACAACTTCAATTGCTACATTCAATGCTTGACCAACCACACCTGATTCAATTTCTCCATTTCATTATGTCAAAATGAGAAATGAAGGTTAAGAGTCTACTATCACCCCAGAAAGTTGGACTCCCATCAATAGCATATATGGTAGCCAAAGACAATCTTGGAAAATATCTGGAGTAGGAGAAGTGATCAGAGACCATGAAGGAGGTGGAGTGGAACCTTGCAAATTATTTGTCTTATATATACAAACTTTTGCTTCTTTGATATATTCAATTGGAAGATGGAACAAAAGGTTTGTCCCAAACAACATCCGAGTTTTATTCGAGTGCTTCAAATATTAATGGAATTTCATCGGATGCCACTACTCTTCCCTTTTTGTTATTTTCCTCTTCCTGTAGTATGCCATTCTCCGTAAGTGGTAGTTCTATCTCGCTTGTTCACAAAAACCAAACTGCTTGCCTTCCTATACTTCACCAATGGTTATTGTTATTCATCAGTCAAGGTCTGTTAAAAATGTAAGTATACCAACTCGTACACCTATGTCACATATTTATGACCCAACTGCATCACATAATACAATTAACTTTCATAATTTGTTAGTTCTGATTCAATTCTTCACAATAACCACACTACTTTTCCTTCCAACCCTTCCCCTATGGTTGCAATTGCTCCTCAGATGGGAACTCTTAACAATGTAAGTAGACCAAGTGCTATAACTATACCAACACTTTCATTACTCGGTTGTACACAGGGTAAAATTAACTCAGATGCCATTAGGAGGTAGTTAATTGGTACCTATGATTTTCTTTTTCACAGTAAATTTATTGCTCCTTTAACATTCCACCCTCACCAATCCTTAGGTTTACCCCTCACTTGGGAGATGTTAACTATGTAAGTATATTGTCTGCTAGAACTGTATCAAGTATACCAGTTGTTGTAACTTCATCTTACCTACATTACTCAGTTACATGTGTTAACAATGCATGTATACCAAGCTTCCAGAGTTGTGTCACCTTCATCACTCACTGCATCTGTGGACAATGTGTGTATACCAAACTGCCAGGGATTCCCTGGAGTGGCCGTGAAAAGAAGGGATTGGGAAAAATCGGAACCAGTGGAACAGGAAGAGAGCCCTCCCCGGGCAAGCCATAGCTACGGAGGGGGTTATGATGGGGAGACTCACAATGCCTAACCAAGACTGCAACGACATCCCTACCTGCCTTTTTACTTAGAACGACATGGGTCATTACTGTAACGAATTTCTAGCACAGTGTTTGCATTCTCCACCACCTATGATGATCCAGTGACAGAAATGTTTTTAATCATCTAACATATCAAATCAATGGTGAAAAATAGTACACAATGACACATAGGGGGGTTCTTCTTAGAGGGAAACGCCTTACGGCGTAATAATAATAAAATATTTTGTTACAATTTGTTTAAAAAATCACAGGAAACTTTAGTAGGGAGGTTAATACTTTAAAACTCCATGAAAGCCCTTAATATGAAGTTAAAAAAAAATCCCTGTAAAACAAAATTGAACAATTTAAAACAACTTTACTCATCTCTTGTTATGGAGGCTAAATTAAGTCTTAATATAACTCTTCATCAATCCATTGTATGCAATATTAATTCTATATGCCTTATTATTAACTTCATCTTCTTCTAACAATGTATCATAACATAAAAAATAAGATATGACCACATCCAATCAAAATATGGAAACAAACGCTTTAGAAATAGAAAGGAAACACACTTAATGGTCATTGTTTCAAGTATCTCACCTTTAGGTTAGTGAATACTCTCTTGAGAAGTGGAGTTTTTCTGGAACCACCCTTGTAAACACTATTTGTGTGGAAGAGAGACTTAACTTCTATATCGATCACCATCTTTTCAAGTATTGCAAAGTCTTGTTCTTATCTGACTATGAGGTTTTTCTCAATGAAAAAGCTCCCAATTGGAGCTTGAGAGGTGGATGCAGATGTAGTGCTTGAAACTTGGTTTCTTCCTTTTGCATCTCCAAATGTAACCACTTTTACTAATCTAGTAGGATTAAAGGAACTGATTTCAAATGTTCCCGATCTCTAAAATCAAACTACTAACATTCCATTTATCCTCTAACCAAAAAATATATCAAAACATGGTATTGTGCACTTTTTCACTATTAGTAGTGCTTGTAAGAGAAGGTCTTACAACCTTTTAACCCATTATGGAGCATTATTATCACTTTAAACAATGGAATTTCCTCTCATTCTATTCAAATCCAAATGGTATTGATAGATCCTTCTTGTAATAGGCTCTAGGTGCCTTACCAAATCCCTCAAAGAAGTTAATTCTTTTGTGTAGTGGAGCGCAATGTTAGCATGGTCATGAATCTAGGTGATTGCTATGTCGATGCCTTTATCCATGGAAATAGAGAAAAAACTAGGATCCAACATGATATGATTTTCTAATAGCAATAACCATGTAAAATAACATACAAAATCCCTCTTATAACAAAACAAGAAAAAAGTGACAAAATATCTCCAAGATGTCTATATTTTTTACCCTAGCAATATTAAAAGTCTATACATAAGCCTTGAATATTTATGTGGAAGTAACCAAAAATCAAACCCATAGGAAAGGATCAACAACTCTTTTTATTAATAATAAAATATACATCAAACTTCACCTCCGGTAGCAAGGGAACCCTTTCTCTTGGTTGCAACCTTGTATGAAGTAGATCCATTTTGTGTCTTGTAACCTGGGGTTCCACTGCACAATCGCATATTCAAGATAATGGATGAATTCATGTAAATTCCATTGCCTTGGATTTGTGCATAGTCCTATAATATGATACCTACATAGATGAGAATTTGGTAATTAATAGGAATAAACAATTTGTTGTCAACACTATGTTTCAAAGTATAGATATTGTCAGTATCCTTCATCCAGAAAAGGTTTATCTTCCCTTGTATACTTTTAATACAAATTTAAAAGGATTTAGTTTCCTCTGGACTCAAATTATCAGCTGGTTCCCTCCCTAGATGGAACTATCTGTAATATTTGGTTTTATTGCCCCATAGGACCCATATCCTTTATCCCACTTCCGCTCATTCCCATTCAAACACATGCACAAAGGAAACAACAAGGGGTCTTTCGGAACCTATGATTGATCGATAGCCATAATAAAGAACAACAAAACATACCTACTCCCTCCCACAAAAGTGATACAACATTGACGAGCAACATATCAGAGATGAGATGGAGATTTCTTCATGGACCTGGATATGGCACGATGAGCGTTGGTCGAAGGACTAATGCATGAGGATGGGAAGCATTTTGGCCGCACAGAGCAAGTGATCATGCGTGCAACTGAAGCATTCTATCTGCACAGAGAGGCTTGTATGCATGCGACTACAGCTGAAAATTTCCTATATCAAAACTATGGCTACAAACCAAAACTCTAATCTGCATGTGCAAGCTTCGGACGCTGCAATTTCGGACTTGTATGAACCAGTATCTACCAACCAAACTCAAACCTGTGTGAGCCAAATCAAAGATAAGAGAAGAAGAAAACCATGGCAATGTAATTATTATAAAATGTAATTATCACATAGAGGAACCATGGCAATGATAGTTTTCTCTAGGTTTTCAAACAGTTGCATCCATGGAGGCACAACTGACTATAACCTTTATTCCCTGGTTGACTGTGATGACTTATGGGCCTTCGGGGCCTTACCCTCTTCAACACTGGTAGTGGGTTGTTTTACTTGTGGTCTCTCATATGGGAATCTTGGGCTTGATCTGTCTCCCGACACATCAATTTTGGAGGATGAGAGTCTCGGTTATGGCTCTTGTAAATACACACCTAGATAGAATTCTCTTTGTGTCGACGTTTCTCCACATATTGAAGAATTGTTTCTTAATGATGAATAATATGCCCTGGAGTGGCCGTGACAGGGGAGGCTCCTTTTTTTCTCATTTGGGTTTTCTTTCCATCAAACAGACTAGTGCTATCACTTTTGTGGAAGGGAACATGTATGTATTCTTGTTCCTTTATTATGGCTATCGATCAATCATAGGTTCCGAAAGACCCCTTGTTGTTTCCTTTGTGCGTGTGTTTGACTGGGAATGAGCAGAAGTGGGACAAAGGATATGGGCCCTATGGGGCAAGCAAACCAAATATTACAGACAGTTGCCATCTAGGGAGGGAACCAACAAATAATTTGAGTCCGGAGGAAACTAAATCCTTCTAAATTTGTATTAAAAGTATACAAGGGAAGATAACCCTTTTTTGGATGAAGGATACTGACAATATCTAGACTTGAAACATAGTATTGAAAAAAAATAGTTTATTCCTATTGATTACCAAAATCTCATCTATGCAGGGATCATATTACAGGACTATACACAGATCCAAGGCAATGGCATTTACAGGAGTTCATCCATTATCTAGAATATGTGATTGTGCGGTGGAACCCCAGGTTACAAGACACAAAATGGATCTACTTCATACAAGGTTGCAACCAAGGGAAAGTAGTCCCTTCCTACCAGAGGTGAAATTTGATGTATATTTTATTATTAATAAAAAGAGTTGTTGATCCTTTCTAATGGGTTTGATTTTTGGTTACTTCCACATAAATATTCAAGGCTTATGTATAGATTTTTAGTATTGCTAAGGTAAAAAATATAGACATCTTGGAGATATTTTGTCACTCTTTTTTTGTTGTGTTATAAGAGGAATTTTGTATGTTATTTTGTGTGGTTATTTCTATTAGAAAAACATATCATGTTGGATGATTCCTAGTTTTTTCTCTATTTTCATGGATAAAGGCATCGACATAGCAATCACCTAGATTCATCACCATGCTAACATTGCGCTCCACTACAGGAAAGAATTAACTTCTTTGAGGGATTTGGTAAGGCACCTAGAGCCTATTACAAGAAGGATCTGTCAATACCATTTGATTTGAATAGAATGAGAGGAAATTGCATTGTTTGAAGTGATAATAAAGCTCCACAATGGGTTAAAAGGGTGTAAAACCTTCTCTTACAAGCACTACTAATAGTGAAAAAGTGCACAATACCATGTTTTGATATATTTTTTGGTTAGAAGATAAATGGAATGTTAGTAGTTTGATTTCAGAGATCAGGAGCATTGAAATCAATTCCTTTAATCCTACTAGATCAGTAAAAGTGGTTACATCTGGAAATGCAAAGGGAAGAAACCAAGTTTCAAGCACTACATTTGCATCCACCTCTCAAGCTCCAATTGGGAGCTTTTCATTGAGAAAACCCTAATAGTCAGATAATAACAAGACTTTGCAACACTTGAAAAGATGGTGATCGATATAGAAGTTAAGTCTCTCTTCCACACCAATAGTGTTGGCAGGGGTGGTTCTAGAGATTTTTTAAACAAATTGTAACAAAATATTTGTTATTATTATTATTTTAAATTACATATTATAGTTTAAAGGCAATGACTAACTACTTTGCTATTACCTTTTGTATTATTTACATATTATTACATATTCACATAATTTCATGAAAATGACAATGCATTAAATTGATTTCATTTTTCTGCGGACTTCAAATCGATCTCTTAAATATGACAGCTTGATAATTAATTTTTTTCCTCATTATATACATTTTGAATATTTTTCTTTTTCCTATAATAATATTTTTTTCATAAATTTCCTTTAAATGTTATATATATATATATGATTTTCCTTTTCATATGAAGTTTTTCAAGGATTTCCTTTAAATTTAATATACGGATTTTCAAGTTTTGTTTTTTTTCAAAGTATACTAAGAATTGTTGAATTGAGGCTTCTGTAATCCATAACTATTATTATATGTTAACATTTCTATCCCTTTTATTATAAACTCATATCTCATAAAATTTTTCACTTAAAATAACACATGATAGGTATTAAAATAATATTTGTTTTATCATATTAATATTCCTATATTTAAACAATTTGATTTGACAAATCTAGCCGTTTCTTAGTCAATTTTAGCCGTTTATCATGTCTGACCTAATATAGCCGTTTTTCAGCCAAACCTAGCCGTTGGAATGTCTGCTCTCCCTATTTAATTTGTAGCCATGATCGGATTCTTCAACTTGTCCTGACGATGAACCACACTCGTTGGTTCGAAACGTGTCGACAAATGTATTATCATGTGATTTACGCCGAAAAACTTTTCATATACTAAGAATTTTTAAATTTGTTTTTGGTAATATAATATAATAAATTTTTTCATACATTTCTTTTAAATTTAATATTTATATTTTGTAAATGCGTTGAAATTTCCAACCTATTTCTCTTTTATGAGAGTTTTAATTTAAATTTTTTTAAATACTTATACAAGTTTGCTTCAAAATGAGGGTACATGTTTCATTTTTTTTATTATATATTTTTAAGGAAATTATATATATATATATATATATATTAATTTTTTGAATTATATTATATAATATATTAAAACTTAATTTAGATATAATATATTATTGATTATTATATTAAGAAGCATTTAATATATATATATATATTCTATCAAGTTTTATTAACAATATTGAGAGTGATACTCATGTTAGAGTAGTGATTATGGAGGATTTTAAGCTACTTGTCAAAATCATCATGACTTTTGGTGCCAACATATAGCAGAAGAGTAGTGACTGTACTAGGAAGCTTGCGGCCATTGCACCCCTTAACTTCCAAATGCTCTTCTAACTTAACCATGTAAATGCCAAAAAGGGTAGGGAAAGGGGACACCCTTGCTTAACCCTGATATTGCATTTAATCTCTTTAGACCAATCCTAGGTGTTCTTAAGCTTGGCAACAACGTACTCATGCTTCAGTTAATCTTAATTTTAAAGATTTGATTTTTTTAATATTCAAAGTACTTTATTTCTTTGCATGGCTACCACTCTTCTATTTATGTGTAAAATATTATAAAATAATGAATAATTAGGTAATGTTGGAAAGAAAATAGTTTTCATCTTAAATGTTATAAATTGATCAATAATTAGGTATAGTAGGAGAGAAAATAGTTTTCAAATTTTTTTCCTTGTCTTTCCTTTTTTAATCTCCCATGGGCTCTTACAAAAAACTTCACACTCACTCAATCTTAATAAAAAATGGAACAAGCTCGCCAAGCCTCCTATAATCCTAGTGATAAGCATCACATCTTGGGTGGATCCATCTTCTTCCAACCAATAAGCAGGCTGGCCCCAACTAGCCTCAGTCTAGTTACAACAAAAATATTATTATTAATTTAATTTTGTATAAATTAAAAAATATATTTGATTAATTAAAAAAAAGGATTAAAAATACATCATTAAAAATTTCAAAAAGTTAAAATATGTATATCTTTTTTATTCTTTAAAATTAAATTATCATTTTTAATATGTTCTAGTCAAAGTTTACTTTTTAATTTGTTCATAAAAAAAAATTAATTTTTTTACTAATAAATATAATTTCCATTTTGAAAATTTGAAAATTCAAATAGAAATTAAATTTAAAAAATTTAACTATAATAATTATATATTAAATTTTTAAATCTTATAAAATATAATTATTAACTAATAATTTTTAGAGATAAAAATTAAATATTATTATTTAATTTTAATTTATAAAATTTAGAAATAATATTATTACCATTGTCAACATATTTAATTAACTTATACATTTGTTTTATTTAATTATAAAAATATTTTCTATCCAAAAGAAAAATACAAAACAATTTTTATTAAAGCCAAACTACATAAATGGTTGACAAAATCCTAACATCATTGTCTTCATGCACTAATATATTTATGAACATGTTTGTTTGGTTTTTTTTAATGGAATGGATAAAAATATCTAGATTAATCCAAAACCATTTATATGCTTTAGTAATTTTGAAGGCTTCAATGTTTCAATATAGCCACAACATGATTTTCTTGTCTCCAGAGGCTTTTTAAATTGCAATTTTATATTGAAATCTACCATATAATCTACAAAACTTTATGAAAAAAAGTGCATATTTGCACTACAAAAGAACATAAAGCCCAACTTATAGAGTAGTTACCAAATTAATTTAAGAGCTTCGAGATGTGCTTCTCTGGAAGTGTTTCCTTCCTTAGCCTCTGCAACACCCACTCTCCATAAGCGAGATACCTACACTACCTACCTATGTTGTTTGTTTTTTATATATATATATATATATATATATATATCTATATATATAAGTGGTTTGTTGTATATATTTTATTTTTCTATAGAAAGATACTTTTACTTTTAGCAGTTGTGGCTAGCACACAATACAATCAACATCATAATTACTTTTTTTCACTGAGAAATTGTGATAAGTATTTGTTTTTCACTTAAAGTTGCTCATTAAAATTTGGAAAGACATGGAACTTTCTTAATTCCAAACAGTTATATAACCATAAATACCTATCACAATTCCTCAGCAAAAAAACATTGTTATTATATTGTAATATCTCAAATCAAATATATTCTTGACCACCATAATTAATGTTTCAAATCTTTAAAAAAACTTTCAAACTTAAATTTACTCTAAATTCTTATAAAAAAAAAATATAATTTTCTTTAAACTCAATATACACCTTTTATATATATAATTTTCTTTAAACTCAATAAGCAGACTACTTTAAATATTTTTTTCGGCCAATCCTTCCTAAAAGACTCAAATTAGCGATTCTGTTTTTTCCCTCTCATCTTTTTGATTTTTCCCCATTTTTTCCCTCTAATCCTTTTGATTCTTCGCGGGACTGGATCTGGGACTATAAATATTAATGATTCTTCGCGGGACTGGATCTGCGACTATAAATATTAATGAGTTAAAAGTCCCTGAATATTATTTTTAGTTTTATGATGTGGATTGTATTGAGTGATAGCCCTATTATAAAAATAAAAATATTGGTTTAAAACCATTGTAAATTTGTTCATAAAGAGAAAATTGAAATTGAGAAGACAATACACTGATACTCTCTATCTTAAAATGGTCATATTGCATTAAATTTTTTCGTTTTTCAGTCTGTAATCTAATGCACAAATGCCAGAAACAAAAACAACCTATGGACAAAAATCAGTAGCTAAAATGTAATCTATTATTACCTTCGGTTGTCTGCCAAACTAAGGTTTTACTCCATGTAAATTTCCAGCTGCCTATTATTTTACAGAAGTCCAAAACTTACCATGCCACAAAAAGCTACCCACATGGACCGTTGAGGCACAAAGTTGCAACAGACACGAAACTGAATATACAGGCAGTTGATTAAAAACACATGCGAAGGGATCCTTGCAACAGGTACACAATTTCAGTGGCTCTGGGATGGATGTGTTGTGAGGAAGCTTAAGTGGGATTCAAGCATGGCACTTCCTTCACAGAAATAGAAGCCTGGTGTTTGCAATGCAGTAATCCGGAAACGCCTCTGGATATCCGTGGATCAGCATCGGAATTCTATGAATTTACAGAGCACCATTCTATGAATTTAGAAAGTACTCTGAAACTATCAGCATCGGAATTCTATGAATTTACAGAGCACCATTCTATGAATTTACAGATTACTCTGAAACTATCAGCTGCAATAACGAGATGCGGCGACAAATATGAAAAAAAACAAAAACATACTGCTTATTGTATTGGGAGTAGTCTACCTAGGTGGTAGAATGGCCCGTTTTCCGTCACCGGCCGGAAAATCGTCCGGCTCCGGCCACCGGCAATCCCTCTGCCCTCAGCCACCCTCCCTAGCTCCGCCACCCTCCTTCTCGGCCACCCTCCCCTGACAATCCTGACATTCCCTGACAAAATATGCGATGGGGGCCGGCAATCCTGACATCGCGTCCGAGCTGGAGAGTTATTGCCATTGGAAATTCGAAATTACGATCCCGCGGGCTGCTCACCTTCCTTCCTCCTCCACTCGGCGCCTCCCGCTCTGCAATTCCTAAACTCTGCAGCTCGCCACCCAGGTACAAATCGGATGAACCTCCGACTCTGAAAACCCCACACCAGCTACATTACTGGTATTGTTATTGCTGATCGAAGACGGGTGAATCAGAAGAAGTAGCGGATTGAAATCTAATCGATTACAGAATGGAAGACGCGAGTGGAAGAAGGATATTAGTTGCAGTGGACGAAAGCGAAGAGAGCATGTATGCTTTAAAGTGGGCTGTTGATTATCTACATCTTGATTCCACCGACACTCTCATCTTGTGCCATTCCAAGCGCCTTCTCGGAGCTTATGAAGGGCTCGGAGGTCCTGGTATGTAAGGAATTGTTCTAATTATTTAGTTATTTTATGATTTTGTTTGTGAACAGAGTAATTCTTTTGTATTTCTAGCGTTACCTAGATTCTGCTTGTGCCGGTTTGCCCCTTTCTGCAATTTCACTTTCTTCTGTGGCTGTGGCGCGGGCAACTGCTGGCTTTCAAAGTGCCTCGTTGCTTAATGTAGCGAGGGTTTGGTTGATTTATTTAAGCACCTCTTGGCTGACGCTAGATTGATCAGAGAAAGAGGATCAAAGCCAACCTGGTTCAATTCATTTAAATACTTGTTAGGGTTTATACCTTGACTATGATTCATCATAGGATTTTTATCTTATCCATGTTAAGGTGTTAGTTTCATTTTTTTGGTTGCTAATATGCCTGGCTGATAATACCACAAAGGAATCCCCTGGGATTTTGATCTCGTGCTTGCAGTGAACAGTTCCAAGCTCACCAACTAAACTATTTAGTAATATTAACTTCTAAACATTATATAATAAAAAATTTGTTAGTCAAACTCTAAGAGTGATAGAGGACCAATCTTCAAACAGGGAAAGTGTTACAGTGTTGTATTCAGTTAATTAACATTTCTACTCATTTTACTAGAAAGTGTTCTCTTCAATTAATTAACCTTTCTACTTATTTTACTGAAATTTATGTGATTATTGTATTCATTTTTAATATCTGTTCTAGTTTTCTACCTACATGAAAACTTTGATGTAACCAATTTCTGTAGTGTTTTCATTGTTGCGAACTTCTCAACCATGTTCTCAATCATGTTCCTGTTCCCATTCGTATAAACGGCTGCCATGGTGTCAATGAGAAAAACAATCAAATATTTCCTTATAAGAATAACCCCACCCTAAACCGGGTCAACTCCTGCAAATTCCTCTTTACAGACTCTACACTAAGCAGAGTTACGGTAACTTCACGGTGAATGTAATGTTAACTTGCCTCATTTATAAGGGTAAAAGAGTGGGTTTAGTTCTTATTAAGTTTTAGGTTTAAATTTGATGGGAAAGAATCGAAGATGTAAATTATTTTTGGGGTTAAACTATTTAGGAGTATCTATCCCAACTTTACTGGTAATGAAATCCTCTGATGATAACATCCTACTGTGAGTAAATAGTTCTTCATTCCATAGATAACTGACCTGAAACTAAACTCAAAATAATGAAAAAAAAAAAAAGGCAAGCAAAAACACTTTACTCATTTATTTAAATGCATCTGGAAGCTAGAAAATTGTCATCTAAGGCCAGGAATGATAAATAAATGCATCTGGAAGCTACAGAAAATTGTCATCTAAGGCCAGGAATGATTCTTTTGGTTCTACAGTTATATTCGTGTTGTTCTTATTATTTTATTCATTGTTTTGTGACTGTGATGAGAGCAGGCTTTGTACTTACACCGGAAGTTGTAATAGCTTTGGAGAAACATCAAGACCATGTTGCCGAGGCCGTCATGCAGAAGGCGAGGGATATCTGCAGCGGGACTCCGGTGCGTTTTCTGTACATTTTATATCAATTTAATGGGTTCTTAAGAAAAAAAACATAAAGGAGGGTATGCAATCATTGCAGTGAAAGATTAATTTGAAGAAAATACTATGGAAGAAAGCATCCAAGGTTAAAGGTGTTCTGGTCATTGTGTTTTGCAGGCGAAAGTGGAGGAGAAGATTGTAAAAGGAGATGCGAGAGATGCACTGTGTGATGCAGTGAAGAAGGTGGGGGCAGATTTTCTCGTCATTGGCAGCCATGGTTATGGCACTTTCAAAAGGCATGTCTGCAAACACCATCAAGTTATTATCAGCTACTGTTTGTTTGCAAAGCTAGGGGATCTTGGTGGTGCATGGTAGGGGATTTTGGGTGGAAAGTGTTCAATAAGATTTGATGTTTTTTACTGGGTTCAATTTCCATAAATGATAGGTTTCAAGTCATTTAAATTTTGAAGAAATTTGATTCTTTTCTAGATTAGTAAAAAGTGACAAATTAGATTTCCTTGTGTAATTAGATTAGGAGAGTGCAATTCTTGTGTATGGATAGCTGTTTTTGTTTTTGATTTTTTACAAGTGGGGAGTTGTTTTTTAATATGTATGTTTTCTCCTTTTGTTCTTTATGTTTTCATGGTGGATCCTTGATGTTCTAATTATAAGGTGTTTTGGGAGCATGATTGCAGAGCATTTTTGGGAAGCGTCAGCGACTATTGTGCCCACCATGCAAAGTGTGCTGTAATGATCATAAAGAAGCCTCACAGCTGATCTGCAATTTAGCTCCTGGAACACTCTGTTTTGGCTCTGCTTTGGAGAGTATAAACCATCCAAGGCATTTTGATGGTCTCCCTGTAAAGAATAAATCGGTTATCTCTTTTTCTTTCGTTATTTCAAGGCTTTGGACAGAGACCATAATTTCATTTTCGAATCCAATACCAGATTTTCTTCAAATAATAACAGGGTTTTGTAATTACACCTACATGCTTCGTTTTTCATTCAGTGTGACATTGGGCTGTTTGTATCATCGTCAGCTGCTAATGGGATTTTCTTCAGAATCCTTTATCCCTAACTCTTGTAGTTGTCCAGGTCAGAAAAAATACATAAAATATTTTACTATATTATTTTCATTGATTTGGACGGTTTGTTGTGCTATTAATTAGTTTTGCAAAGGTGAATATTTTTTGTTGATACGTTCTGCTCTAATATGTGAGATTATTAATGTTTAACGTACTATTCTTATTATATGCTTTTGTATTAAATCTATTATATGAATAATGAAATCTTTAAACAAAAGAGATGTTTTCTGAGTATATAAATATATTAATTTGTGTTATTTTTTTTTTTTTTAATTTGGATTTGTTTTCATTTTTAGAAAGGCTAAATTTTTTGGAAAATGGGTAATACCATAGAATAATCCAAAATCATTATGCACTCTGGTATACATTAAAAATTAATAGATTTTTTCTCTTTTGCACAAACTCAAATTTTTTTGGAAGATGGTTGATGTCGTATTAATAATTCAGAATCATTATGCAATTTCATATACATTCACAAGTTACGAATATATTTTAATTTCGGTAAGTGACATGGTCTAAAGCATATGATTTTATACATGTAGCAATTTGGAACTGAACTTTCTTAACATTATTTGTTGTTTTACTTTGTACATTGTGAGTTTTTTGTTTTTGCAAAAGCTTAATTGGTGGAAGATGGTTAATGAGATATTAATAATTTAGAGTCTCTATATATTCTCATATACATTGTGACCAGTTTGAATTCATTTTAATTTTGTCATCTTATTTTAGTAAGATGATATGGTTGAAAGTTTGTGGTTTTATGCATATAACAATTTGGAGCTCAATTCTCCTACATTCTTTGTTGTTCTACTTCGTTGGATATGAAGTTTCTAAAAGGCATGAAATTTGAGATGCTATAGTTTTTTTTGTAGTTTTTCAAGTGGTTTGTGAAAATTTTAACTTTTGTAAAGGAATTCACAAAAGTGCAAGTTATTGTGATAAAGTCCAAGAATGACTTTCTTTGTATGAGAGGAAATGAGAGGGACGGAAGAAAGATTAGTGCGAGACAAAATAAGGCGTCCTGTAGACGATGCAAAGACAAAATTAACACAACGACATATATTGAAAAGTTTAAAAGTAGTTGGAAATTAGGAAGGACAGTGGCATTGAGACATTAAAGGTAGTTGAAGAGAAAATGAGTGTTCGATGTTAGAATTTCTAGAATTGAAACAAGAGTTGGGATATGAGGAATTAATGAAGTTTTTTTTTTTCGAAAGAAAAAAAACAGACATCCTTCATTAATTAGATTAAAGAGGAGTTACATAGTCTTGTTTCTATGAATTGTGAGCCCAATATCATCCTCCATTATAAAAATGTCCACGAATTGGAAAGGTGTGCCGAGGGCGATCAAGAATCAAAATGTCAAAAAATTATCAAGGAGTCGCTGAGAAGGTGAAATGGATGGACTAGCATGGTCCTGCGTGACATATCTTGAAGAAACAATGTCAAAAACATCAGTGAATGGAAATAAATCCAGCAATACAACAGAGTCGGCCTGAAAGCTAGATAAAGGAAAAAACCAAGCAAAAAGAAGGATGAAGTCAAAACTCAACCATCCACCAAATGTTTGAAGTGCATCAGCCTTGGGAGGAGAGAAAATCCCTTTATTAGTTTTATTGGTTTTATTGGAATTGACCAAATAATAGTGACAAGGAAGCACATTTGAACCAATCTCTTAGTGATGGAAGCATATTTGAACCAATCTCTTGTCAAAGGTTGGAAGCAAACAAAATACCCTCCATAGATATAGATCCAATAATCTTTCAAATTCATATGTTTTGTAAGATGGTGTTTTGATAAGACAATATATTAAGTTATGTATAAATCAAATGGCCTCTATTGCTAAAACCCTAAAATTAATTCTAGAATATAATAATTTTGTTGAAATCTTTAAGAACTTTATAATTTTCAGGGAATTTGTTTAAAAAATTATGTATTAATATATTAAATAGTTTGATTGCAACTCTCATTTATATATATATATATATATATATATATATATATTAAAAGTATTTTAATTTGTTTCAAAAGAGATTAATTAAATAAAATTAGATTCCCTTATTAAAAATGGAAAGCAAGGAAATATGAAAATAAAATGTAAATATAAAATAAGAGGAAATATGAACGTCATAATATGTAAAGTTATCTTGTGGTTAATTTTCTTGTCAAAATTAAAAATAACGAAAAATAAAATATAAATGCAAGAATGTGAAATTTGAGATATTTATTTAATATATGATACAATATAGTGATTAATTTTATGAAATTATATATATATATATATAAAATGGAAAGGTAATTTGAAAATTCATTTTGTTACCCATTAATTATGTCTATAGGCATGTTTGTTTTGGAATAGGGCTTCCAAAATTTAAATTTAATTATCAATAATTATTCCATGGATGGTAGGGATTTATCTTCCACAAAATATTTTGAAATATTTTTAGTAGTAGTCACAAATAGGTTGATATTTTTCTCAAAAGTAGTCATGGCATGGAATTTGCTTGTGTTAATCTAGTTGCATGGATCATCTTCTATGACAAATAAGGATTTCTTTTTTCTTTATGAATATGAAAACTGCACATTTGGTCATTATGTTATTCTTTATCTAAAAATTGCACGATTTTATTATTGGTGGGGAGATACATACTTGAAGAGTTTTCTATTGATGTTACAAAACCCATAATTGGGCTTGTCTTGTTTTTCTGACCTGGACAACTACAAGAGCTAGGGATAAAGGATTCTGAAGAAAAACCATTAACAGCTGACGATGATACAAACAACCCAATGTCAAACTGAATGAAAAACAAAGCATGTAGGTGTAATTACAAAACCCTGTTATTATTTGAAGAAAATCTGGTATTGGATTCGAAAATGAAATTATGGTCTCTGTCCAAAGCCTTGAAATAACGAAAGAAAAAGAGATAACCGATTTATTCTTTACAGGGAGACCATCAAAATGCCTTGGATGGTTTATACTCTCCAAAGCAGAGCCAAAACAGAGTGTTCCGGGAGCTAAATTGCAGATCAGCTGTGAGGCTTCTTTATGATCATTACAGCACACTTTGCATGGTGGGCACAATAGTCGCTGACGCTTCCCAAAAATGATTTGCAATCATGCTCCCAAAACACCTTATAATTAGAACATCAAGGATCCACCATGAAAACATAAAGAACAAAAGGAGAAAACATACATATTAAAAAACAGCTCCCCACTTGTAAAAAATCAAAAACAAAAACAGCTATCCATACACAAGAATTGCACTCTCCTAATCTAATTACACAAGGAAATCTAATTTGTCACTTTTTACTAATCTAGAAAAGAATCAAATTTCTTCAAAATTTAAATGACTTGAAACCTATCATTTATGGAAATTGAACCCGGTAAAAAACATCAAATCTTATTGAACACTTTCCACCCAAAATCCCCTACCATGCACCACCAAGATCCCCTAGCTTTGCAAACAAACAGTAGCTGATAATAACTTGATGGTGTTTGCAGACATGCCTTTTGAAAGTGCCATAACCATGGCTGCCAATGACGAGAAAATCTGCCCCCACCTTCTTCACTGCATCACACAGTGCATCTCTCGCATCTCCTTTTACAATCTTCTCCTCCACTTTCGCCTGCAAAACACAATGACCAGAACACCTTTAACCTTGGATGCTTTCTTCCATAGTATTTTCTTCAAATTAATCTTTCACTGCAATGATTGCATACCCTCCTTTATGTTTTTTTTCTTAAGAACCCATTAAATTGATATAAAATGTACAGAAAACGCACCGGAGTCCCGCTGCAGATATCCCCCGCCTTCTGCATGACGGCCTCGGCAACATGGTCTTGATGTTTCTCCAAAGCTATTACAACTTCCGGTGTAAGTACAAAGCCTGCTCTCATCATAGTCACAAAACAATGGATAAAATAATAAGAACAACACGAATATAACTGTAGAACCAAAAGAATCATTCCTGGCCTTAGATGACAATTTTCTGTAGCTTCCAGATGCATTTATTTATCATTCCTGGCCTTAGATGACAATTTTCTAGCTTCCAGATGCATTTAAATAAATGAGTAAAGTGTTTTTGCTTGCCTTTTTTTTTTCATTATTTTGAGTTTAGTTTCAGGTCAGTTATCTATGGAATGAAGAACTATTTACTCACAGTAGGATGTTATCATCAGAGGATTTCATTACCAGTAAAGTTGGGATAGATACTCCTAAATAGTTTAACCCCAAAAATAATTTACATCTTCGATTCTTTCCCATCAAATTTAAACCTAAAACTTAATAAGAACTAAACCCACTCTTTTACCCTTATAAATGAGGCAAGTTAACATTACATTCACCATGAAGTTACCGTAACTCTGCTTAGTGTAGAGTCTGTAAAGAGGAATTTGCAGGAGTTGACCTGGTTTAGGGTGGGGTTATTCTTATAAGGAAATATTTGATTGTTTTTCTCATTGACACCATGGCAGCCGTTTATACGAATGGGAACAGGAACATGATTGAGAACATGGTTGAGAAGTTCGCAACAATGAAAACACTACATAAATTGGTTACATCAAAGTTTTCATGTAGGTAGAAAACTAGAACAGATATTAAAAATGAATACAATAATCACATAAATTTCAGTAAAATAAGTAGAAAGGTTAATTAATTGAAGAGAACACTTTCCAGTAAAATGAGTAGAAATGTTAATTAATTGAATACAACACTATAACACTTTCCCTGTTTGAAGATTGGTCCTCTATCACTCTTAGAGTTTGACTAACAAATTTTTTATTATATAATGTTTAGAAGTTAATATTACTAAATAGTTTAGTTGGTGAGCTTGGAACTGTTCACTGCAAGCACGAGATCAAAATCCCAGGGGATTCCTTTGTGGTATTATCAGCCAGGCATATTAGCAACCAAAAAAATGAAACTAACACCTTAACATGGATAAGATAAAAATCCTATGATGAATCATAGTCAAGGTATAAACCCTAACAAGTATTTAAATGAATTGAACCAGGTTGGCTTTGATCCTCTTTCTCTGATCAATCTAGCGTCAGCCAAGAGGTGCTTAAATAAATCAACCAAACCCTCGCTACATTAAGCAACGAGGCACTTTGAAAGCCAGCAGTTGCCCGCGCCACAGCCACAGAAGAAAGTGAAATCGCAGAAAGGGGCAAACCGGCACACGCAGAATCTAGGTAACGCTAGAAATACAAAAGAATTACTCTGTTCACAAACAAAATCATAAAATAACTAAATAATTAGAACAATTCCTTACATACCAGGACCTCCGAGCCCTTCATAAGCTCCGAGAAGGCGCTTGGAATGGCACAAGATGAGAGTGTCGGTGGAATCAAGATGTAGATAATCAACAGCCCACTTTAAAGCATACATGCTCTCTTCGCTTTCGTCCACTGCAACTAATATCCTTCTTCCACTCGCGTCTTCCATTCTGTAATCGATTAGATTTCAATCCGCTACTTCTTCTGATTCACCCGTCTTCGATCAGCAATAACAATACCAGTAATGTAGCTGGTGTGGGGTTTTCAGAGTCGGAGGTTCATCCGAATTGTACCTGGGTGGCGAGCTGCAGAGTTTGGCGAGCTGCAGAGTTTAGGAATTGCAGAGCGGGAGGCGCCGAGTCGAGGAGGAAGGTGAGTGAGCAGCCCGCGGGATCGTAATTTCGAATTTCCAATGGCAATAACTCTCCAGCTCGGACGCGATGTCAGGATTGCCGGCCCCCATCGCATATTTTGTCAGGGAATGTCAGGATTGTCAGCGGAGGGTCGCCGAGAAGGAGGGTGGCGGAGCTAGGGAGGGTGGCTGAGGGAGGAGAGATCGCCGGTGGCCGGAGCCGGACAATTTTCCAGCCGGTGACGGAAAACGGGCCATTCTACCGCCTAGGTAGACTACTCCATTGTATTGTTTTTGAAAAAGGCGCTGTTATTTTTCAAAATTTCATTTTCCCGCGCTCAACAATTTAAACTCAAAGGACATGGTATCATGCATGGCATCACTTCCGCCATGCTCCGATGACATACACGGATACCAAAAGGGTGCATCAAGTACTATCCTGTATTTTACTGTCTTAGACGCATTAACGAGCTGCCGACGGAGGGAGGCTAACATCACATCGAATCCCTGATCCTGCCATACGGATCTCGATCGCTACAGCTTACGCAGAATTTTAACATTGCGTTTGGCGGTAGCCGAAGTCGGAAGTTTTCCCGGTCGGCGGACATTCCCGGGCAATTCCTCCGTCTCGGTAGAATACTCCGAATATAACATCCGAATGGGACTACCATACCATTATGACGTGACCACCTAGAAGCATCTTCATCACAAGAAAATCGACTGTAGCATCAGCTAACGAGTCTAATATTTCCTTCTGTGCAGTTGCAATTTCTTTCATTCATTTCTACCTCTTCTTACGGCTCATTTTCCCTCCATTCTTTTACCTTCACTGTTGTTGGCATTCGCAAATTATCATCATGCAGGCTGCTGCAGATATGCTTTCCACACTTCCAGAACCATTGCTTGGTCTCATCCTTTCTAAAATTCCAATTAGGGAGGCCGTCAGATGCTCCGTTATATCGAAGAGATGGCGATTCATCTACGCTCAAATTCCCCGATTAAATCTCTTCCCCCATCTACTTTTGGGCAACCGATATCCAGATCCTGTCTCTGTTGCAACGGCGGAGAAAATAATCTTCAATCTTCTGTTTTCGCATTCGTCAAATCTGGAAGCTTTTCATTTGTTCGACTACACTTGCGAAATCAGAAGCTGGTCTTTTACTCGTCAAAGCGCATGGCAATGGGTACGGTACGCAGCCTCTAAAAATGTGCAAAGCTTGTCTCTCAGTGGTTCTTCGATATCGCGGGCAGACGAAATCGTACCTCCTGCTCTTTTCTATTGTACTCGTCTCACTACGCTCAATCTCTACAATTACATTCTCACCAGTATTCCAACCCATTTCTCCGGATTCAATCATCTCTTTACTTGTTCGTTCCACAGCATGGAGTTCACAGATGAGTCTCTAGCCCGCTTTATCTCTCATACTCTGATCCTTTAGGATCTTAGTTTATTCGAGTGCGTTGGCCTAAAGAAGCCTGTTATCTCCGCTCCCAACTTTACACATTTATATGAACAGAATCTTCTTGTGCTTGTTATTGCCAAACTTTTTCTCTATTTAAATGGATTATTAAAAAAATTATTTACAATTAACATTGATTAGAAGTAAAAATCAATTTATAAAATTCAATTTACATTTAGGACTACCATCTCAAAACCCAAACCCTCTAAAACCCAAAACAAAACAATCCGCTAAATAAATGGTAAACCTATATATGCAACCGCCATTTACAAACATTTTCCATTCAGTTAACCAGAGATTTCAATGGCCCTAACTTCAAGTTTATGCTGAGGCTACTTGGGCACAATGACAGTTAACACGTCGTTTTCCATTGAAGCCTTCACATCATCCACCTTGGTATTTTCTGGTATCCCCAAAGGCCGCAGAAATTTGCCATAGGTTAAGTACAAAATCAACATCAATATTGGTTGGCAGTTGCCTTTTTTAGTAAACACTTGTATCACATAACTTGCATTGATGACTTCAGTTAAATTTTGAGTCCACAAGACTTTGAAATGTCTGTTTTGTTTTTCTTCTACCACCATTAACGATAGCTATATTCTAAATTTCTAACTGCAGGCTCTCATAATTAGTTGAATTCTTGTAAAAAGGCCATGAGAGACGAAATTAGGTGCTTTGACAGTGAAATATAATTAATTTTTTTACAAAATCATAAATATTTTTCTTTGAAATTGTGAATATGGGTCAGTAAAAAGTGTGAAATTATGAATATGGGTCAGTAAAAAGTGTGAAATTTAATAAGTAGATCTGTTTTGAAATTCTCAAGCTGGTAAAAAAATTATTCAAATTTCAAGACCAGTCCATGTTTCCCTGAATTTTTTTTCAATGAAAATGAATTCATTATTTAGATGAAAAATATTAATTACCAGGGAATATTATTTTACCTTCATATAATAAAGATGTAAAAACAGTGAGTCAATTTATTATAATTTTTTCAATGAAAATGAAAAATATTAATTACCACGTGAATATTATTTTACCTTCATATAATAAAGATGTAAAATCAATTTGTCAATTTATTGTATATTTTTTTAATGAAAATGAATTCGTATATAATTTTTTTTATTTATAATATGGGAGCCATAAGTGCTCAAAAAAGAGTAAGTCAATTCGTATATAATATATATTTTTTTTAATATGCTAGCAAAACTTTATATTTATATATGTCTTTAATACTATTTAAACCAAATAAAAGATTAGTTTTTTTTATTTGCTAAAACATTAGATGACTGAAATAAATAGAATTTAAACCAAATAAAAGATTAGTTTTTTTTATTTGCTGAAACATTAGATGACTGAAATAGATAGAAAAAATAGGCACTTTATTGTAAATATTGAAAAACTTTTACCTAGACTAGAAATTATTAAATATTTTAAAGAATTAATAGGCATATTATTAAATGTTATAACGAATAAATAGGTATATTTCTTCGTTAAGCCGTAGTCTAACTAGCAGGAGCAATTGCCTGGAAAGTTATGGAAATTCCGGTCATATTTAGAGAAAATGCGCCAAGGATTTTTGTAAATCCAAGTTATAGTTGTTAAACTTCAAAATTTTAGGTGTCCTAGACGTTTTTGATAGTGCTAAATCCATTTCCACCATCAAAAACACGATTCAAACACTGCCTCTACAAATTTTTTTGAAAATTTTTTTCTCGGATTCCGGCCACTTTTAGTGGTCCGGGCAATTCCTCCGCGTCGGTAGACGACTCCCTTGGTTAATATCTTTTCTTGAAATCAGTGCAAGATTAATTTTTTAATATGTTTTTAATTCATGAATTGAAATTCATATATACTAATTAATTTATTTTTATTATATAGGTATTATATATAAAAAAATGTCTTAAAAAAAAGGGAATCAACTTTCTATCAAAAATTTCTTTGGATGGTCTAGTACATCTTAAGTTTCACGTGATTTTGATCTAAATGAAGATTTAGATGTATTGGGGCATGATGAAGAATTTGATATCTTGGGGCATAATGAATAACGTGATGAATGTACTTTGTGAACATTTACATAGTTCATACACATTATTTTTTTGGTTTGAAATTTATTTCAGAGCTATTGTTTTTGTAATGGGATTGACATCAAGTGACTTAAACGGAAAACATGGTATGTGTGCTTCAATTTCTGTTATGTGAATTTTTTTTGTTTAATTTTAGTTGAACAATATTTACATTCACTATTTTCATGTAAGAGTAATTATATATATATATATATATATATATATATATATATATATATATTTTTTTTTTTTTACTTTCTAATATATATTTTTGTTACTTTTTAGAAATAAAAAAATTACAGAGATGTAGATACATATTTTCTATTTATTTTCTCACTATTTCCATGTTAAAGAAAAAAAGTTGAACATTTTAACTATCTGGAAAAATCACAGAAATATCATTAACAAATCTCAAATGAAAGTATAACAATTACACTTGAGTTGATTAGTACAACACAGCATGAAAATTTTGCAAAAATTAAATGAAACTTATACAAATAAATATTACAAGTCGTGATGGCCATTTAAAAGTAAAACCGTCATAAAAATATTCTCTGACAGAGAGGAGCACCGAGGAGCACCGTCAAATTTAACCCCTGGTCACATTACATAGAACAAACATAAGCTTTAAGAGCACACAAAACATGGCACATAAATAAGGCTAAGATGATTTTAAAACTGGAATTAATTTGATGATCTAATTAAAAAGAAGACTGCTTAGTACGGCAATCGAGACTTGTACCATCTTTATCATCCATGCTTCAATTTAATGAGTATGTGCCAAGGCGGCGGCGCCCGAATGAACCATATGTACTTTCAGTGAGATAAAGCCGCTGACATTAAACATAACCAGGTCACGGCCACCTATCCGGCAGTTCCTATTTCCAACCGTATTGTATTATAAATGCTCCCTTACATCACTGTCATTCCGTGGGCATAGACTGTACTACAAGCACGCTGACACACCTGAATATTTCTGAACAAACGCTTTCCGGTAAAACCTTACCATGGATAACCGCCATGTACAATACATAAAACTATACCATGCTATGCTATGCATCTGGACGCGCATCTGAGATGTGACAAGCTGAGCATGCATGTTATGCATGTTACTCCATGTTAACCGAACAATTCAAATTCAAATTTGAACTGGTGAACCCGCCCCGCCTAAGTTCGAAATTTGAACTGGTGAACCCGCCCCGCCCAAATTCAAAATTTGAACATCGATAATTGCTATACCTCGCATTTCAGCGTGTCTGGCATCATAGTTCAGGGTGGGCACGAGACATACATCCGGAATTCCTTCCTAGGGCAGCGCATTACAGGCAGGCAACCTCTGCGTCACTGTGGAGGTAGTTACAAATAATTCCGCTCTCTCTCAGCAATTTCACATCTTTTACTCCGTCGATCATACCGTTCATGAAATCGATATATCGCTTGAAAACAAGCGCACCAGACGCAGCAGAAGCTTCGAATGCCACCAGATTTCTGAGGATTACCTCTGTGTTGGTGTCCAACTTTACTTTGGGGAGGTAAAGCGTTGCAGTTTTCTCATCAAATTTGATTGTGGTGAGGTCACCATCAGTAGGAGAGAATTTCACTCCTGCAAAATATAAATCGGCCACAGAAGGAATATTCAGTTCGTGTCGAGAGGGCGGTATGATCTTAACAGACGATTCTTCCCCACTTCCCATTGCATCTTTATTGAGTCTCTTAAACGAACTCAGAAAAACTTGCAACGGCAACTTCATCGCAAATTGCGCAGGCCTCCAGTTAAGCAATCGCCGAAGCAATTCCGTGAGAAATCGAAAGGGGCCAACTTTAATAGAGGAGACAGTGTCCCAGAGCGAACTGAAGGCTTCTGTAACGGTTGAATTATCCTCTGAATCAGTCGAATCATCTGTAACGGTTGAATTATCCGCTGAATCAGGCGAATCATTTTCTTCCTCAATTAGAATTGGAGTAACGGTTGACATGTCCGCTGGATAAGGAGCATCCTTTTCTTCCTCAAATCGAATTGGAATTTCAATGTTGGAAAGAGGGACAATACAGTAGTACAGCGCCTCCAGCATGTGCCGTCTTTCCTTTATACGGAGATTTGAACTATCAGGCAACTTGAAACTGAAAGGCGATATTTCTTCGAAAACCAGACGTAGCAGGCTGGATAACCTCTCCTCTGCCTTAGCTTTACAACCCAACTTCAAGTCCAGAAGCTTTCTCAGTAGAAAAAGCGGCAATTGATTTTCGAGCTTCATCAAATCTTTGAAAATGGAATTGTAGAGGGCACTGGTGCCAATCTCGCGTCCCAGGGGCTCGACTTCCCAGTGAGAGCTTTGGTCAGCGTGTCTGACATAAAACTGCAAACACTCAAGAAGGAAGACAGCGTCCAGAGCCATGATCCACGCCAAGGTCTCTTCCTTATAGTCCACGACCATGTGATAGCAGCTCCGGATTTGCCAGTCGTATTTTTTAAATTCTTCCACAACGACAGACCGAAACTTTGCTGGTCTTTTCATTTTTTTCTCAAATCTGTAAGCAGAGCGGAATTCCTTCAGAGGGCAGAGCGGAATTATTCGTAACTACCCATTTGAAGTTAGCATCTAGTTTTGTTTTTTCTTCTTTTTAAAATGGTTTTGATCCTGAGCGTGAGAGATAATGATTTTGAAAAGTTATTCCATTTATAAATTAGGAGTAATATTTACAATGAGATTTATATATAAATTAAATTTGAGTAGGAATTAGTTGTAGATAAAGACGTCCTCGTTGCCTAGAGCAAGCGATCGCAAACACTGTTTAGAGCCAATTCCCATTGCCTTTGTGGAGGCTTTGGAAAATAACGTCTAACACACAAATCACAATGCAGATCAAGTCAGTAATTATTTATATTATTTTGGTCTTCCAAGGGATAACAGTGCAATTTTTTTTATATTATTTTGGTCTTCCAAGGGATAACAGTGCAAATTTTTTTATGTATTTTCTGATTCTTTGGTTTCACGTTTGAAATAAGAGCCAACAATTTTAATTTCCAAAAAGCTTTCATTTTTAATTTTGAATTCACCTTCAATTTCATTTCATTTTAAAATTTAAAGCTTTCAGATGGTTTCACGTTTGGAATGAATAATGGATGGAGAATTGAATTTCTGAAAGCTTTCAATCTTAATTGACAAGGGAGAATGTTTAGAAGATTTGTAATTTGAAGTGAGCATCTTCTAACCTCACGGAAAAGAGTGGACACATCTCGTTTCATTCTTCTACGTCATTTTAATCCGTGGCGTGAGGAAGATCGTTCAGTATAGAAATTAGGGTCCAGTTAATGTATACAATGATTATTATATATATTCTAAATTAGAAAAAGAAAAGGGTAGACATATTTCCAAGTGATTTCCAATTTGTGATTTCGGATTTGAAGTGTACCATGATTATTAATATATATTATGATTTAGAAAAAACAAAGTGTCAACACATTTTAAGTCATTTACAATTTGTGATTTTTGAAAAATTATTCTCTGTGCCCATCCTTTTGCCTTTCTCATTTAAAAGGAATTATAATATACAAAGGGATTTAATGCAACAGATTTGGAAAAGTTATTCCATTTTCTTGTTAAATGAAATTTCTGGCTATGTTATTCTTTTTTTTTTTTCCAATAAAAGCATGGTCTAAAATTAAGTTATTCTATTTTCTTCTTAAATGAAATTTCTGGTCTTGTTTTTCCTTTTTTTTTTTCAAATAATAACATGGTATAAAATTATATTGAGGTTAAGAGTTATTAAGTTATTTTTATTTTTAATTACATTTAATATGAAGAATTAAAATTAATGTAAAAATTTATTTAAAGTTTTTTATATATTTTTAAATAAGGAGCATAGTTTAAAATTGTATTTAGATTAATGAGATATTTCGTTATTTTTAATTATGTTTAAAATAAGGAATGATAATTAATGGATATATTTCATGAATACCTATAATAATTATGTTATATCTTTTAATATTTTATTAGAAATAAATATTCAATTGAGATTATCTTACATGCTTCACTAGAACTATTTCGAAAAAGCACCCTTGAGCTAATATAGTATAGTTGTGGATTATTTCTTGGAAGCTCATAGACAACCAATTTCTACTTTTTTTTTTAATATCTTATTATAAATAATCAATAAATAATTTACTTAGTATTTAAGGCAACTGATTAAAGTAAGTAAAGGTGTAGATTTAATTATATTAGATATGGACACCTTTTTCTCACACACTCGTGCAAGTGGGCGCGCACACACACACATATATATCATTTTCATTATTTTTTCCTTTTTAATTGAGAAATGCATTTATTTTGACAAATGGAATGGTTATGTTTATTATATTTCTTTATAAAAATTATTATTATATAAATTATGAATTAAAATAAATGTAATGATAATGTTTTTAGAAAATTTATAATATTATATTTTGTAAAATCGGATGGATTTTATATTTTACATCTAAATTAATTTCATATTTTTTATATTTTAAAATATCTATAAAACAAATCTATATTAAATATGGATGTAGAAAATTGTACACATATATATTAGTTTTTCCATAATTATATGGATTTTGAATTATTTTTAAATGATATTTTTTAAGAAGGAAGTATAAGATAATTGTTTGTATTGCTGCAATATTTCCCTTTAAATGAGGAATAAATACTTAAAAATTGTGGACAAGGAATACAATTGTGAGGCTAATTTCACAAAGAAAATTGATTGTTTTTTATTTTTAAAATAATAAAATTAGAAAAAACCAAACCTTATATGTAAAGAATTGGTGCAACATTTAAAACTATTAACATAATGAATATTTATATTTTTTACCATGTAAAGCTCACTATGAAGTAAGTCAAAATATAATCTCTCAAGGTAACTATCTAGTAGCTCAAAACATAATTTTTCGTTAAATTTATAAGAGAAACATTCATCATTGGATTTTTACATTAATAATTTTATGGCAAGAAAAATATAATATAAATTAATATCTCTTTTACAAATTACAAATTTGATATTTATATAAACACATATATGTATGCTTGCTATTTCACCAATTATGAATATTTGTAACATGTTGTATTAGTTTGTCTAGACAAAACATATTGAAGAAAAACATGTTATTATGTTTTATACATTCATAACATTAAAGGGGCCGACCTCCAAGCCCGCCTAGACCCTGAGCTCTAACATGAAGGTGGGACTAGTGCCAAGGAGAATAGAGGGATTAGAATACCATTAAGAAATTTGTTATTGTTGATTGGGAGAGCTGGCTAGGCATCGTTGTTGAAGGACCAGAGTTCTAAGGCACCTCCTGGTGGTTCAAGATTCCTCATAAGCACCTGAGTGATTCTTCCCAAATGAAATAGGTTCATCAACCAGAAGCTTCCAGTGGTTTCTTCAGCCTCATAGGCAGATCTTTCTCTCAAAAACTAATCACTAGCAAGCCTCCCGGGAGGCATTTCACTATGCAAAGAACTTCATCTCACTTTCAAGAGAAGAGAGCCCATTAGCAACAAGGTTCAACACTATTGTCAAAATGTCTATGGGTATACATAAGATATGTTCATATATAGAACTTGTGCATGTACGAAAGATGTGTAACTATCTATCCAGGAGCATTTCAAAAATGTCTGAAAAAATACAATTGAAGGACAAAGAGAACTCCCCAAGCTTGTTTCATCACAATCTAATCAAAACCATTGTCCTTTACCAGCTGGCACAGAAAGGTATGGCTTGGGAAGCCTTTTTGGAAATAGCCCTGAAATGGCATGAAGAACATGCAGCATCTCAGTCTCCTAGTGTGCCAAAACAACAAACAGAGGTGGGGTCCTCTAGCAAAATAATGGAGAAGACTCACTTGCGAAACCTGAGGTGACTAAAGTGTATATGAAAGGATAGAGGCTTGTGTTTTCTTCTCATGGAGACAAAGGGGCCAAGCCTTCTTCATCGACAAAGTAGGAACCAACAGCAAAAGAGAAAGACACAGTTGAGCATGAGTTTGAATTAGTTGATTTAGAGGTTGAGGATCAAACTTCAAACATGCGACAAACAATAAAGGATAAGGAATATCAAATCGAGGCACTAACAATCAATTTGGAAAGAGCAAAATATGTCATGTCATTCCTTGAATAGGAAAATAGTTAGCTCAAAGAAAAGGAGCTGATCCTAGAAGGAAAAATCCAAGTTATTCCAGCAAGTTGGAAAAGGCAAGGAGATCATAAAATCAAGTGATCCTGAAGCATCAAAGGGGAAAGGAAAGAGGAAAAGACCAAGAACAAGAGGCCTCAATAAAGCTTTGCAAGAAGAGCAAGAACACATTTTGTTGAATGAAAACCTTGACCTAGAGGACATGATTACCCTTAAGGTCCATCAAGACAAGGAATATTGGCTCAATAGGGTAAATGAACACTTGGAGAAGCTCCTTGAGAAGGGAAACATGGATAATTAGTTGCTCAGACACATGGCGCGTAGATCCCTATCATGATCATAACTACGCCAAACACGTTGTGTTCAGTGGATCAACGCTATTTGTGCAACTATTAATCTCCATATCCATTTAAATTTTAGGAATGGTGCAACTATTAATCTCCATCTCCATTTCAATTTTAGGAATGATTGAAAAAGGGTTAAAAAATATCCTTTATGTTCTATAAATTCAACATATTAATATAAATTCAATAATATATCATTTCAACATAGTGAGTAGGTAGTTAAAAATGTTAATATTTTTTTTTATGTTAGGCCTAACACCTACATATCTCCTCATAATGAAATGTAGAGAGTTACTCCACACAACGATTTATATTTTCAAATCATAATATAGATAATGAATAAAATTATTCATTTATAAATTACATTTTTTTTAGTTACAAATTATAATTCTTTTTAAAATTATTTATTTTTCATAATAAATTTAAGGTTTTTGGTTAACGTTGTTTGATGCCTGAAAATTCTCTCGAAAGGTTTCAAACGTCGATTTGCCAAACTGGTTCCTACTGATAGAAATGGTCGTGTGAGTTGATTTCTCCACTTTTTCCACTCTAAAAGAATCGACATGAATGAAAAACAATATAATGATCCAATCCACGTCAACGATGTGGATGTTGAGGATTGAGTTACAATTTCCATGGTAGATGACATGGAAGTTCATATTTTTAACATACTGATAAGAATACATTAACATCCAAAAACATAAAAATCTAGAAGAATTAGATATGACTGCGGGAAGGATAAAATATAAACCAAGATTTGGATATGACCTAGCAAGCCAAGGTGTCTGGCTTGCAAATGTGGTCCAATATCATGATGAGACATGGGTGTGAAACTACTATGTGTCAATTGTATGAATGTTGATGTGGCATAAGATGGTACATCTTATGAGTTCCACAACATTGTTCCTAGAGCTTATAACGAGATGAGAAAGCTCTCGATGAGCAGAAGATGATAATGACCTCCGATTGGGTGCGTTACGTTGTGTATGCTTTGAAACCTTGAAATCTTTGGCATTATGAAATAACAACCCATATTTGTTGGGATTTGGCCACAAACCACTTGGTGAAAATATATTATATTGTTGAGATATGAATAGACAATATGTGACTCATATTAAATTAAGGTCATCAAAAATCAACGGGGTTACCCTCTACAACGATTGTCCTACTGACTGGAGTTATCTTCCTTCTCTTATTCTGTCATAGGTTCAATCATTCCATAATGTATGTAGAACAATCTATTTGTGCACACAATAATAACTATATATGAATGATTTGCTTCAACTAAATAATTCATAATATAATTTGAGTTTGTGATTCTGAGCACAAACACAAATTATCCACTCACAGTAATGCTTCTTAAAGTGTAGGCTTCCTTTCAACTATACTATTTTACCAAATAACATTTTTTCTATGAAAGCATAAACTCATTCTTATAATAACCAAATTGGCTTGTTACAACTGGATAAATTAATTTGTATTATAATTCATTCATTTGAGTAAATTTACGTCTTCTCAATTTATTAAAAACCAAACTTCTAATCTTAGTTTTAAATTTACTTTATAACGAAAACTCAAGCCATGAAAGTTAATATAAGTTGATGTTTGTGAGACCATTGTAATGTAAGTTGTATTGTAATTTAATTCATTTGAGTAAATTAAAAAACCATCTTCTCCCCTCGATCAGGGTGTGAGCTGTCGAATAGATCCATTAAGGTTGTGATAATGAAAAGCACAAGAAGGGATGGTTCCACTACCTCCCAAATGTTTGACACGTAGGGTGTGGTGGCCATCGACACGCTTAAGGCAAGTAAGAGGAGGGAAGGTGGCCTTTGCATGCAATTGAGTTTACTGACTGCAAAGAGAGAGAATAATTTGGAGGGTGTAAGCACAGAGGTGATGACGATGAAAGAGGAGCGACAACTTCGGGAAAGAGATGAGATACGATGTCTTCAAACATAGATAATCGGGTATGTTAACTGGCTCAGCCTACATTCTGTTATGCTTCCCTACATTTGGTCTAGTAATTGGGGCTTTCATGGGGGCACGGGGTTTGTGTGGGTGAGTAACTGGGGCGGGGGAATTAGCCTAGAGGAGGTGGTCTGTGGGAACAATCCCAATTCCAGGGGGTCTACTTGGTTGTCTCTTAAGTTTGGCATTCTGCTATCTCGCATGGGGATTATAGGGATGGGATGGGAGGGAGTCTGCCTGAGTGATTTGTTGTTTATTGTATGCCTGGCAAACCCGGGAGTTGAAGGTAAGGAAGTGGCAATTATCGTTGCGGTCGGACCACTCCAATTCCTAAAATGCTCTAACGCCAAGCCCCTAAGGAGCGTTAGGTGAGGGAAGACTGTCGCGAGTCAGGGTCTTCTTTAATGGGAGAATTGGCACGCAGAGAATGCTGGTCGGGCTAGCTTAAGCTAGTCGTTGGGAAGTCGGGTGGTGAGTAAGCTAGGGGCATGATGCCTTGTGGGTGTTGGGGTTCAGATGTCAGGTCGCGGGGAGGATCTGAGTCATGCTAAGCAGAGGCTAAGTCAAGGGGAATGGGGGCAGAGGCAGTCAACGAGGGGCAATGGAGATGAGGGGCGTGGTTCCTTCAGGCTTGACCTCTAGGTTACAAGTTTGGTGGGTGGCCATGCACCTCGCCTCCAAGACCATGGTCACAGTGCGAGCAAGGCAGGGGTATCTCGAGAGTCTCGGGTGGAGGTCCCTTACGCTCGGGGGTTATGCGCATAAATCCTGGGTGACAGATTTGTTGCATTGTCAGAACCGTGGGATGAAGGCAATTCAGAAATTAACATTTTAGAAATTATGGTTTCTTGCTCCCACAACAGGTCAGCTGGGAGGTAACTTTCCTTATCCAAGAAAATCATAGAGGTTTATTTCAGACCAATGTTTGAAGGTGCCCGGAAGGTACAGGGGTATTGTGGCTATGGTTCGAGCAGCGATTACCAAGGGTTGCAGGAAGATACTCCGAGGGAGCGAGGCCAAGGTTGAGTCGAGCACTGTGGGCAAACGTCGGGGCAGGAAGCTTGTGGCCAACATGATCCAGGAAGCAGTGGTTGTGTATGCAGGGGGCACCAGAGGGGAAATCAAATAGCTCATAGCCGAATGGGAGGAAATTATAAAATGTCAAGCGAGTGTGGAGCCAATAGACACAGAGGATTGGAAGATCCTGATTCCAGACCCGGGACACACCAAAGGTCAAGAGGCATAATACAGATAGTCCATTTATCTATATTGGCTCATGAAATGCCTTCTGGGCAAGGCCATGGAGCAAATCTAGATGACTGTTGTCAAGGACTTTCTAAATTATAAATAAGACTTTCAAAAACTGCAATTTCAATTGCAAAAGTAGGATGGCCACCTGGATCATATAGAGAAACATTTCCCATGCATGTCCGTGCTGACTAAGATTCCAGGCTCTAGCATGATAGATCCGGCCCAGGTGGCTTCGGCTTCCACTGAATAGGAGGAAAAGAATGTTGACTCTTAGTCCTTTTTTTTTATTTGTTTTCATGTGGATGGCTTTTAATTTACAGTTTACAGTCATATATATGTAAAGACAACTAGAATATGGTTGTGGACATGACTATAAAGTTTATATAGCTTGGATAGATAGAATAAGTATTTTTTGCTAGTAGAAAACTTAAACTACAATTAGGTGGTCAACAGACGTAGTTTCTAGCTAGGCAAGTTGAGACCACCTAACCAGGATATGTGAAAGTAACTTGCTTACTTATTTTATAATGAACAAGAAGGATCTGCTAAGATTAACAAAAAAAAAAAACTATCTTCTCAATTTATTAAACACCAAATTTCTAAGTTTAGTTTTGAATTTCATTTATAGACAAAACTCAAGCCATGAAAATTAATATAAGTTGATGTTTGTGAGACCTTTGCAATGTAACTAGAGTACTTGTATTTCAACAAGGTTCAAGTAACTCCACTAGGTGTTTCTATGGTCTTCTTACCAATTTGAGTAAAGGTACACATTTTTGGAAAGGTTTTTCCATCCTCTATGGTTCGAATCAGATCCATAAATGACTGTCAAAGAACCATGACTAAATCAGGTTGAACAAATCTCTAATGAAATCCAAAACAGCAATCGAAAACACCCTAAACTAGTGGCCATGGCAGCCGGCATGGAACGACGAGGATCCCGGTCAAAGCGCGCTGACTGAGGCCCATGGAGACTGTGCAGGAGGTCGATGTAGCCCCTAGGAGCCCCAGAACGTGAAAAGGAGCTGATTTTCGATTGGGTGAAAAGGTCTAAAATGGAAAAAGCCGAGCACCCGGACGCATGGAGGGACCGAAGGATCGCAGGTGAAAAAAGGTAAAGGCGCTAAAGTACAAAGGCAGGACCCGCGCTCTGGAAAACCGGCGGTTTCCCTGGGACGCCCTTGAGCGGTAAGAGGTTTTGGAGGAAGCAGAGCGATTACACTCAGCGATCGACGTGTGGCAGTGGAGGTGAGAGAAAAACGCCGTGATCGCGCGTTATCGGTCGAGCAAGTCAACCACGCTCGATGTGCATATGAGGTTGGATCTGGAGGAGCCCAGATCGAATGGCTGAGATTGCGTCCGATGGAAAGAAGCGGAATTGACAGGAAATTAAGCTGCGTTCTAAAGGGATTTGGAATCCGTTTGACCGCCATGGTGGAGAAACAATGCATACAGGACGTAACAGAGGAAATGAATCGATGAGCAGGCTGGCGCTGTTCCAATGGGGACACGTGGCTACTTCCCGAGCGTTCATGCTGACGCCGAACAGGGAACTCCCATAATGCAAGTGGAAGGAGAATTGACGCAGGTGGGAGAGGAACGAGTAGGTGTGAGGATCGAATGGATATAAGTTGGATATTTTGTTTATTCTTTGTATATCTGGTTTCTATTGGATGATTGGAGTTATTACTATTTATTTTTGTTGTTTAACTATGATTGTGGCATAGATCCAAATTTTGGTATGATTTGCTTCTATGAGTTGCTGGAGATCTATAATGTTTAGCAACCATTTATGTTGTTGAGATTGTTTGTCATCCACAATCTTAAGTGGGTTCTTTTTGTAGATGTTTGAGAAGAAAACACTACAACAAAATTGGTGACTACACTGGAATTATACTTCAGATCCAGAAACCTTGGTGACCTTCAGTTTTCAGCTTAGAGTTTCATCTTTTTTAAGTCTCGTAATGTTTCCTAGCTTTTTAATCTTATATATGTTAAAATTTTTAGTTTCACAAGCTTTCTTCTCTTTTCTGCAGGTCAAAGGAACTAGCTGCGACAGAGATGACAATTTTTTCCGAGATTCTCTGAATGAGAATCAAGGAGCAGAAATTGCACTTTTTAGCCCAAAAAGTGGGAACTAAAGTCTAGAGCGCACCTTTTAGCCCAAAAAGTGCAATCTCACTTGAAAACAGGTTAGTACTTGTGATTTTTGGGTTTCTGGTTTTTTTCCGTATATGCCCAGTTCCCGTATATGCGCACATCTTCCGTATATGCCCAGTTTCCGTATATCCACACATATTCCGTATATGCCCAGTTTCCATATATGCGCACAGCTTCCATATATGCCCAGTTTCCGTATATGCGCACATCTTCCGTATATGCCCAGTTTCCGTATATGCGCAGTTTTTGTATATGCACACATCTTCCGTATATGCCCAGTTTCCGTATATGCACACATCTTCCGAAGATGTGTACAAATTCCATATACAGAAATTGCGCATATATGGAAACTAATCGCATATACGGAAACTGGGCATATATGGAAGATGTGCGCATATACGGAAACTGAGCATATACGGAAGATGTGTGCATATACAAAAACGGCGCATATACGGAAACTGAGCATATACGGAAGATGTGCGCATATACGGAAACTGAGCATATACGGAAGATGTGTGCATATACAAAAACGGCGCATATACGGAAACTGAGCATATACGGAAGATGTGCGCATATACGGAAACTGGGCATATACGGAAGATGTGCGCATGTACGGAAACTGGGCATATACGAAAGCTGTGCGCATATACGAAAACTGGGCATATACGGAAGATGTGCGCATATATGGAAACTGCGCAAATACGGAAGATGTGCGCATATATGGAAACTGCGCATATATGGAATATGTGCGCATATACAGAAGATGTGCGCATATACGGAAGATGTGCGCATATACGGAAACTGGGCATATACGTAAGATGTGCGCATATACGGAAACTGGGCATATACGGAAGATGCGTGCATATACGAAAACTGTGCATATACGGAAGATGTGCGCATATACGGAAACTGGGCATATACAGAAGATGTGTGCATATACGGAAACTGGGCATATACGGAAGATATGTGCATATACGGAAACTGGGCATATACGAAAGATGTGCGCATATACGGAAGCTGTGCATATACGGAAGATGTGCGCATATACGGAAACTGGGCGCATATACGGAAACTGGGCATATACGGAAGATGTGTGCATATACGAAAACTGGGCATATACGGAAGATGTGTGCATATACGGAAGCTGGGCATATACGGAAGATGTGCGCATATACGAAAGCTGGACATATACGGAAGATGTGCGCATATACGGAAGATGTGCGCATATACGGAAACTGGGCATATACGAAAGATGTGCGTATATACGGAAACTGGGCATATACGGAAGATGTGGGCATTTACGGAAACTGGGCATATACGGAAGATGTGGGCATTTACGGAAGATGTGCGCATATACGGAAACTGGGCATATACGGAAGATGTGCGTATATACGGAAACTGGGCATATACAGAAGATGTGCGCATATACGGAAACTGGGCATATACGGAAGATGTGCGCTTATATGGAAGATGTGTGCATATACGGAAACTGGGCATATACGGAAGATGTGCGCATATACGGACACTGGGCATATACGGAAGATGTGTGCATATACGGAAACTGGGCATATACGGAAGATGTGTGCATATACGGAAACTGTGCATATACGGAAGATGTGCGCATATACGGAAACTGGGCATATACGGAAGCTGTGCGCATATACGGAAACTGGGCATATACGGAAGCTGTGCGCATATACGGAAACTGGGCATATACGGAAGATGTGCGCATATATGGAAACTGCGCATATACGGAAGATGTGCGCATATACGGAAACTGGGCATATACGGAAGATGTGCGCATATATGGAAACTGCGCATATATGGAATATGTGCGCATATACGTAAGATGTGCGCATATATGGAAACTGCACATATATGGAATATGTGCGCATATACAAAAGATGTGCGCATATACGGAAACATGGCATATACGGAAGATGTGCGCATATACGGAAACTGGGCATATACGGAAGATGTGCGCATATACGGAAACTGGGCATATACGGAAGATGTGTGCATATACGGAAACTATGCATATACGGAAGATGTGCGCATATACGGAAACTGGGCATATACAGAAGATGTGTGCATATACGGAAACTGGGCATATACGGAAGATATGTGCATATACGGAAACTGGGCATATACGGAAGATGTGCGCATATACGGAAGCTGTGCATATACGGAAGATGTGCGCATATACGGAAACTGGGCGCATATACGGAAACTGGGCATATACGGAAGATGTGTGCATATACGGAAGCTGGGCATATACGGAAGATGTGCGCATATACGGAAGCTGTGCATATAAGGAAGATGTGCGCATATACGGAAACTGGGCATATACGGAAGATGTGCGCATATACGGAAACTGGGCATATACGGAAGATGTGCACATATACGGAAACTGTGCATATACGGAAGATGTGCGCATATACGGAAACTAGGCATATACGGAAGATGTGCGTATATACGGAAACTGGGCATATACGGAAGATGTGCGCATATACGGAAACTGGGCATATACGGAAGATGTGGGCATATACGGAAGATGTGCGCATATACGGAAGCTGGGCATATACGGAAGTTGTGCGCATATACGGAAACTGGGCATATATGGAAGATGTGCGTATATACGGAAACTGGGCATATACAGAAGATGTGCGCATATACGGAAACTGGGCATATACGGAAGATGTGCGCTTATACGGAAGATGTGTGCATATACGGAAACTGGGCATATACGGAAGATGTGCGCATATACGGAAACTGGGCATATACGGAAGATGTGCGCATATACGGAAACTGGGCATATACGGAAGATGTGCGCATATACGGAAACTGGGCATATACGGAAGATGTGCGCATATACGGAAACTGGGCATATACGGAAGATGTGTGCATATACGGAAACTGTGCATATACGGAAGATGTGCGCATATACGGAAACTTGGCATATACGGAAGATGTGCGCATATACAGAAACTGGCCATATACGGAAGATGTGCGCATATACGGAAACTGTGCATATACGGAAGATATGTGCATATACGGAAATTGTGCATATACGGAAGATGTGTGCATATACGGAAACTGTGCATATACGGAAGATGTGCATATATACGGAAACTGGGCATATACAGAAGATGTGTGCATATACGGAAACTGGGCATATACGGAAGATGTGTGCATATACGGAAACTGTGCATATACGGAAGATGTGCGCATATACGGAAACTGTGCATATACGGAAGATGTTCGCATATACGGAAACTTTGCATATACGGAAGATGTTCGCATATACGGAAACTGGGCATATACGGAAGATGTGCGCATATACGGAAACTGGGCATATACGGAAGATGTGTGCATATATGGAAACTGGGCATATACGGAAGATGTGGGCATATACGGAAGATGTGTTCATATACGAAAACTGGGCATATACGGAAGATGTGAGCATATACGGAAGATGTGCGCATATACGGAAACTGGGCATATACGGAAGATGTGCGCATATACGGAAACTGGGCATATACGGAAGATGTGAGCATATATGGAAGATGTGCGCATATACGGAAACTGGGCATATACGGAAGATGTGCGCATATACGGAAACTGGGTATATACGGAAGATGTGTGCATATACGGAAATTGGGCATATACAGAAGATGTGGGCATATACGGAAGATGTGCGCATATACGGAAGCTGGGCATATACGGAAGATGTGCGCATATACGGAAACTGGGCATATACGGAAGATGTGTGCATATACGGAAACTGGGCATATACGGAAACTGGGCATATACGGAAGATGTGTGCATATACGGAAACTGGGCATATACAGAAGATGTGCGCATATACGGAAACTGGGCATATACGGAAGATGTGCGCATATACGGAAACTGGGCATATACGGAAGATATGTGCATGCCTTTTGATTATGCACGTCGTTCGTGTATCTGCATTGTTTACGTGCAAATTCAATATACAGAAATTGAGCATGTACGGAAACGACTTCCCAAGTGACTAGCTTAAGCTAGCCCGACCAGCATTCTCTGCATGCCAATTCCCCCATTAAAGAAGACCCCGACTTGCGACAGTCTTCCCTCACCTAACGCTCCTTAGGGGCTTGGCGTTAGAGCATTTTAGGAATTGGAGTGGTCTGACCGCAACGATAATTGCCACTTCCTTACCTTTAACTCCTGGGTTTGCCAGGCATACAATAGAAAACAATTCACTCAGGCATACTCCCTCCCATCCTATCCCTATAATCCCCATGCGATATAACAGAATGCTAAACTTAAGAGACAACCGAGCAGACCCCCTGGAATTGGGATTTTTCCCACAGACCACCTCCTTTAGGTTAATTCCTCTGCCCGAGTTACTCACCCACACAAACCTCGTGCCCCCATGAAAGCCCCAGTTACTAGAACAAATGTAGGGAAGCATAACAGAATGTAGGATGAGCCAGTTAACATACCCGATTATCTATGTTTGAAGACGTCGCATCTCATCTCTTTCCCGAAGTTGCCACTCCTCTTTCATTGTCGTCACCTCTGTGATTACACCCTCCAAATTATTCTTTCCCTTTACAGTCAGTAAACTCAATTGCATGCAAAGGCCACCTTCCCTCTTCTTACTTGCCTTAAGCGCGTCGATGGCCACCACGCCCTACGTGTCAAACATTTGGGAGGTAGTGGAACCATCCCTTCTTGTGCTTTTCATTATGACAACCTTAATGGATCTATTCGCCAGCTCATACCCTGATCGAGGGGAGAAGATGGTTTTTTAATTTACTCAAATGAATTAAATTACAATACAACTTACATTACAAAGGTCTCACAAACATTATCAATACAACTTACAATACAACTTACATTATCAAGGTCTCACAATCATTCCTAAAATTGAAATGGAGATAGAGATTAATAGTTGCACCATTCCTAAAATTTAAATGGATATGGAGATTAATAGTTGCACAAATAGCGTTGATCCACTGAACACAACACGTTTGGCGTAGTTATGATCATGATAGGGATCTGCGCGCCATGTGTCTGAAAAACTAATTATCCATGTTTTCCTTCTCAAGGAGCTTCTCCAAGTGTTCATTTACCCTATTGAGCCAATATTCCTTGTCTTGATGGACCTCAAGGGTAATCCTATCCTCTAGGTCAAGGTTTTCATTCAACAGAATGTGTTCTTGCTCTTCTTGCAAAGCTTTATTGAGGCCTCTTGTTCTTGGTCTTTTCCTCCTTCCTTTCCCCTTTGATGCTTCAGGCTCGCTTGATTCTATGATCTCCTTGCCTTTTCCAACTTGCTGGAATAACTTGGATTTTTCCTTCTAGGATCAGCTCCTTTGCTTTGTGCTAACTATTTTCCTGTTCAAGGAATGACATAACATATTTTTCTCTTTCCAAATTGATTGTTAGTGCCTTGATTTTATATTCCTTATCCTTTATTGTTTGTCGCATGTTTGAAGTTTGATCCTCAACCTCTAAATCAACTAATTCAAACTCATGCTCAACTGTGTCTTTCTCTTTTGTTGTTGGTTCCTACTTTGTCGATGAAGAAGGCTTGGCCCCTTTAACTCCATGAGAAGAAAACACAAGCCTTTGTCCTTTCTTATACACTTTAGTCACCTCAGGTTTCGCAGGTGAGTCTTCTCCATTATTTTGCTAGAGGACCCCACCTCTGTTTGCTGTTTTGGCACACTCGGAGACTGAGATGCTGCATTTTCTTCATGCCATTTCAGGGCTATTTCCAAAAAGGCTTCCCAAGATGTACCTTTCTGTGCCAGCTGGTAAAGGACAATGGTTTTGATTAGATTGTGATGAAACAAGCTTGGGGAGTTCTCTTTGTCCTTCAATTGTATTTTTTCAGACATTTTTGAAATGCTCCTAGATAGATAGTTACACATCTTTCGCACATGCACAAGTTCTATATATGAACATATCTTACGTATACCCATAGACATTTTGACAATAGTGTTGAACCTTATTGCTAATGGGCTTTCTTCTCTTGAAAGTGAGATGAAGTTCTTTGCATAGTGAAATGCCTCCCGGGACGCTTGCTAGTGATTAGTTTTTGAGAGCAAGATCTACCTATGAGGCTAAAGAAACCACTGGAAGCTTCTGGTTGATGAACCTATTTCATTTGGGAAGAATCACTCAGGTGCTTATGAGGAATCTTGAACCACCAGGAGGTGCCTTAGAACTCTGGTCCTTCAACAACGATGCCTAGGCGGCTCTCCCAATCAACAATAAAAAATTTCTTAATGGTATTCTAATCCCTCTATTCTCCTTGGCACTAGTCCCACCTTCATGTTAGAGGTCGGGGTATAGGCGGGCTTGGAGGTCGGCCCCTTTAATGTTATGAATGTATAAAACATAATAACATGTTTTTCTTCAATATGTTTTGTCCAGACAAACTAATATAACATGTTAGGAGTCTACTAGAGGTTATTTTTTAGGCAAGAGGAGCTCTGGCGATCACGGCGCAGCTTAACGTAGGGTTTCACTGAAACCTGCAAACGACAGGTCTGCCAAGTCTGAAACAGCAGGCAGGAGTTGCAGAGGATACATTCTGAAGACACGCCAATAAGGTCAAGGCAGAATGCACGACCCTCAGGGGGAGGGCCACAGGCCTCCCCCAGCCTGGGAAAACCGAGAGCAGCCAATGCCTAATCAGGAAATCGACAAGGGGACACAAGGCAAAGATAAAGATAACAAATTGCAGAAAGGAAAGGAAATCGAAGGGGATGACAGTAACAGGGCAAGTTCCTCAACTTGCAAACCTGTAGCAGCCCACAGGCCAAGAGTGGACTTCCCAAGCGAACGCATCAACGCCCGGATTCAGTACATGCGCGACCATGCGCTAATCGGGAAATTCATCGGCACCTTGCCAATGGAGAGAGCACTGAGAAACTGGATCAATACCAAATGGCACATATCCTTGCATCTAGGAGCCAAGGGCTTCTTCACAGCAGTTTTTAACTGCTTGGAGGACCGAAATAGGATACTGGATGGAGGCCCGTATTTTTTCAATACTGCTGGGTTATTCCTCAAAGGCTGGGTCGAAAGGTTCAACCCCGACAAGGAGGATCTGAGTTATGCGCCAGTGTGGATAAGGCTTTATTCACTTCCTTGGGAATATTGGGAAGAAAAATCTCTACAAGAAATTGGGAACTCTATTGGAGAGTTTGTAAAGATTGCAGAAGAAACAAAGATTTGTAGATACACATCCTATGCTCGGATCTGCGTCTACATGGATCTAAAGCAACCACTGCCAGACTCGGTAAGTTTCTTTCATGAAGACTCTGAATGGGTTCAAGTTATAGATTATGAACATGTGCCCTTTAGATGCAGGAAATGTCATGAGATAGGGCATCTCTACAGAGACTGCCCTAGAAACAAGATACCCAACTCTCAGGAAAGCCCTGAGAATCAAACAACAGATGGCTACACGAAAGTCACAAACCGAAGAAGAGGGAACAAGAAAACAATAAGTAATGCCAAGATCAACTCAAACAACAAGACAAAGCCTATGATGAGCAACAGTTTTGGCATCCTGGAAACGGAAGAGGGGCAAGAACCAGAACCGGAAAAGGTGCAAGAAAAAGAGAACCATCCAGAGCAACCAGAAGAGTCATCAGGGCAAAAAGAAAAGAAAACCCAAAAACAAATAAGCTTAATGCACCCAGCCAAATCTCGGCTAGGACTCACACAAGAAATGGATGTGGAGTATACGCAACCCAATGAGCAATTGTCACATGAGCAAGAGAACCCCTCTCAAACATTACAGAATATGGAAGAAGATTCAGAACACTTAGACATAGGGGAGCTGGACATTCTGGGCTTGGAACATGCATGTAAGACAGGCAACTTTGAAAAAATTCCGGAAAAGCAAGTGGATAACCTAGTTGAAGTCCTGAATCAAGCACATAAAAGATATTCGCTAGGTGTCCAGACAGGCAGTTCATGGGATGGTAAATTCCAAATTAAGGACAACAAAAAGAGAGGCAGAAAATCTACACTGGAGAGAACCATCAAAATTGGAGAGATATTAGTAGAGTCAGGGAGGTACGCCAAACTGACCAAGTACTTCAACCCAAACTCCCATCGTACCCAATGAAGCTAATTTCATGGAATATCAGAGGCCTAAATGGCCCAAGGAAAGGCAGATTATTAAAAAACATGTTGATGCAAGAAAAACCAAGTATCCTATTTTTGCAGGAGACGAAATGCAGTACTACATTTTTGGAAAGGGTAGCAGCAAAAGCCTGGCCGGGTTAGTCACAGCAGTGGATGCTCAAGGTGCCTCAGGAGGACTGGCAATCCTTTGGGATGCACGAGCCATTCACCTCAATAATATACAAGCTAACTGGAATTTTATTCAGGCAACATTTCACCTCATAGGTACAAATGCTCATGGTGTGTTAACAAATGTCTATTTTCCTCAGGATACTGCCCAGAAAGCTCATATCCTGAATACTTTGTCAGAACTCAATAAGGAAAGGCCACATACAGACCCTCAAGAGGAATTAGACAAGGTGACCCCTTGTCCCCCTTTCTCTTCGTGATAATGGCTGAGGGATTAGGCAGAGCAATTACTGCAGCCAAGCTTGACAGGCATTTAAGAGGTCTTTCATTTAATAACTCCCCTGCCTTCTCTCACCAGCAATTTATAGATGATAATATGATTTTTGGCCACCCCTCAGTGCAGGAAGCTCGTCGTCTCAAATCCATTCTTTCCACCTTCTTTGATGCTTCTGGTGCCTTAATTAACCGAATCAAATCTCAAATTTTCTTCTTCAATACTCCTGTTATTACCCAACGAGCCATAGGACGAATTCTGGGCTTCTCCTCAGCCTCCCTCCCCTCCAAATACCTAGGCGCCCCTCTTATGGCATCTGCCCTCAAACACTCCTCATGGAAGCAACTGCTGGAAAAGTTAGAATCTCGACTTTTGTTATGGACCAATCGAGCTCTGAATATGGCCAACAGAGCTATTCTTATCAAAGACGTCCTCAACTCCATGCCCCTTTATCTGTTCTCTATCCTGGCAGCCCCTAAATGGGTGCTAAAAGAGATTAAGAACCTCCAGTGTAATTTCTTGTGGGGAGGTTCAGGACAGAATAGGAAATGGGCCTTAATTAAATGGGAAAAAGTGTGCCTTCCCAAAACAGCTGGAGGTATTGGACTGAGAGACCCTGAAAAAAGCAATAAAGCAATGGGAGCAAAAATTTGGTGGAGGTGGCTTGCTCATCCTCACACTCCCTGGGCTTCCTTGTGGACTGCCAAATACGCAAGCAATTGCCCCCTAGAAGAGAGAATCCGCATGACTGAGATAAGTATGGGATCGGAAATCTGGAATTCAGCCACTCAACATAAGAATCTCATACAAGATCACAGTTTTTGGGAACTCAAAAATGGAGCCACAGCTCGCTTTTGGGCAGATTCGTGGCAGCAACTGCCAAAAATTAGTGACATTCTCCAAGATCTCCCAATTGCTGAGCGGGAGGTAAATGAACTAGCTACAGTCAATCAATTCTGGAATGCAGCCATAGGTCAAGACTTCAGACAATGGAAAACAACGATTCAGATCCTCCCGAATAGTCCTCCCCATACTCAGCATATATTGGAGACTGAATTACAAAAGCGGCAAATAAGAATATCACAAGGAAGGGACACCCTACGATGGGGCTATGGAGAGAAAGGAATTTTCTCTACAAAGGAGGCGTACAATATTATTATACAAGAGCAACTAAACAAAGAACCCCTCTGGGGAAAAATCTGGCACAATTCCAATTGGCCAAAAGTCTCTACTTTTTTATGGCTCCTCTGCCACAATAGAATCCTAACATGGGATAATCTTAGGAAACGAGGCTTCTCTGGACCATCCATTTGTCACATGTGCAGGAAAGAGGAAGAAACGACCCTTCATCTCATGCAAACTTGTCAAATAGGAAGGAAAATCTAGGAGAAAGTTGCATTCCGATGTCAAAAAGAGGGAAGAGTACACGGAGACCTCAATCTGACTATCCGTAACTGGAATCAAAACCCCTTTAAAAGCAACCTCCTTAATACCCTGTGGCACCTTATACCTGGCCTGCTGCTATGGAACATATGGAAAGAGCGTAACAGAAGGATCTTCAAGGATCAAACCATGCCGCTGGAACAAATCTGGAGCAAATTCCATCAGAACATAATGGAGACTCTCTCAATCAAAGAATGGCACTCAGAAGATCTTCCAACATCACCTCAGGAAAAATCAATATGGGACAATTGGAAGATACGGTTAAACCAGAACTTAAAGGTCACTAAAAAAACCAACAAGGACAATCAAGAAGCTAGCACCTGGCATCCTCCGCCCTTAGGCATGCTCTAGCTCAACTTTGATGGAGCATCAAAAGGAAACCCAGGGAAAGCAAGATATGGAGGGGTTTTCAGAGACCACAGTGGCACTCCTCAATGTATCTTTATGGGCCCAATAGGATGGGACACCAACAACTCTGCAGAACTGGAGGGACTTTGGCGCGGACTCAAATTGGCACATGAAAGAAATCTTTTCCCTCTCATCATAGAAGGAGACTCGCAAATCATAATCCGGATAATGACAAAGCTACAAAATGGCTCAACCATTCATAAGGTAAGCAATAGTTGGAGAATGATCCAGAGGCTGGAGCTAATTACTCATTGGCTTAACCAATATCGAGCAATAGTTTTCAAACACACACGAAGGGAAGGAAACAAGCTTGCGGATCTACTAGCAAACTTTGGAGCGGATGCAGAGAACAGCTTCTTTGAAGGTACAACCGCAAGCCTCAACTCCAAGGATCAAAGTGCTCAAATCCAGGAAATTGTCACTCAGGAGCAGACTCAGATAAGGCACCAGCACCCGGATGCGGATGAGCGACCTTTGTCATGATGCCAAGCAGAGAGAGGTGGACGTTTGGCGGCTTCTATCGCGTGCTGTCACGCACTAGGCCGCACGGAGCAGGTGGGAGTCTATATACCAAGGTGGGGGACTTAAATGTGAAGTCGACCTGCAGTTATTCTGCCATTAATGTGTTTTGGGTATATGTCAAGATCTGGGCTTATTCGAATGCAATGAGGTTCTCAATAACCAGTTCGGCTCTGCGAACTTGGCAAGTCGCTTGGGCTTGGAATGCAGTCAATTGCCAGGCTCAGGGCAGCAGCAGGTCGATTGGGTCTAGTCTATGGGGAATTTGTCTAAGCTGCTCTTTTAACCTGTTCGCGCTGGCTTTGATTATGCGATGGTATGTCTCAGCCCTTCCCAGAGCGTCCATTGATTACTTTCTGATCTGCGTTTCTCGTCCTACGTCTGTCATTTTCTGTGTTGTTGGTGTCCTGTCGACTCTGCTCATCATGCCTCGTCCTAGGGGTATCTCCCACCGTGGTAGCCACTCTGGCACCAAAGGGCAGTCCTTTCGTCCAGCCCCGGAAGCGGTGGAACCTTTAACCGTTGCTCTTCCCTCTCCCAGGCCTCTGAATCTGCACAATGCCATCCCGATGAACTCTCAGCAGTCATCTAGATTTCTGTTCCAGAGCGGTCTCAATAAGCGCTTTGTTATTGTAAATTTCACCATCTCTGTCTCCGAAGAACCCAATAGCACGCTTAGCCCTTCTCCTCCTCTGCCGACTGTCAACGCAGAAGCTAATGTGCTGTTTGGGGATATGTCGGGCGTGGTCTTTCAAGCTGATCACATGCAGGAGGATCCTCCAGCAGAAAACCAGCATCAGATTGCTCCTGAGCCGATTTTGCAGCAGCCTGTAGACAATGTGATCCAGAAAGAAGATCCTCCCGCACCGGAGAAGGCAGTTGCCCGCAAACCGGCTCAAATTTATTCTGGACGGCTGCATTTGGTCACTCACCCGGATGGCACGCCTGTGTTTGACAAGGACGGCATGGTTACTTGGCTTCCTTCTCCCAGCCCAGAGAGTGACGATGCGCTGGCTTCTCCAACTCAATCTGGTTAAACATTTGTCTCTCTGTTCTGAATGGTCAGTTCGACTTCATTTTGACATGGTTGGAAATCAAATTTTGTTCTTGAAGCATCATAGAGCCTCTCTGGGAAGAGCCTGCTCCAGGGCCTTCATTTGCCAATTGCTCAAACTGTCTTTTTGTCATCCAAGCACGAATGATATTGTACTGTTCCTTTGTTCATCTGTCCAGAATGGCAGCACAGAAACCATTTTTGTAATCCAAGCTCAAAGCTTGAAGAGTCAAATCCATGAGTTTTTGGACGGGGTTAGCAATGGCTACCTCTGAGGTTTCGACCTCATTGTAAATAATTCTCTTTTATTAATAGATTTAGCATTTACAGATAAAAAAAAATATATATATAACATGTTACAAATATTCATAATTGAACTAATACAACATGTTACAAATATTCATAATTGGTGAAATTGCAAGCATACATATATGTGTTTATATAAATAACAAATTTGTAATTTGTAAAAGAGATATTAATTTATATTTTATTTTTCTTGCCATAAAATTATTAATGTAAAAATTCAATGATGAATGTCTCTCTTATAAATTTAACGAAAAATTATGTTTTGAGCTACTAGATAGTTACCTTGAGAGATTATATTTTGACTTACTTCATAGTGAGCTTTACATGGTAAAAAATATAAATTTTCATTATGTTAATAGTTTTAAATGTTGCACCAATTCTTTACATATAAGGTTTGGTTTTTTCTAATTTTATTATTTTAAAAATAAAAAACAATCAATTTTCTTTGTGAAATTAGCCTCACAATTGTATTCCTTGTCCACAATTTTTACGTATTTATTCCTCATTTAAATGGAAATATTGCAGCAATACAAACAATTATCTTATACTTTCTTCTTAAAAAATATCATTTAAAAATAATTCAAAATCCATATAATTATGGAAAAATTAATATATGTGTACAATTTTCTACATCCATATTTAATATAGATTTGTTTTATAGATATTTTAAAATATAAAAAATATGAAATTAATTTAGATGTAAAATATAAAATCCATCCGATTTTACAAAATATAATATTATAAATTTTGCTAAAAACATTATCATTACATTTATTTAAATTCATAATTTATATAATAATAATTTTTATAAAGAAATATAATAAACATAACCATTCCATTTGTCAAAATAAATGCATTTCTCAATTAAAAAAGAAAAAAGAAAAAAGAATGAAAATGATATGTGTGTGAGAAAGAGGTGTCCATATCTAATATAATTAAATCTACACCTTTACTTACTTTAATCAGTTGCCTTAAATACTAAGTAAATTATTTATTGATCATTTATAATAAGAAATTAAAAAAAAGAGTAGAAATTGGTTGTCTATGAGCTTTCAAGAAATAATCCACAACTATATTAGCACAAGGGTGCTTTTTCAAAATAGTTCTAGTGAAGCGTGTAAGATAATCCCAATTGAATATTTATTTCTAATAAAATATTAGAAGATATAACATAATTATTATAGGTATTCATGAAATATATCCATTAATTATCATTCCTTATTTTAAACATAATTAAAAATAACGAAATATCTCATTAATCTAAATACAATTTTAAACTATACTCCTTATTTAAAAATAAATAAAAAATTTTAAATAAATTTTTACATTAATTTTAATTTTTCATATTAAATGTAATTAAAAACAAAAATAACTAAATAACTCTTAACCTCAATATAGTTTTATACCATGTTATTATTTGAAAAACAAAAAAGGAAAAACATGACCAGAAATTTCATTTAAAAAAAAATAGAATAACTTAATTTGATATCATGCTTTAAAATAAAATAAAATAAAATAAAAATAAAATAAATAAATACCAGAAATTTCATTTAACACGAAAATGGAATAACATGGAATAACTTTTCCAAATCTGTTGGATTATATGATAATTCCTTTTTAAATGAGAAGGGCAAAAGGATGGGCAGAGAGAATAATTTTTCAAAAATCACAAATCGAAAATGACTTAAAATGGGTTGAGACTTCGTTTTTTCTAAATCAGAATATATATTAATAATCATGGTAGAATTCAAATCAAAAATAAAAAATTGGAAATGACTTGGAAACGTGTCTACCCTTTTCTTTTTCTAATTTAGAATATATATAATAATCATGGTATACATTAACTCGACCGGGCTGTCCCTAATTTCTATACGGAACGATCTTCCTCACGCTACGGATTAAAATGACATAGAAGAACGAAACGAGATGTGTCCACTCTTTTCCGTGAGGTTAGAAGATGCTCACTTCAAATTACAAATCTTCTAAACATTCTCCCTCGTCAATTAAGATTGAAAGCTTTCAGAAATTCAATTCTCCATCCATTATTCATTCCAAACGTGAAACCATCTGAAAGCTTTAAATTTTAAAATGAAATGAAATCACTGGGAAATTCAAAACTAAAATTGAAAGCTTTTTCGAAATTAAATTTGTTGGCTCTTATTTCAAAGGTGAAACCAAAGAATCAGAAAATACATAAAAAAAATTGCACTGTTATCCCTTGGAAGACCAAAATAATATAAATAATCACTGACTTGATCTGCATTGTGATTTGTGTTAGACGTTATTTTCCAAAGCCTCCACAAAGGCAATGGGAATTGGCTCTAAACAGTGTTTGCGATCCCTTGCTCTAGGGAACGAGGACGTCTTTATCTACAACTAATTCCTACTCAAATTTAATTTATATATAAATCTCATTGTAAATATTACTCCTAATTTATAAATTGAATAACTTTTCAAAATCATTATCTCTCACGCTCAGGATCAAAACCATTTTAAAAAGAAGAAAAATTTAATTTATATATAAATCTCATTGTAAATATTACTCCTAATTTATAAATTGAATAACTTTTCAAAATCATTATCTCTCACGCTCAGGATCAAAACCATTTTAAAAAGAAGAAAAAACAAAAATAGATGTGCCCACTGCTGGATGCTAACTTCAAATTGGTGTGGGTATCGACAAAGTAATCCAACAGATCATGGATCCCATAGACATTGCAGTTCGCTGCAGGAAATAATTGGTGCCTCTAAAAGATGTCGTAATGAAAATAAAGCCTAGTGTTAAGCAGATCTAGAGAGACCGCCAAGCAATAAAGAAGAACAAGAATGATAAGGGTTCCTCTGTGAGTATATGTCTTAAATATTTGGATGCCCTTCTCCAAGAAGCATCATAGGTGGCAGGACATAGCACAATACCAATCATGTGTAATGTTATAAAACCAGCATGAAGATATATGATTTGATGACGTTGCACAATACCAATCATGTGTAACTTTATCAAACCAGCAGGAAGATCTATGATTTGATTTTACACATCAAAGAGCATCTCAAATTGTCTCCTTTGGTTGAGTTTGCCCAACTTCCAGAGCTATTAGAGGAACAAACTCAGAACCTCCAACAGGGACTTCAGCAAATTAAGGAAACATTAGAAGCACAACCTCCGTTCTGCAAGCAGTTCCCATGGCGGTCCTGCTCTAACCGACTGTTCAGAGATGAAGTTATCGACGAACCTTTTATAGTGGGACAACAGGAAGCCTTTTCATTTCTTGAATATTTGGTTATGGAATATGCGGAGGGTAAGAATATTGGCGTGCTTGGCAAGTGTTGATTTCAGCACCAGGTTGGCATCCTCAATAAATAAACTATTGGTAATATCAAGCTGCACAGGATCCTCTGCGACAATGGCGGTATAAT